>VZRQ01009880.1:46313-74958 GCA_013397975.1 Machaerirhynchus nigripectus
AAAAATGTGTCACGAAGACAACGCTCTGCACTCTGACCACTCTTTTTGAAGAACCTGATTAAAGTTATCCTTCTTCATATGGTGGTGGGGGTGGAAAGCTAAAACTTACCCTCTCGGGCACTTTTGATATCATAATTCAATCTTGCAACTATGTCAGCAAAGTCTTCCATCAAAACGTGAAGTCCGTATTCTCTTATTTTTAGAAGAGGAAAGAATTGGCAGGGATAAAAAAAATCTCACTCTATTTTTAGACTGAAGGGATAAATATTTTTTATTTTTCATAAACTCTCTCCTTTATCATCTAGAAAAGACCATGAGATCAAAATCAGATAGAATTTCCTGAAAGACTACATCTGCATCACTGAAGAGCTAACAAAGTTGCTGAAACAAAAGTTACCGCTAGATGACAGCAAATCCTCATTTACTGTGACATTTGCCTACCTGTGAGCAGATCGGCTATTAGAAGGTAAAAACCAAGAAATGGAGGCACTGGGATAAATCCTCTTTTGGAATAAATGCGGTTTGCCCTAGAAACAACAGCAGAGTTCTTCACCGAGTAAAATTTGGGTACTTATTGGATAGTAAAGTCATTATTTCAGCTCAAGTAGCATGCTGCTTTATAGTCTTAACTTTGAGTTATGCTCTGAGATAAATGACTGTTTGCAAACCAGAAATCCAGCCACTGTATCGGTTTTGATTTTTACTCACCTTCTTCCAGTTCCTCTAAGGCAGATGCTAATCCTGCAGGCATGTTTTCAGAAACAAGTAGATGAACATTTACACAGAAGCAAAAAAAACCCACTATGATTTTAAAAGTTTTGTTTATCCAGGCTATTATTTATAAGCAACCTGATTTAGTTGAAGATGTCCCTGCTCGGTGCAGGGGGTTTGGACTAGATGACCTTTAAAGGTCCCATCCAAACCAAACTATTTTATGATTCTGTGGTTCTGTGGTTATGATTGAAACCTCCTGGAAAGTACAGCTTAAATGTCATAGGAAAGTCAAGCCTTTGCTTAGGTAGCCCCCGGTACACTGATAGCAGCCGTATCAGTTTACAACAACCAGGCCCTTTCACCTTGTTATAACATTAGAATGGCATTATGTTGTTATATATTATTAGCAGACAATTGGAGTATTTATGTAGGTGTTTCTAATAAACTTTCTCCATAAGATGAGATTCAATGCTGTGATTCTGAGCAACCTCTTGTGAATTAAAACAAAGTTCTGCAGTGGTCAAGACAGAGAAACGTAGCTTTGTCTGTTGCATTTAAGTGAAATTATTAAAAATACCGATTTTAACAGTATAAGATCATTATTAGCTGCCCATTCCAATTAAAAAGAAGCTTGAAACTTTCAAGAACAGTGCAGAGAAAATAATAAATAAACCAAATAACAAATTAGCTGTGCTTGTAGATTGAAATTATTAAACTGAGAGAGATGCAACAGATTTGAATCCTATTAAGAGAGCAATGTGTAGTTAGTAGGTATTTCAGACTAACTAAATGAGGACAGTAAGATCACTGGGACTCTCCATTATGCTCAAAGACTGGAAGTCGTGCAATAAAACCACACTTTAGACCAACATTTTAAAGTAAATACAAGTGTTTTACTCATTTCTTAATGGGCAGTACATGTCCTAGACTGCTTGATGCTTGATCTTTTACAGCTGCATTCTTTTCTGAAAATATCTATGGATGTCAGTGGGCGCGGGACTGAGGCCAAGGTGCACTGGAGCCCTGATGTCTTGAGCAGACTGTCTGTGAAGCTGGTGGCCATAGCCAGACTTGGATTTCCTCTTTGTTCCCTTTTCCTGCATGTACATGGCTTGAAGAGGGAAGGACTATGTGCAGGGCACGGGGATGGGAACGTAGCCTTGCCATCCTGCAGGATACGACTGCCACTGCCAGTAACAGGCCGCAAGCTTTGCACTGAGTGTGCCGCACCTTGGGGCTGAGGTTTGCCATATCTGGTCAGGCCAATCTTTTCCTGACCTGCCTGAAGCTCTGAGTTCTTCAATTTATTTGTGACAGCAGTTTCTCTAACTGGCCATGTGTAAATTGCTGATTTGTTTTACTTTTTTATCCTTGGATGTTAAAACCGTATTTTTTACAGCTAGTAGTAACAAGCTGCCATTCTGTGTAGGATGAGCTATTTATGGTTTTAATGTAATGATGCAGCATAGAGAAACATGACTGATAGAGTATCAGTGGCCTTGAGAAGTAGAGACAAGGATGTATTGCAGAGGAGTACAGGCATAAGGGATAAGCACTGGAATTCCACTGCTAGAAACAATTCACTACAATCAGTTAAACGCACACAGACCTGGACCTGTATACGGTGTATACAACATATACATAATTTATATTAAAAATCTGGATGCAATATGAAGCTGCAGAGCAGTGCAGGATGAGCAAAGCATAGTTGCAAACACAGAAAAAGCTCATGGGGACAGAGGAAGGAATAACAATGGACACTGGTTGGGCCAATGTTCCTGGTAGCAGAGGAAATGCCCCACAAGGAGAGGTGGATGCTCTTGCTGTGGGCTCTGCAGGGCAGCTGGGCTGATGACAGCAGCAGAGAAACAGGGTGGCTCATGAGGACAGCAGGTGACTGGGACCCCAGCCCTATCCATCCTGTCCCCTCTGGCCACATCCTGCCTACAGGAGCTGGGATGGAACATGGACAACAACCTGCTCTAGCAGGTAGGAGGTTATACATAAGGATTAAAAAGTAAGAATATAGTAAAATACTACGAAATTCAGAACCACCTAAATTTTAAAAGGGCATAATAAATTAAACCATGATCATCCATTCATCTTCCTGGGTAATTCCTGAAGATTATACTCAACAGGTCACAGAAACAAATGGCACAAGAGTGCAAGGATATAATTTTTGTTAGTTTCAAGTTCAACAGAGCTCATAAAAACATGTGGAAAGTAGAATACTGTGGAGAAAAATTCTGCTTTGGAAAGTCTATTTCTGTAGATGTTTGATGTTCATGAAGGCACAGAAGTGATCAAATCATTGCAATTTGCCTCTAGGACAGAAACTCCTCTGCCTCTGCTAGGGAACAAAATGTGTGGGTTTGTTGACAAAAGCACTTCCTACCTAGTGCTTCGTGTGTCTTGGAGGGACTGGAGCACTGTAAGTGGGAGTTACCTGGCTGGGAAGTAAGCTCAGGTCTGGAGGGCCATCATTTCTTCAGAGAAGGTGTGGCTGTGCCCCTGTTGCTACCTGCACAGGGAGAACTGCTAATGATTTTCTTTACCAGATCCCTCCTCACCCCAACCTGAGCATCCCCTAGCTGCCCAACCATCCATGCCACAACCCCAAGATAGGGCTGAGTGGTGTCTGCCTGTCCCTTTCACCCTCCTCCACAACCTCACATCAAACCAGTTCTAGTTCCTTGGAGAAGGTCATCCTTGACATAGCTCCCAGTAACACAAATATTACAGTAATTTCACTATGGGCAGCTTTTACAGAGCCGTCATTATCTTTTCTCCTCTTTTCTTTCTGGCATGATGCAAAACAAGACATAGCACCCAAGGCTGGCCATGTAAGAACATACCAGAAAAACTTGGTTAAATATATATCCAAGAAAAGTAACCAGTGGTCTTCTTGGGAGATGAGGAAAAAGACGAGGCCCTTGGCATGCTACCAGTGTCATTATGTGTGAACAGAATAGAGAACAAAGCACCGGGGCACCCTGACAGCCAGCAAGGACAGAGGAGCACAGACTCCCACCCTGCCGCCCAGGAGCTGCTTGCTCTCCATTCCAGGGGAGCCCTTGAAATATGCAGGCAGTTTACAGAAGACATGCAGAGACAAAGATGTGCATATTGACTAAAGCTTCTCTGGTATTAGCATTGCAAGCAGTGCAGGGAAAGTCCTAGCACGGGTAAGTAGCATCAACATGAGCTATGGAGCACAGAGCATGTACCTCCAGCTGTACAGATGCCCCCCTACAGCAACAAAATGTCCCCAGTATATTGACAGTCATCATGGGAGTTTTAGAGTGTGGTGCAGTGTGTGGTGGGTGAGCAAACATTAAAAAATAAGCATCTAAAATACGTCAGTGTGTAAGCCATCCATGGCTTTTTCTCTTACAACTCATCTGAACTTTTTCAATTCGAAAGTTAGTAACATTTCAGAGATTAATTTTTCTAAAGAGAATGGAGTTCTTCCAGTACATGAAGGCATTTGTAAGGCAAGAGGTATTTTGATCACTTTTCCTTTGACAAATGGAAGAAAAAGCAGCGAATAATACAAATGTATTATCCACAAATTTGCATTTATGCGATCTTATCACTTAACGAGTACTTAATGAGTAACAGTGATAGCAATCATTTGACAAATTTTCATGAAGGACTGTGTGTCATTTTTGCAGTCCAAAACAGTGTGAGAACACATACTAGTTTTCTCCCAGTGTGAGATCATGTATTAGTTTTAAAAATGAAGAGATGCAATTGCTAAGGGAAACAGTCACAGTATCACTCAGCAATATACCCAGTTCACTCAAATGCCACCGAACTCTGCTGAACAGCAAGCAAAATTGTGTAAGCAGATTGTTCTCTCTTTATACCTTGCTTTAGAGAAAAAATTAAATTCTGAAAACTACTGCAAACTATCTAAAACTACTTCTGATGTGAGGAATGAAGTCGTGCCTGCTGATGTATCTACCAGGAGACTAAAGAGCTCTATCTTAGCTAAGATACATGACTTAAATATTTTAATCAATTGAGACACCAGCTCCTGGCAGTGAAAGATTAATTGATGTCTCCATCCTCAGGTCTTTTGAAAACAAATTCCAAACTCATGTATTCTACTAGAAGCAAAGTGAAAAAATTTAAGACTGCTGAAAAGGGAATAGCCCTCTTTCTTTTTTTTAACGTTAGGTATGAGACAAGTAACACACTCCTAGTACTGAAAAGAGATTTCTACTTATTCAGGCACATCACCAAGTGTCCACAGCAAGCACTGTAGGTAAAAATCCATTCTTCAGAACTGCATGTCCTAGAATTTTATTTATAAACATTTTTAATTCTACATTATCTTCCTGCATTCACTCATTTTGCTTTCACCCAGCTGTAGTCAAAATATCCCTCTAAAGCTAAGAGGTGAACGAAGAGTACTGGACAATGTAAAGGGCAGGAAGTTCAACTCTAAATTGCAATGAGTAGAGAGAGAAAAGCTTCAGACTAGGTTTTCAAAGTAGTGTCACAGAACCCCGTATCAAATCATGCAAGGCAGCCTGAACACAGTGGAAATGTGCAGTTCCCAGTTCCCCAGATCCTGAACTGGCAGGGTCATGGCTTAGAAGATATAAGAGTTCAGCTACATCTTTCAAACTGCTGACTTTCAAACTGTGACCAAACACTGCATTCACAGCTTTTGCGTAGACAGCATATACTCCATGTGATCTTGTGCCACTCTGTATTATACAACAGGTTTAGTGGTACCTGGATGGGCGCATACATTCAAAAACCCCAAGGCGAGTGGAAAGAGATGGAAGACAGTTTAATAGTAAACACTAAACCTTCTGTACTGTGATTACATCACTGGCAATAATCACTATTGCTTCATTCCTAATGGAAGAGAGTTAGCAAGAGAAAGCGCTAGGCTTCAAACACGTTTCCCATATCCCCACAGTAATGATTCATGTAGAACGTAACAGCCTTTTGCCTAGCTGCGTTTCTGCACATGATCTTGCTGACATAGTTTCAGACAAATCCAAAATAAGAGAATTGTGTTTGATTCTAGACCATAAGGGCTAATCTTTAAGCAGTAGGTCAGCTGGGATTCTTAGGAAGACTTCCGGGTTTAACTGTTGCATAAACTGCAAGAGGATAGAGAAACTACTATAGCCCATGCCATTCAGTCTTTTCTGTCATAAAAACCTTGCAGGATTAAAACAGACATTTAATCTTTTTTATAGTTTGATGTCAACTCTTTCCTTGTTCTTCTCTCACAGTGGCTATGAATACTTCTTTGATGGTCTCCTTGTCCAAGTTCCTGCCTGTAAAGAGAAATAAAATACCTAACTGTATTTTACAGTGCATTACAAAAGAACCATATATAAGTAGCAACCTGCTTCTCAGCTAAGAAAATGTTTATTATACCAGTGAGTGAGAATAGCAGTATTAAAATTAAGGCAGTAAGACTTCAACCTGCTCAAGTAAGGGAAAGGAGAAAAACTAGGTTATTTTTGGTCATAGAACACTTTGCACAGCAAATAGAAATAAATGGAAAATAGAAACATAGAACCTCAGCACTACAAGCTTTTCAGAAAAAACCCTAATTTTAAACATTTTAATGGCTATAATAACCTTCCTTACAGTTACTGAATATTTGATCAAACATTCAAACTATTCCCATCACCCAATTTATAATTACAGATTTTAAACATAACACTAACTATGCCAACATAATTTATGAAAACTAGGTATTTTATTTCATTTTGGTGGCACTAATAGGGATAGTGTAGACTCCTCTCACCTGCACTTCTAAACCACAGGAAGTTTTCATGGATAAACCTTTGAGTGAGGGTTATGCTGAACATACTCACTGCACTCACTCTGTCCAGATTAGCCTGATAGCTTTTCACTGGCCAAGTCAGAGGACTGTCTGTGGAAACACCAGCTTCTTAAACTCAACAAGGAGATGTTTAATTTCTTCTTACCAATTAGGACCAGTCTGTTTGTTCTCTTTTCATCTTCTTTCCAGGCTACGGAAGTCTCTTCTAGGTCATAGAGCTCATGGACACCTTGAACTATCACTTGATGAGATTTGCCTTGAATAGATACCAGTCCCTTATCAGAAAAATAACTGTTAGGGTATATAAACAAAACTGTAAAAATAAAATATGTAAGACGGGAAACAAAATTTCAAAGTAGTTCAAGCAGGGAATAGTATTTCTGGCAACTATGCACTTGTTAGTCAAAATAAACATAATATTAATCATCACTTCTACTCGTAACATCTATTTTCATATCTCCTTATTTTGCTAAAGGCTGAGAATTACACTTTACCATACTTGCCGCCTGTTCCTTGCTTGGTCAGTACCTAGCCTGCTCAAGCAAAAATTAAATGTCATCATCTACTATGCCTCTTGGAATAAATATGTGGTATTTGACATGGGAGTCCATGAAAGCCTGCCTGCCACAAGACGATGTAAAATGAACAAAAATGTTCGATTTCAGATTATTCCAATTAAACTCTTACACTCAGCATATATACTTTTCTGAAACAGAATCTCTGAATATTGGAGAAAGAAGAAGCATCTGTGAAGTAGAACAACTAGCAACAGAATTAGAAGGGATTACTGTCAGAGTGAGTCCATTAACCCACATATCAAAAGCTCTATTAGAATAGTTTTCATCACTTCATAGTACAATGTTCTACAATATTTTAGTGGAACACATTCTGTAAAACATGTCTTATGCTTCCCTAAAGAAAAAAAAAGAGTTAAAAATACTTCATTAAAAAAGTCTCCATTTGACCTATTAGATGGAATTCTATGACTATTACTACCAAAAGGGTTATGACTGCAGATAAAATAAAAATATAAAAGCAACAAACTTTGTAACCCATTCTGTTATTAGATGCCTTGGGTTCATTTGCTTTGGTGTATTTCTCTGTGACTGAGGAATAGCACCCATCTTATCACACGCCTCGCATCTCATAAAGGTTTAGTTTGATTCCAGTGCTCAATACAACAAAAACGTACTTGTGCATGGCATTACTGCTTTTCAGGCAGCTTCAGATACATCAGTGGCTACTTTCTTCTATTTGTCAGGAAGGGGAAGACAAGGATACTCTAATTTTGTTGCTGAAAAAGCAAGAAAACAACTTTCCTTCCAATAAAATTAAAATAATTATGTTGCTATCTATGATGCACAAGTGTTCTAGGAAACACACCAAAGCTTTATTTCCTTTTATTTCTTACAAAAATGCCAAATGATTGACTGGGTTCTCATTTTTTCATTATTTGCTTGGCTGCTTGATGTAAGGTAAATGAAAGTAAATCCTGAATTGTCACCTCTACTCCTCTCAAAACCAGGCAACTGAAAAACATATGAAGTGCCCATGAAGATGAACACTTACGAGCTGCATCTTTAGAACTACAACCTGACAATACTGTAAAAAGTTAATTGTAGACCAGACTCCTATGTGATGCCAAACTGAATTTCTGCATATTGTGGCAACAATTTAAATACACCTAGCAATTTATAGGATCCAATCTAAAGTATCTGAACCCTAGATATGTGAGATGGATGGTATCTTTCAAAGTAATGGAGGTGGAAAATGAAAAGTG
Organism: Machaerirhynchus nigripectus; assembly: GCA_013397975.1. Taxonomy (NCBI): domain Eukaryota; kingdom Metazoa; phylum Chordata; class Aves; order Passeriformes; family Dicruridae; genus Machaerirhynchus; species Machaerirhynchus nigripectus. Next base: position 54,629 of record VZRQ01009880.1, read on the forward strand.
ATTTAACTGTGCCTTGATTTTTAACCCTGCCACTGATGTTTGGGACTGTACATCTGCCCTCTCCATTCAAAACAAGTGGGATCAATGTTTGCTCCTCTACCAGCTACCTCCTTCTGAGTCATTCATGGAATGACAACTTGCTACTCTCCACTTCCTCTGCTCTGCTACAGTGATGCAGCAGCACCTTTGATAGGTCTGTAACTGACAGCACGCTGCAGTTTTTTAGGTGTAAAGATGAAAAGCACAAAACAAATAAGCTGGTAATTTCTGACTAACCTTCAGTCTTATGACATCCATGGTGCACCCAGTCTTGTCTTTCACAGTCTTCTCCCACAGAAGATTCTATGAAAAGAAAAGTTGTTTCCATAAACAAAATGGCATGGGATGAGTTTCTATAAAAAGCCACAATGGTTTTTGACAGTGTATTACTTACCTGAATAAAGAGATTTAAGTTTTCTTCTTTTATATTTCCTGGAACTTCAAATGTTACTGTAATTATAGCCTGCAAAGGGGAAGACACACTTGTTAGTACCCCACTGAACATCTCATTATAGTAATTTCAAAAACTGTCCTTTATAACTTGGCCTCACAAAAAGGCAAGTATATGACAACATCAAATTAAAAAAAAATCTCTATTCCTGTTCTATTCTAATTTGCTATATTAAGCTCTACTTTTTGTTTCTGTTTGGGTGTGCACTTACAGGGCATACACAATGCTTTGAACAGTTGAATGCCATTAGTTGCTACCATATAATTCTTTGCTGTAGAGACTATTATGATCAAGCTTTCAAATATGGATAAGAATGCTATTTGCTTGGCATACCAATCTTCATCACAATTCTATCAGACAAAACATAATTACATATTTGAACAGCTGTATATAAACAGACTAGGTAGGAACAGATTCAGAAAATAAAGATGTCTGAAGTTTTGTTCCAAAGCAACCACCAGCTTACTGCTCCAGACCAATTATTATCAAAACAAAATATGAAAATAAAACATGTACTTTAAAATTAACAATTTATTTAAAGAAGAAATAATAAGTCTTATTTTTGTCACTGTAACTGCTCAATGGTACAGAAGAACAGAGAGAGAATTACTTCCTGTAATCCTTTCAAACGAGTACTTTCAGTTGACTAGTCTAATTTAATGAAAAGAAAATTAAAGCAACAAGCAGCAAATGTTTGTCTAATGACCACATAAACTTGCCTAAACAACCAAGAGCTAACACTCTTCAAAACAGCTTCAAAACGCGGCAGACAAAAGTTCACTGTGCTCCAAGCATAGTGCAGTTTGTTTCTGTTGACCTTCCCCATGAAGATAATAAGCACACTTTATCATCCAACAAGGACTTGCAGCCTACTGTGAGAAGTGTTCTGCCCTCATTTATGCCTTAAATGTCTCAACGATCATCTTAAATATGTGGGTGTTAAACTAAACAAAGATAGTAACAATGAACTCTCACTGGTGAATAGCTCCATGCTACAAAACTAAAAATAATCTTATTAATAATACAAGGATACTATAACTCATAACATTCAGGAAGGCTTTTACTTAACTTTATCTACTTCAGTGATCTATTAAGACTCTATAACTGAGCATACTTAAGAATTTTAATTAAACAAAAACTACCAACATTGTCATTGTAATTATAATTAAGCATGAACTGATTTTGTATTTAATCTTTAGTTCCAAAATTAGATTTGCCTTTTCCTGTTTTCAAGACTAGCAACTGCACAGCTAAAATATGCAGTTCAAAAGGAAAAACACAGGCATTGTATGCATCATATTTTAACCTGAAAATTAAATTTAATTATAGAAACTATCAGAAGGAAAGCACACTTTTCTAAGACACCTTAAAAAAACAGACGTTTTTACTTTTTTGCAGCCACTGAGGGGAATTGTGGCCTATGGGTGAACCCCACTCACCTAGCGATATCCCAAGGAGGACTGTGACCCATAATTCAACCAGAGAGATTTTGTTTTGGACAGAAAACCTACAGGACAGACTGGCTACAAATTTAGGACTTGTTTCTGCAAATACTTAAAAAAAAAAGTAGTCCTGTTCGTTTCACTAATACTCTGCATGTGAATCAAGAAATTACATGACTGTCTGGAGCACTGAGAGCTTATAAGCTATTTTTGAAAGTGAGATTCAACATAGCCATTTAGAATCTATCTACAACAAAGCACATTCCTTATGGGTAATCTAGGCAACCTTCCAAATACCTTAGAACACATTACTCCCTTACTGAAACGTTCTGAAATGGTAACAAAATTAGCATGCAATATTGAACAACCCTGTTGTTGCAAAAACAGCGAAGCAGCATTTTTGGTAATTACCTTATCTAGATGCGCGTGTGTTGTCTTTACATGTTCAAGCTTTTTCTGCAAACTGAAAATAAGTAAAGCTGAATGTAGCATTTGAGTAGGGTGGGCAAAACATCATTATTTGGAAATTTAAAAAATACAGTATTGCAGAGCAAAACTGAAACATCAGAAATAGACTATTCAGATTAAGATTCAACTGGTAATTCAGTTTTAATCTCAAAACAGAAATGTTTCATTATATTTGTTTGATACAGTTATTTGTTTGTGTTAGAAAATTAGGGTTTTTAAAACATAAAGAGAATTATAGTACTGATTTACAGTATCTTCAGCATTAAAAATATTTATACTTCAATGAATACAACATCCTTGATACTTCTTTGTGCAAAAAAAGAACAAACTACATCCTTAAAGCAAGCAAGAAAAAATAAACCACTAGAATTTATCAAGTTAATAGATGTTGATTTTTAAAAAAAACTTTACAAAGATTTGAAAATCAGGAAGAAAAGAATGTATAAAGCTGTTGCTTGTGAGAACATAACCTCTAACATTAAGTGAAAGACTATATACCAGCTTCCACTTCTCAGCTGTTCAGCTCACTTCTACTATGCAGTGTGCCTGCTAACTTAAAACACATCCTCTCTACTTGATAAAGGAATCTGGGGACTTCTTTTGTAAACAAGTATTTAGTGTCCTACGGCATCTTTTTGGGTGACAACATAAAATTTTATTGCGGCTTCAGATTTCACATCCACATCTGTCTTGATTAATCAAGTTAGCACAAAATTTCTTCAAATACCATCTTCTGTACTGTTTCTGTTTTCTGTCTGTCTTGTGAATAACACACAGAGAAGAAATACTGCAGCACAAGTCACTACAATAACAGCTCTCTGCCACTTCAGAAAAGACTGCCCATAAAAATCCCTCCTCCTAATTTGACGACTGTACATTTTAAGAAGCCTTTATGGTAGGGGAAAAAGGCACTGTCTGCTACCGAAGTAAAATTTCACATTCCTACTTCTCCCATCTGCCTTGCTTTCCTGTCTTATTCTCATACTGCCCTTCACAGAATCCAGAATTCCTGATGTGTTTCCTGTGACTTCAGGGTATATACAGACTACAAGGTTCTACCACTCAGTCACGCCAATCAGATGTTGTATCTGTCTGCTATGCTGACAGAAATTCTTACTGTAGTATGTCGTTAAAAGAACAGATTTATTAATGTACTGGTGTGTAGTTGTGTTCAAGTGGTGCTGGATCCAAAGAGCTTTTCTGCTCAGATGATGGCACAGAAACCACCACTAATATTTTACGTAGGAATTTCTGTATCTGTGACCTAAAAACAGGGTAAGCAATTTTGCTCTGTGAAGTTCAAACATAAAACAAAATAAAAAGAACTGTTTAAGTAGTCTACAATCTTCTTGGTACTTTCAGAATTTGTCTTTAAATGCTGACATTTTAGACTGTTTCCTCTGTTTTAATACCAAATATTGAGAAGCTCTAAAGCAACTGAGTGAGATAGGAGAGAAGACTAGACTGAGGAAAGAAATAGACTTTTTTTGTCAGCTCCTGAAGGACCTTCTCAGATCTGTGGAGTGCAGCACTTCCTAGTAAACTTCGCAGAACACCACCTAGTATTAAAACTAACCAGATCTAACTGTGAATTGCTGTTATCAAGAACAATCCTTTTCTGTCCAGCTGAGCCAATTCAGTTAGCTGATCCTTAAGACCTCGCAACATGGATTTAGCATCTGGCTTACGAACTAATAGTTATCTATTGCCTCTAAAGGATATATCAGCCTCCCTCCTCCCTTAACTTTCTCTTGGATGCCTAGTTTGGTATGTCCCTGATCCTGCCATTGATAGCAATTTTGAAACAAACATTACAGTATTTCACTGATCAGACAAAAGCCNAAAAAAAAAGAAAACAGTTATCAGTTCAGAGGCAAATCTCACAAGCACATGTAATCTAACAGAGGTTACTGATTTGCATGTCCTGCAATTTCCCTTCTGTGTATGACGAAATGCCTCCATTCCATTATTTGAAGTGAAAAGTGTGCATCCAGGAAGAAAAATGAAGCTGATATTGCCCTCAATTGCATATTACCCCCTTTCCTTTAGATTGCTTCAGTACTCCTTACTCTCTTCGCTGAGCTTCAGCACACACAATGAACAGAAAGACCTTTTCCCCTTCCTTCCCATTTTACTTCTGCACCCATCTAGGATGCTGAAGCATGCATTTGGTATCAAAAAAACCCCGGAATGAGAAACACAGTGATCAGAATTTGTAGAGCCTCTGTTTGCTGTGGAACCTCAGTCCCTCATTCTCTTCTGTGAAATCTAAGGAGGCCTCCACTTCATCGTGATACAAAGGAGAAAAATTTTGAAATGCTTTAGAAGAACCAGAAAAACATACAAATCTACTCTAATACTGGTATTAAACCAAAACTTGCATTTTGGGGAAAAAAGCCAACCAACCACAGACACTCTGGCTCATTTAACTTTATAAGATCAAAAAGGTTTTTGCAGGCATTTGAAGAGGAAAAGGTATCCTGGTATTCCATCTGGTATTACCACTTATAAAGCAGTAACATGACTGTCCTGGTCTAGATAGGACAGACTAAACTAGAATCTCTAACAGCAACTCAAACACAAATTTGAGACAGGATTTGAGTGTGTCTATTTCATACATATTTTTTCTAACAGAAGACAGCAAAATTATCACCATACCTTACTCCAGATAAACTGTCAAAAGCATGTAGGTCCAAGACATTAGAGAGATCAACTCTAAACAGAGGGGAAAAAGAAAGCTTTGTATTTTTGATGTATTTAAATATCATGTTTTAAAGGCGTTCACTGAAGCTAATGTTTCTTTTCCTGTCTATCAGACTTACGCCATTAATACTTAGCCTTATTTTTGGATATCAGTGGTTGGTACTGTCTTCTACAACGAACTGCTGCATATTACACAGTAATATGTAAGCACAGAAACAAAATTTTTTAAAATACAGTAAAATATGAAGTATTTCCAAAAAAGATGGTAAAATCCTTTATACTGAATGCCTGAATAATAAATTCAGTATTTTCCTAAATGGGAAAAGGAACCTTGAGCCTCTCAAGACAGACACAAAGCCCTGGAATATATGTAGTTTATACTGACACACTGTTAGCAAATAAAACTGAAATAACTTTACGAGGCAAGCACTACTACAAGGAATTTCAACTCTATGATTTGAAATAGACAAATGAAAAATTTAATACAGAACAGGCAGTACTGATCATGTCAGCTTACAAGGACGGCTACCTATAAACTTGCGTAAGAAATTTTTCTTTACAAAGCAATACAGACTATAGATTTCAGTGCTAATAGCAACTGAAAGGTTTTCAGATGCAGTTAATGACATGTTGCTAAATAAAAAGAACATGAGAGGTAAAAAAAATCCACTTCTGGAATACAACCAGAGTTACTAAACTTTTCCATTCAACAGTAGTTGTACCAAGCAGTTTCTAAGATGAAAAGATTTATAATGTAATATACAAACAATTACTGTGTAAAATTCATGACCAGCTCAGTGCCAGTTATTCTCAGTGGTGTTCTAAAAAATCACACAGAAACCCTCCCTTTTAAATGTGGGCTTTTGAGGGACAAACCCGCCTTAAAAAGGGTATGTAATCAAATAACATTCCAATAAATTAATTTTGTGCTTATTTCACTTTTGGGATGTTTAATAATGGAAGAAACCCTATGTGCCATTTGCAAAAGAGTATTTACAAGTAACTAAGAGTTGTTATTGAGAACTGAATCTCAGGTTCACTTTATCTCATATCCAAAACATAGTGCTAGCTGGCATCAGACACCATACAGTATCTGAAGAGATCACATATTGGATCTCCCGCTAATGGACATTTAAAATACAAAGCATGTAGTTTAGTATCTTCCTCAAAATTAGTCCTATCTGATCATCCAACAACTGTTTTTCTCTACAATTTCCGACAACATTTGACAATAACTTTAAAAAGCCAAGTATACTTTATTAAGGTTATGACAGTTATCTTCCCTTTAAATTTGCTTAAATCATTTTAGGAACATTTACCACAATAATCCAATAATTGATGTAAAAGTGCACAAAACAGTCCTAGCAGTCTGAAGATACACTGCTCTCCTAATGCTCCTGGGAATACAATATCCACTTAAGTCCTTACTAAAGAAGAAATCTGAGTCAGAATTTAAATTAAAATATAGCAAAAACAGTCAAATGATTTTTCTCATTCTTGTAACTTCCTTCCACTGCTTTCAAAGTCATTTTGTAGTAACAACTTATTTGCAGCAGCAATCATGAGAATAGTACTTAAGGTGACACAATAAAAGGAAAACACTGTAGTGCACATGACCAATTATTAGCTCAAAACCAACCTGGCCTTGCGAGCTGCTCTTCAGTTACAAGATTGGTTGTGGCCAAGAAGGCCAAGGATGTCCTGAGGTGCATTATGAAGAGCACTGCCAGCAGTACAATGGAAGGTGATCCTGCCCCTCTAGTCAGTTCTAGTGAGGCTGTGCCCACTTCTGGATTCCTCAGTACAGGGGAGACATAGAGCTCCTGGAGGGAGTCCAGGGGAGGGCAACAAAGATGGTTAAGGGACTGGAGCACCTCACTAATAAGGAAAGGCTGAGGGAGCTGGGCCTGTTCAGACTCAAAGAGATGACGGAGGGGACCTCCTCAGTGCATACAAGTATCTGAAGGGAGGGTGTCAGAGGGTGGAGCCCGGCTCTGCTCAGTGGTGCCAGGCAACAGGCAAAAACTGACGCACAGGCAGTTCCACCTGAACATGAGCAAGAACTTCTTTAATGTGTGGGTGACCNCCACTATGCTCTCTTCCAACCTTACTCATTCTGGAGTTCTGTTATATGAACACTAACAAAGAAAAATATAAATTAAAAATACGCATTTTTACTTCCTCCAAAAAAAAATCTAGATGCTTATTAAGAAAATAAATATTGGATTAAATATTTCAAATTCAATAGTTTTCCTTTAATCAAGCTGATCTAATAGAACACTTTAAACTGTCACAAAAGAAGCAGGATCTAGTACCTAGTAAGAGTGGCCATTTAATACCTTGATCTTTGTGCCTCTAGAATTTTAACAAGTCCATTTATTGACCTAAAATAAAACAGAAAAATTATTAGATGAAAATACAACTGTGATATATTGTTTGAATATGTTAACCATGGGCAGCATCATGTGAAATAGCACCCCAACTGTGTTATCAGCTTCTATGTCCATCAGATATTTGGGCTGATATATTTGGTTTCCACCCACAGCTGGGGAACTTCACAAGTTCTGACAAGATACCACCAGTGAGAATGTAATTTTCCTATCCAAAGCTCTTCACAATACACTCTGCTGAGTCTTTTTATTTTCATATTTCAAACAACTAATGCAGTTGTAAAGTATTTTAAAATTTTAGTGTTTAATTTGGCTTATCATGGTATTGATAGAAAAGGGTCATGTCTTTGATCACCAATCTGATTCAGACTATTGGTTTTTCTGCTCCCATGACAACTGTTTGGGACTTCCTCCATATATCTTTGCATTTGCTACTAAACTCATCATTTACCAGCAGATTTTTTTTCCACTTCTGCTAATTCTGAAAAATGGCAGCAGCTGCTCAGAAATGTAAAAACATGAACACTTAATACAAAGGCCTGTCCTTAGTACACAACATCAAATCTTACCTAGACAGGCAAAATGCTAAGATTGTGTAAGCACACAGAAGTACTGGAGTACCTTTAGAAAGAGGCAGTCTCTTTTTCCTTATAAGCTTATCAATTTGTGTCAATCTAACCATGAGATCTGATTTCTATTCTAATAGCAGGAAAGAAGTAACTATGTTTAAATCAATTTTTGAGGCAGTACAGTGTTACAGTTATGCCGAAAGTTTCATACCTCACAGATGTTCTGACTTTATTCAATTCTTCCTCTGAAACCAAATCTGTTTTATTGATGATTATAAGATCAGCTAATGCAACCTGCCTATATATTAAGGAAAAAAAAGAGAAAAAGGCAACACAAACAAAAATATACTTTATCTGTAAGGCAGAAACATAATCTCTCCCATGGTCCCCAAAGAGAATATGTACAGAAGAGCAAGCACTTATCAGAACATCATGGAGAACGTTTAAAGTACTACTGGCTTCTCCTCAGTGTGTTCTTCTGTCCACTAAGAGACAAAATCAAGGCTTGCTAGATTATTTTGTTTCAGGGTTCGTTTTTGTTTGGTGGGGTTTTTTATGTCATCTAATCCAAAGTGCTTAGTGATTTAACAACTTCACAAATTCCTGTTTGTCTTGCATGTAGTCCTTGGAATGCGATACTTGAAGTCTCTTTGCTTTATAAAGACTTCAATTGTTACAACTACCCTTAATTATTGTGGCTCCATATTTAGTAAAAAGTATTCCTTTATCTCCCTGAAGTTCTCCTCCTCTATTTCTCTAAAGTTCTGCTTCAAGCATGACATATCCTAACATGAAACTTTTAATTCCCCCCAACACAGGTGCTTCCCATTCAATTAAATAAAATCCCACCACTATTAAAATAGAAGAGTCATATCTCGGCAGAGAGATCAAATGGAGCATGAAGTTACTTTTCTGTATTTTACCTCATTACACCAATCTATCTCGGTTTAAGCAAAGCGTGAGAAAAAAGCTCTATAAAAGAAAAAGAACCCATTTCCAGTGAACTTCTATACAGTGCAATTCCTAACTGTGATAGATAAAATCCATTTCTACATCCATACCGAGATGCTTCATTGATAAGGCCTTCTGGTTTCTCCTCTGTCAAGTGCTAAACAAAAATTAAAATAATTGGATTAATCATATTCAAATTAAATTTAAATTTATTTGCAATTAAAGAAAGTCAAACCCAATTCAGCTGAGTTCTGTTTTTCAACAACGTATTGAGGAAGATGGCATCTAGACTCTTTCTGTTAAATGATGGCGAAGAAGTAAATTTATGCATTTACCATTACAGAGATGTATAACAACCTTAAGGCAAACTCTTCTAATTAATTTGGAATGCTAAAGAGTTGGAAAACTTTGTAATACTTATTTTAATTACTTTTCAGCTTTACAATGAAGTAAAGAAGTCACCATGACATACAGTAACAATGCAAGAATATATCTGGAAGCAAATGAAGGTTCAGTAATTTTACAAATGAGTGTGAACTCAACAAAGTGTTAAAACATGGGCTAGGCTTGCATTACAGCATTCCATATAGGTAACTTAACACTCTTCTCTGAAAGACTGTACAAGACAAACTGTACTTTGATAGTAAAAACTGGTAACTTTTTCCAGGTTTGTATGAATAAACCACTGGTCTTTGGCAAGTCTGTCCAAAATCAGAAGCTGCAGGAGTTTCTGTATCATCTCTACTTGTCTGCCCAAGCTAATGTCTTCACAGAAGAACTAGTAAAAGGGAAAAAATACCTCCATCTCAAGCAGCAACATAAAGTTTAGCAACATAAAGCCTTACTTAATTTAGGCACAGCAACAGACTACACTGAAGCAGCAAAGGTCTAGCTACAAGTTATTTTCTGCCCACTCTGCCATGGAAGCACGAATCTGAAGGAGAGGAACGTCACCGACCTCTTTTACTTCCAGGAGGAAGCAAAACTTCAAACTGATGCTGTAATATTAGTAAGAACTTGCCACTTATGCTTACATCTCTAGGAAGATTAGAGTCCTGTGCATTCCTTCATCAGCTCCAAACATATCAGGGATATTAGTTTAAAATTTGGGTTTCAAGTTACAGAAATATCAAATTAAAAGTGGAATCAATTATCATGGGAAATATATAGATTTTAAAAAACCTAGAAAACTTTTTTCTCCTTATTGGAATTATCAGGCATCTAACAGTATTTTACTTGAAAAATAGAAACAGGTTATTACAAATTGTGAGTCTATCATGTTAAAACAAACAAAACTATTTCCTGATTGTGCACAACTTAAGCAGAGCGTAACAACAAGGTGACTCTCAGGAACCTCCCCTCTGACCTTTTCTTTGTAATCCTCTGTGTATTGATTCTATTCAATTTAATGTTTAGGTTTGTTGCCCTGAAGAGAACAAGTATCAGTAGTCCAGATGTCAAGTCCTGGAAGTTGAGGACTGCACATTCAAGCTGTCCAATTGTTTGCCCTCGATTAAAAAACTTAGTATTTCAGATTGCTGTGCGACAAACCCATTAGAATGATAACCCATGGTATCAATTACCACTTCAGTTTCAATTTAGCTGGCTGGTCATGGGGATGTTTGTCAGCTTTTCTTGTGATGGGTTGGTTCTTTGAAGCATGATATACTTAAATTGCTGCCTATTATCTCAATGTCATTACCTATATGGTTTTCACAATTCTTTGAATAACAAGCAGCTGCTGAGGTCAAGCTTTGCAACCAGAGGAACTGAACAAGTTAGCAAGTCCTTTTATACAAAGCGAAAGTTGTTTACTTAGTACACAACTGAGAAAGTCTGAAGTTCCTGCTGTTCTGAGTAGTGTCAGTGTTTTACAGGTTTACCGATTAAATAATGTACGTTTTCATTGAGCTGTCAAGGGTAATAGAAGTTAGAAAACGTGAATGTTTCAAAGCATTTTTGTGTTGTTTCTGTTATATTACTTGAAATTTTAAATATTTAAAAAACTAATTTTCAAACAGTAATAATTTACTTCTCCTGTGTGGAACACAATTGTATTTGATTTAAGACAGTAATTCAGCACTGCATGAAGAAAAAGATAAACAAAACAACATTTTTGCAAGCAATAAAACACATCTGAATTAGTAAGAGCTGAAAAGGGGTTGACCTAAAACATGGTATGATTTACTGTGATAGTTGAGCTGATTTAGAAGATGACTCCTGCTTAAAAGGGCCAGTCAACCCCTTCCCCTCACTCTTCTACCAATTTCTCCACAAACATCCTTGCAGAACACAATGAATGTAACTTGCCAAACTGGCTTGCTATGAGGTTAGATTTACTCTGTCCCAGTGCAATACAAACTGATGAGAAGACAGGACTGCTACCCTTTTGGTAATACAGCTATTAGATCAGCACAAATGAAAGGAGAAACTCAAGTAACCCAAACAAAAAAATCTTACACAGGAAGAATCACTCTCCTATTTTTAAACCATTATTCTTCAGTCCTCTGAGCCATTTGCAGCTATTGTAAATGCAGAAATATTAAAAACACTTCCAGAGCATGGAAGTTTTATATGATCAAGGCATCTTTTCTTATGGTCACATTTTTTTGAATCCTGCAAATTCAATACCCAATCAAAGCAGTACCCTTCTAAGTTATTAAGTTGCAAATAATTGTATTTACACCCACCTATTAAAAAAAAAGCTGAAGTATTTGATTTAATCAATATTTTTGCTGACCCAAGGTCACTGTTCTGTATGTCTGTTCTTACATTATATTTTATATACAGGTTACTCGTAACACCTGCTCTTTTTGTCTGCTTCCATATAACATTTTTATGTGAAGCAGTACCAGGACACCGGTGCTCTCATTTCTCCCATTAGCATCCTTCCCAGTCTGAGCCCTAACTCAATTGTTACCACACTGGTGTAACACATCTATTCTTAGGCCTCTCCTTTCAAGTAACACAGACCAGTGACCAATTTCTCCATTGTTTTTACAGCAATCCAAATGCCTGTTTGGAATAAAAGCAAGATTCCTGAGTGAAGTGATAGAACTAGAAGGAACCAAGTACTTAGCAACCTGACAACTCTTATCAGACATGTTGCCGTGTCTGTAAGAATCTGAATGCCTGCAAATATCAGTACTCCTTGTTCCCATTCAAAACCTAGTAATGATGAAATTCAATGCAAAAATTATAGCTATTGTAAAAATTAATTAATCCACATGAACATTATTGCAATAGCTGTTCTAATGCTGCAGTTTTAAACCACATAACAAATCCAGTAACTTACAGTCAATCCATGCTTTGCATCAACAACAGACACAATACCTAAAAGAAAACATTAAAATGGAATAGATATGTGATGAAAGCAGCTGACAGTTTAATAACTTGCAAACCTCCTGTACTAGGGTAACAAAATCAGCACATTTACAATGAGTTATAATAAACTGAAAGCACTGAAAGTATCTGCACATTAAATTCGTTACCTATTTTTTTACTCATTATCATATCTGTGATAGTACAATGTCTACAGAACCAGGTGAGATAAATTCTTAAAAGGTAGATGTCTCATCTTTCACAACAGCAAATTAGCTGAGGTAAGCTTTTACAGACTATTGAAACACATTAAGGGACTGCCTGACATACACAGTTATTCTGACTGTAAATGACCAGGAATTTGCAAGTCTCTGGAAGAAACTTAGGAAGCTCTTTCTTATTGAACTCAGTGTTTCCTCCTTGGCTAGATGGGTATTTCACAGACTGACAAAAATGTTAGTAGGGCATTTTTTTAAGCCACAAAGTAATTTTTTTTCCTATATTAAAAAAAATAGCTCTTTAACTGCATATAGTGATGATTTTTCTTTCACTACTCTCAGGCTTTTTTTGGAACACAGCAAATATTAGAGCAAACAAGTACAATAAGCAAAAGGCAGAAGCATTCAGGTTGACAAGTTACGAGTTCAGAAAAACAGGAAACCCTTTAGGAAACACTGCATTGCAGGAGAAGGCGGGGGAAGGAAGAAAGAGAAAAGAAGTGTGCTGTAATATTACCCCTAAATAAGATTTTATAACATCTAGCTAACGAGAATTGTCCCCCCACCTACATCACAATCAAGGGCTGTCCCCGCCTTACATCGCAATCAAGGTATGTCCATATCCGATCCCTTAAAAACATTACACACTTTTGCTGGATTTAGCAAGATGAAACATCTCACCAAGTAGATAAAAAAGCATCAGAATAAGCAAGAATACCTCTGTGATCAAATGTGGCGATATGAAAAACATGTTCATGCATTTTGAACATTTTCTGAAACCTTGCCTTAAACACCAAGAATGCATTCCTCTAAATCCAGATATAAAATTCCAATACACAGGAAAACAACCTTGCACTTCTTACCATCAAGATAGAGGTCACTTCCCAGCTCAGAATCAACCCAGAACATGGAGGCCACAGCTCCTAAGAAGTGCAGTATATACAAAGTTGCAGAACTGAGACTTTTCCAGTAAACTACCAACGTTCAGGTATTTCATAGAAAAACTGTATTCGTAGTGCTAATAATAAGATCAGTAACTAAAGTCATTCCAACACCTAAAACTGTCTACCTGATCAGATACAGTCCTTCAAACACCACTCTGCATCAAACCCAAATACCTGTCAGTTGTTCACAGTGCTTACTCATGCAAGATACAGCAAGGGCCACAACACTAAATCCTTTTCTGGTATCTATTGATTTTTTTTCCAAAAAGCTTAATAGTTTTCCAATTTGACTCAAGCAGAATTTGTGTGTAACAGAGGCCAAATCAATGGCCTGTCTTTTGAAGAAAATTACTTTAAAATGACAACTATTTAGCTTTGAGCTGGAAAGTACCAGTCTCCTGAAGGGGAAATAGTTGAATTTCTGATGAGAATTTCCTTCCCTCTCCATCTACAACACTTTTTTAATGCAGATGGTTTAGAGAAAATTGTTTTAGACAGTTATTCCTAACATGAGCTCAAGTTTAAACACCTTTTTATAATAAATATTACTAAAGAGCGAAGGATTTTGTAAAATCTATTATTGCTCCTTAGAAGAATGTATTAGTCTGTTTCACAATGTATTTTAGGACTTTGTCGACAAAATATAAGGCCTATCACAACCAGTGTAACAATACATCATAGGCTAACAATTTAGACTTTAAAAGGATGAATGTAGAACATCAAAAGTTTACTGGAAAATACTAGTTTCAGAGTATGCTTCTCTTTGCTAAGCCCAGTGTCTTCTCTTGATAGAAATATATTTTAGCTGGATTTCTGCTAAGCTTTAGATTCAATTTAGAGCAAGATCAACCAAACAACCCATCCACAACCTCGTATTTGCACCTTAACATGGGAGTCTATACAATAATCAAAGCATAGGTGCCTGACAACTCACCACTTCATATTACAACTGTCAAAGTGAGCTAACTGGTGAGCAAATAAGCACTTCATATAAACAGAATGATTATCATGGTTATGAAATTATAATGTGAACTACCTGGATCTGCCAAACCAGTTGTTTCTAACAATATATAGTCAAATTTTCCTCTCCTTTGCATCAGGTTCTCAATTGCTTTCACACCGTTGTCCCTGTAAGAAGAAACAATTAAAACTGAGAACAGAGAAAACAAGCTAAGGCATGTATTTAAATATATCTTCTCATGCAGAACACAGTGTCAGTATCATCAAAGCAAAAGTTTTGAGTCAGGACATTTGCAGACTTACTGTCTACAATGAAAATTTAGTCATCATGCTGCTGGTCTAATATTAGGCAAATTTTAGTTTTCTGTTTTATTTTAGTCTGAAAATAGTATTTGCCTAATCCCACCGGATGAATTAAACAAAGATTTGTTTTCAAACACTGAACAACCTGTAAAGGACAGTAGGGCTGTGTAGATATGTAACTATTTGGTTTGGCTGCTAAAATAACAGAAAGGAGTGAGGTAGAAGTGAAGCATGTTGCCCTGCCTTTCTACCTCACCTAAAACAAGATTAACATGTGCCATTTACTTAAATTAGAGCTGATGAAGTCAGCCTGAAGCAGACATCTATAGCATTTATGTAAGAAACCAATGTATATAAAACATAGCAGCAAGACAGCATTCCTTACACCCCAGAACAATAGAATGCAATAGGATCTTCTGTCTTCCACTTACTACCTATTACTATTTAAGGCACAAGACCAGTTCTCCCCAATCTTCAGGACAAACAGGCCATGACCTTTATTTACAAACTTAGCATGAACAATCCAGCATTCAAACAAACAGGGTAAAAAAAAACAGGTCAAAGAAACAAACACTCTCTTGCTTTTTAACATGACCATCATCCTACAGTTTTGGGTATTGTGTTTCATTAGGTCATAAAAGGTTTTCCATTTTCCCTTTCTGATGTATACAATATTGATGTAGTAACCAATGTAAAAAGAAAGAAGCAGAACAAGTATTTAATGAAGAAATTGGGAAGCCCAAGTTCTAGTTCCAGCGTAGCTGAATTTTCAGCTCGCTACACGGAAGCATATAATATTAACAAAAAGAGGGACAGCTCCCTACTCTACAATACCCCAGTGGTGTGTATGTTGGTATTCAGATTACTCTTCTGAAAGACACCAAGTCCAAATCCAGTAATGCAGCAATAGGAAATAAATTTCTACATCCCAAATTCCAATCCTTGTTTCATCTGACTAAAGAAGTCTCAATCAATTCTACCATCAGTTTCAGAATTAAATCCTGGATGTCTTCTCCCTTCCTCAGTTCCCCGCAATATCCACTGTAAGAACTTGTACAATAGTCCTTCCTTACTTTACTGAACAGCACAAGCAGCCATTTCTCAGCTCCAGCCATTCTTCATAGAGCTCTCCCCCTTGACTGATTGCCAGAGATTTCTCCAAGGCACTTCCTGAAAATACAAATAGTGCTATATTTTTAATCCACAATCTTGCATGACAATGCCTGTAAGAGAGAGATACGTGGATTACACTCTTTTCTCCCAAGACCATGTTTCTGACATGTTCTTAAGAAATTTGTATTTTCCATTCTCTGAGAAATTTAAAAGCCAAGACAAAGCTCAGTCTACAAAGATCAAACTCTGCAGGATGATGGTACACTGCAACTGCCACAAACTTTGCTAAAAGAAAAGGGATGCTAGCCTGCACCTCCATATCAAATAAAGGCTTTGTCTGTGTATTTTATTTTGGGCTTCATGACCAGAAAAGTGACATGCATCTTTGTTGATGAAAACAAACACACAAAAAGCCCCCCACCAACACAGTGCAAACTGTAAGCAATGTAAGCTTCTGACTGTGCTACAGATACGAAATTATAGCTAGAGCAATTAAAAATCCTGAAAGCAAAGAGTTCAAAGAACCATAGTCATCAAGCACACATCTCCACATTTTCTTGGTCTAGGATAATTTGTGATCTGTAAATGGCTGAGGGGAAAGCAAATAAAAGAAAATATTATCTACCAACACATTATTTTCATTTCCATTTTCTTGAAATGAGTAGGACAAATGGAAGTGTAGCACTTCCAACAGGGTGATATATTCATTTACTTTACTCTGAGGGCCTAAGTTTATGTGCAAAACAGATTAATGCCTGTCACTACTTTATGAAAACCAGCAAAAAGTCTGTCTGCCCTTCTGAAGACTACAAGGTATGTCAGTAATTTCAGAAATGGATTTAAAATGACAACAGTCTTGGTTTCCAGCAGTTTTATGTAATTGTCATTTTATGGCAAAAGGAAAGGTTTCTGCATGCTTACCTTCTCCAAATTCATTCAGAATAACTGCTATTCTTTTACTATGTTGTTCTGTCAGTATGTAATTTAGAAGAGTTGTTTTTCCAGCTCCTAGAACATAGACCATATTTCTATTAAAATGTAAAAAAAAACCCACTTAAATTTTCAAATAAAAACAAAATACTGTTATGTATGTACACGCACACTTCATGAAAATCTCTTCTAAATATGAGTTTTCATTCTAACATCCTACATTCTATTCTAATTAAGTAGAAATTAATTTGTAGAGATATTTGACCCTTTGGAACAATCAGGACATTAAATGTCAGCCTTAAATGACCCACCGATCTTCCATTCACTAAGTGTCAGTACTTGATAAACTTACAAGCTCCCTACTAGCTGGGCAGTCTTTTCCTAGAAAACTGATTTGCATGCTTAACAAATAGCACACCTAAATCTTCTCCTTCTCACTGCCCTTTCTGACCAGTTCTGTCACCGGTAACCACGGATGTGCTATTAACTGCCTTTAAACGGGGCATTGTTAAAAAAGGTGTTCACAATCTCTGCCATACCACCTTTGGAGCAGTTTCATCCCATGCACAAGACCACAGAATTGTCCAGGGTGGAAGGGACTTCTGGAGATCATCTCGTCCAAAGCAGGTGATCACTGCAACTAGGGAACCTTCCTTACCTGTCCTTAAGAGTTTTTTTCTGAAAGAGTGTGTGATACAGTACAAACGTACAACTTTCAGAACAGTGACGGCGACCCTAAATTTAACCAGCTCCTTACTGTCCATAACTGTGTGTAGTACACTCTAAGTATACTGGTCGAGGACTACGGGAAAGACGCCGAACCTCACGTTTTTCAGACTGCAATGCAGTCTGCATTTAAACTGAGCCAAATATGTTGCACGATTCTGACGTTAAGTGGCCAAAAGCGGTTTGCCAATCCTGACCTGAACGAAGCGGCCCCTGAAAACAGAGGAGTAAAAGCAGCAACGTGAGCTTACACTGCGGCTCACAGTGGCCCTGCGAGACCTGGAGCGGCCGGAGGACCCCGCGCCGCTCACCCGGCCCCCGGGGCGGAGACCGCCATCGGCCCCCCTACTCTGCCTGGCGCCGACCGGGCCGCCCTGAAGCCCGGGCCGCCGTGCAGCCCTGGCCCTGCGGCAGCCCGGACGCTCGCCCGGGCCTCCCCTGTCTGCACGCAGTCCCTGCCGCGCGGCCCTCCTGCTCCTCACCTAAGTACCCCGTGATGATCGTCACGGGAATCTTCCTGCCGGGGCTGGCATCGGTCTCCTCCGCGCCGTCGGCGCCTATCGGGACCAGGTCGGGGCAGTCTTCGTCCTCCATAAGAGCGCGGACGGCCCTGACCCCGCCAGTCCCCGCCACCGGCGCACACCTAACGTCACGCGCCTGACGTCGCTCGGGTGGTGTCGCTCGGGTGGCGTCATCTGGGTGACGTCACGCACCACCACGCCTGGGCCCGAACAGCGCCTTCCCCGCTTGGGGTTCTGCGCAGGCGCAGCACAGGGGGCGGGCCGGGGCGGTCTTAAGAAAGGAAGTTTTGATTCACGGCGTCCGTGGGTGAGTTGGAGCGGATTGTAGTGGTCGTCTGGTCCAGTCTGTCTGCTCAAGCAGGGACATCCCAGAGCACATGCGACAGGATTATGTCCAATGGTTCTTGAATATCTTCGGTGAGGGAGACTCCACACCCTCTCTGGACAATCTGTTCCAGTGCTCAGTCACCTGCACAGTAAAGAAACTCTTCCTCATGTTCAGATGGAACTTTAGTTCTGCCCATTGCCTCATGTCCTATTGCCTGGTACTACTGAGAGGAGCCTGGCTTCACCCTCTTGACACCGTCCCATCAGACACAGATAGACATTGATGATGTCCCCTCTTCTCACAGGGTCATTTCGTCTTGAGTCTGAACAGGCCCAGCTCCCTCAGCCTTTCCTTATAAGAGAAACACTCTCCTTTAATCACCTCTCTTGCTCTCTGTTGGACCTGCTCTAGGAGCTCCATGTTTCTCTTGTCCTGAGGAGCTCAGAACTTGACACAGCACTGCAGCTGTGGCCTCACCAGGGCTGAGTAGAGGGGCAGGATCACCTTCCATGACCTGCTGGCAGTGCTCTTCCTAATGCCCCCCAGGATACCATGGGCCTTCTTGGCCGCCAGGACACTCTGCTGGTCATGGACAGCTTGTTGTCCCCCAGGACCCTCATGTCCCTCTCTGCAGAGCTGCCCCCCAGCAGATCAGCCCCAAGCCTGGTTCAGACACAGCAGGAGCACTGAAGGAGGCCCAGTGTGATTAACAAACCCGGTGCAGGGTGTGTGTGCTGCCATCTATATATAATCAAATAATCAGCAAGGCGAATGGAGGCTTTCTCTGCTCTCCATTAGGGACCATGAGGGGGCACCACGTGTAAGACACAGCTACGGTTAATTTACGGAGTGTTGTGTGCTCCCTAACTTTTTGTGGGCTATAAGTGTAGCAAGTGGGTAACACATGTTCCATCCCTCCATGTCAGAAGGCATAAATGTAACAGCATTGGGGAGGCACAGAGAAGAGATTATCCTGATGCATGCTGATACATGCACACACCCAAAACCCAGGTGGGGTTCTCTGCTCTCAAAGTAAGGTTCAGTAGCACCAGTTTGAGTGGTGTTACGGTAAAGTATGCTGGGCTTCATCTTGTTCGTACATCTATTGGCTTGTTTGTTAATAAATGTACTTGGTACTTATCGTTTACTCTTCCTACACTTGTGTAGGTTAAAATATTTAATACCGATAATATTTTATGATATTCCACTCTAAATAGTTGGCCTTTCCTTTAGTCATTCTATTTTTAAGAAGTATGTGAAAGTCTGGTTTAAGAAATGATAAAATAATTTATTTAATCCATTGTTTCAGCTTGTCCTTGGAAATAGGACTGTAATTTTTCCAACAGAAACACCTACACTGTACAGGCTGTTGATTTTTTAGAATTTTAGAACCAATGCATTACAAAATGCATCTTTTTGCATTCTGATTTCAGCCACTCAGGTCATGCCCTTGTATGATACATCCTATTTTAAAGAAAAAAATCTGATCAGTTTTTCAAAGCTGCATCTGCGAGAACCCTGCCTGATGGTAGATGTTTTTGCTGTCCTGGGACTGTACAGCTTTATATAATTCTGTTATTAAGGTATTGATTTTAAAAAAATTGCAAGATTTTCATGGCAAGAAGGCTGTGGTATAAAAGAGGAAAAAGTCAGAAAGGCATTGGGAATGAGAAGTTTTGCATTGCAGGCATATAAAAAAATGAGTGTAAGTTGTCTTTCAAAATGTGACTATTTGTAATACTGAAATTTCCGTTACATGTCAGTGAGACATCTGGTATTGGGAAAGCAAGGTGATTAAACCAGTGTCGTGGTTCTTTAAGTGGTTCTGGTTTTCATCAGCTCACATAACACTGCTCATTACTTTTTCTTTTAAACAAAATTACCTAAAATAAATACTATGGTTTCTGGGGTTTGGGGTTTGTTTGGTTGGGGTTTTTTTTGTTTTGTTTTGTT
>VZRQ01009880.1:80964-95957 GCA_013397975.1 Machaerirhynchus nigripectus
GGGCAGACGCGGCGGGGCGAGCACCCTGCTGTGCACCAGGGCAGATCCCTCCCACTCCGGCCAATTTCGGTGAAGAAGGTGAAATGCGGAAGTTGCCACCCAGAACTGTCAGTGGATCGTCGGGTTTTTAGCCCGGAGCATGCACTTAAGAAAAATAAATAAATGAAATAAAGCCGCCCTTCGTGCGTACAGCCAGTCTCGCTCCTCGTCGGCAGCCGACACCCGCGGCTGCTCGCCCGTATGGCGACGTTACCTGCCGCAGACAGGAGGGCGTTCGCCCTGAAAATCAACAGGTAAGCGCCTTTTCTCCTACCCGGCAGCTATCCCTCGCCAGTCTTAGCCCGGCCAAGGCAAGCAGGCGGCGGCGGGAGCAGGGCGGGCCGGCTCCTCCCCTGGAGACCCCCGGGGCGGAGAGCCATCTGACAGCTCCCGATAGCCGGGCGAGCCAGCGTTCGACGGGCACCCCTCCGCGCCACCCGCTGCTCCTGGAGCTGCAGATCCGGGCTGCACTTCTGCTGTAAGGTTTGCCCTCATGAAGGGTACTTTAGACGAAGCCGGCTGTGGGTCCGTGTCCTCTGGCAAGGAGGTGATGTCCAGTCTCACTCCAAGAATTTGTTCCCCATCTGTTCTGTCCGAAGAAGTCCCGAGTTCTTTGGAGGAGCTGCTCACTGGAGGCGGGGCGGGGGATTGGGGTTAGCCTTCATAAGAAGTGGCAAAATTACCTGATCCCTCTGAATTAGCACTCCTGGGAAATGACGAGTTTATGTAGGTCATCGATACTGCAATGACATACATCCCTGGCTTTTTTTTCATTCTTTTCATCTGTGAAATGGAAAAATCCCCCGATGACTGAAAATATATCTACCTCCCACATTCCCTTCCTAAACCAAATAAATTGGAGTTCAGCTGTTGGAACACCATACTCTTGAGACTAAACTTGCTGTCAGATAGACTTCAGTGTCTTTTCCCAGAGAAGTGCTGACTCTCAGTTGTTCTGTGCTCTGTGCTGGCAGTAAGAAACCAAGACAATTGTTTTCATATTGTTAGGTTAGAGGAAAAAACAGGCCTCGTTTTCAAGAGTCTTGTCATCTAAGACAAAAACTGTGTTTCCAGGGTGTTGATTTAAGTACCAGGTACCTGAGTTTGCTGACACATAAAAGAAAAAAATAGCATAATGGTAATATAAAAGAACAAATAGCATAATGGTAATATAAACTGAGGATAAGTTTCTGTGCCAGAGAGAAAAGTATGCAGAGAAACTCCACCTCCTCAGCAATTTTTTGGAAGACATGGGGTTTGCAGTCAGGGAGGATAAAATTAGCTCCTCTGTGATGGGCCTTTCTCATGGCAGAATATGCATAAGTGTACCTTTCTGTATCCTTTGGGAATTTATTTTAAATTTATGGTGGAATATTCACAAGAGTGAGACACTATATTTGGAAGCCATCAGATGAGCAGCTCATGAGAAGATCATGCCACAATTCCTGATCATTTGGAGACTTGCTTGAACAGAAATCATAACTAGCTGATATTTACAGGGTTTGAGTTATTTTCTTTCTTCCTATTTTTAGGGTCAGCTTTTTGGCAGCTTTCCCTAGCTGTGTTGATGGTCACTGTTCCTCTCCATGACTAAAGCCTTACAAAGTAGTGGAGTCATAACAGTTAGTTCAGCTTCATTTCATGAAGGTTCACAAAAGTTTTGCTAGCAAGAACTGTTGTGAAATTAAATTACTGTAATAATTTTTTAAAACTTCTTTTTCTTTTTAATCAATAGTGAAATATTCAGTATTTTTCATAGCAAGTCAAATGTTGAAATATATTATAAACATATTCTGAATATGATTCCAAGTTAACAGTGTGCCTTTTTATTTTGTGTCATGGATAATCTCTTTTACACTTAAACTTTGTTCTCTTTTATCAGTCTAGTAGATACTTTCCAGAAGGATATTTTGTTTCCCTTTTTCAGAAGGAGCACGACAGTTTTACATGACTCCAATGCAGTTTGTTCTGCTGACAGAAGAGTGATAGATCTTTGCAAGAAACATTTTTAATGCGGTGGTTTGGATATTTTTTAAGCAATTTTCAAAATCAGAGGAATAATAGTCAAGTGTGTTAGCTTTCTTGACTGTACACAAAAGGCTAATTTACAGCTGTAAAATTTTTTTTCTTTCTCTTTAGAGTTCATGACTTTGCTTCTTCAAAAAGCAACTTTCAGTCAAAGTTGGACATTACTAACAAGGCATCATTTACAGGAGTTAGTACATTGCCTCTATAATTACTTCGCATTCACTACAAATTTGCATGCAAAACTCTGCACTTTTTCCTTGCTCCTTCTCTTGCCAGTGATTTGTGTAAACTATACACTATTTTTATGAGGACCAGCAGAATTTTAAGCTCTGTTCTGCCTGAACATCAGCCACCTCCCTGCTACTAACATAAGGTGTACCCTGGTGTGTTTGGTGAGCCGTGATAGATACCTGACCAACCTATGAACTCTGTTCTGTAAAAAATTTGCAATAACATGATACAAAATATGTTAGTGGTCTCATTATGATTTAAATTTAGTGTGAGTTCATGAGCACTGGAGTTGCAGATGTTTCAGGAACAGCTATTACATAACAAGCAACACATTTGTTTAGAGCTAGGTCAAACTAAAAACAGGCCTTCAAATGCCTTGAAACTCTTGTATGCAACCTGCCCACATAACCATGTTTTCCTATCACTTTATTCTTCCTTCCACCCGTCTGGTGTCTGTTGTCCTAACCTGTTGCTTCCTGCCTTTTTTAATCCTGCAATGACTTGCACGTATGTTTTTAATGCATGTATGTGAGTAGTTCCTTCTGTTTTAATAGGATAGGTTTTATGAATAATGATGTTCATTTCATATGTAGAAGTGAAGGAACAAATTTTTAGTGTCCCTCAATTCAGGCAGCTGCAAGTCACCATGGGACACAAAAAGCCAGATCATCCCAGCTGAGTTTAATTCAAGATGGTAATAAGAAGTTATCTGGACTGTGCAATGTAAGTGTGTCTACTTTCCAATCACACTATTTATACACAGGAATCAAGGAAGTTGAAAAATAATTTTGTAAACCACTGAGGAAAAAACAACTCACCATTG
The DNA here is from genome assembly GCA_013397975.1 of Machaerirhynchus nigripectus. Classification (NCBI taxonomy): domain Eukaryota; kingdom Metazoa; phylum Chordata; class Aves; order Passeriformes; family Dicruridae; genus Machaerirhynchus; species Machaerirhynchus nigripectus. Next base: position 84,086 of record VZRQ01009880.1, read on the forward strand.
CTAGAAATGTGGGCTCTAATATGTACCAGCTGAACAGTGTAGGTCTGAGAGATCAGAAAAGCTGAATTTTAGTCAGCTTGTGTCAGCAGTGTGTTAGGATAAATACAACGTTAACAGAAGAGATTTTCTAGTACTATTATTTTTATTTAGCTAGTGCAATTTACTGACTTATCTTTCACATAGGTCTTGCAGTAGTAGTTATTTGTTTTGACTTCAGGCGAAGAAAGTTGTGCTTTAGGCACCTAGCTGGGGTCCTGGTCACCAGTGGTATACACTCAAAACATTTCAACACACAAATTACAAAACAGAAGGTTATCAAGAACAGCAATACAGGTCCATAACATATCACTTAACTTTCAGTCATGTGACTCTTGCAATTAAAAACCCTCCCAATAGGCACACTCCTCAACTGCCTCTACAGACAACTGTTGTCTGAATTTCACAAGTATTACATAAGAAATTTTCAACATTCGTTTTTGTAATTTCATTTCCTCGTCCCAGTTGTGAAATTTCCCAGTTGTGAAACAAAGTTAGCTTTTCCTGTTCTACTTTAAAGACATTTAAGACATTTTAAGTACTTAAGGATGAGTTTACATGTACAGACATATTAAAAAGAACAACAAAACCACACTACCAATATTAAAGGAACCATTTAGCTAAAGATTTCAAATTTTTAAAAGCTTACATTAAAAGTCACACTCATACCTAATTCTCAAATTGTACCAGGAATTCCATTTTACATTAATGATGAAAATAAATTTAAATTATTTTTACCTGAAATGAAAAGGTCAGCTTAAATCTTATATTGTACAGAGTTTCAAGTCTGAGGATCCACAAGAGTTTACCTTAAATGAGAAAGGCTATTGTGGAAGAGTCAAGTACAGTGCCAAAATTATCTTAGTGGCAGAACAGATAATTTCCTATATACTCTGGTAATAGATTTCTGTTCAATGCAACCCCTTTATTGGGCTGAGACTATCGTCTTTGGATTGACTTTCAATAAAACCCTTGTTATATGGATATAATAAGATGTTAATTACTTAAGAGCATTGGCCAGACTCCATTGTATAAACCAAGCTATTTATTTTCATTATTTTTTCTTTACAAACTCTAAATATATAAAATAAGCTGCAGAGAGGACCTCAGTCTTTTGTATGTACAATAGGTTTGTGTAGTAAACATAAAAGTCTAGTGTATTCATGCATACCTGTGTGAAATGGTAGTGGGTTTGTATTTGGTACACAGAATATTAAATGTAACAGTTTAAAAAGTAAGATTTATGTATTTCAAATGTTAGGTATAGCAATGTTAGTAACAGTTTATAGTAAATGGGCATTTTTCTAAGACTTCCATGAAAATAAATGAGGTTATTCTTTTAAATTCTTGGGACAATTACATGGAGTTCATGTGCACAGGATATAAAGATCAGGTTTGCATGTTAGATCCCTAAAAACGTTTGCGTTGGAAGGGGCCTTCAATGATCATGTAGTTCCAAACCCCCTGTTATTAGCACAGACATCTTTCACCAAGTCAGGTTCTTCAGAGCCCAGCAAACCTGGCCTTGAACATTTCCAGTGATGGGGCATCCACAGCTTCTCTGGGTAACCTCTTCCAATGTGTCACCACCTTCACAGTGAAGAATTTCTTCTTACTATCTAATCTAAACCTATCCTCTTTCACTTTAAAGTCTTTCTCCCTTTACAAGAGCACTACAGGCTCTTGTGAAAAGTCCCTCCCCTTGGTTCCTGCAGGTCCCCTTTAGGTACTGGAAGGCTGATATTGGGTCTTCCCAGAGCCTTCTCTTCTCCATGCTGAGCAAATCCAACTCTCAGCCCATCTTCGCAGGAAAGGTACTTCAACTCTCCTCTGGACTCACTCCAAGGGGTCTATTTCCTTCCTGTGGTGGGACCCCAGAGCTGGGTGGAGCACTGCAGGTGGGGTCTCACCAGAGCAGAGCAGAGGGGCAGAATCCCTTCCCTGGCCCTGCTGCCCACACTGCTTTGGATGCAGCCCAGGACATGTTTGGCTTTCTGGGCCTTAAGCACACATTGCTGGGTCATGTCCAGCTTTTCATTCATCAGTACCCTCAATTCCTTCTTTGAACAACTGCTCTCAATTCATTAATCTGTCCATCTGTAGAGGTCTTGGGGGTTGCCCTGAACATGTTCAATGCCTTGCACTTGGCCTTGTTGAACTTCATCAGGTTCATATGAGCCCACTTCTCAAGTCTGTCAGGGTCCCTTCCCTCTGGACAGATCTGTTCCATCAAGTGAATCAACTGAAGCACTCAGCTTGATGGTGCACCCAGTCCCACCACGCATGTCATTAATGAAGATTTTAAGTAGTATTGTTCCGTCTACTTGCCCTTGAGGAACGGCCCTCAGTACTTATTTCCATGCTGGACATTGCGCATTCACTGCAGATCAAGCAGTGAGGCTATCAAGCTAGTTCCTTCTCCAGCTAAGGCTCCATCCATTAAATACATGTCTCTCCAAATTAGAGATAAGGAAGTTGTGGAGTACCATACAGAAGTTCAGGTGGGTAACACTGGTTGCTCTTCCCATGTCCACTGATGCAGTCACTCCACTGTAGAAGGCCACTAGATGAGTCCAGCACAATCTGCCCCAGGTGAAGTCATGTTGGCTGTCTTTAATCACCTATCTGTATTCCATGTGTTTCAATGTAGCTTTCAGGAGAATCTGTGGCATTATATTACCAAGCACTGAAGTCGGGCTAACTAGCACTGTTCCTGGATACTGGTTTTGTTTGCAAACCATTTAATCTGGCTATAGGAAATAAATACTGGAGTATACAGGAATATCACTATATGTTTTTCATCTTTCATTCAATTTTTTCCATTTTTTCAGCTGACTACAACATGTGTTTCTTTCCAATTGCCCACAGCATTTATCTCCCATTTCTGGTTTACAGAGATAGGTTATAAACTGAGCAAAGTATCTGCCCAATTCTTTCATAGAATCACACAATAGTTGAGGTTGGAAAGAACCTCTGGAGGTTACCTTGTTCAGTCTTTCTGCTCAAGCAGGGCCATTTAGAGCTAGCTGCCTATGATCATGTCCGGTCAGATTTTGAAGGCCAAGAGTCCACAATTTCTTTGGGCAATCTGTGCCAGGGCTCAGTCACCCTCATGGGAAAAAAATGTCTGACGTGGAATCTCCCGAGTTTCAGGGCAGGCCCATTGCCTCCAGTGCTGTCTCTGGGCACCACTGAGAAAAGCCTGGCTCTATCTTCTTTACTCTATCCCTTTAGATATTTGTATAAATTGATAAGATCCCCCCCAAGCCTTCCCTTCTCCAGGATGAACAGTCCCAGCTCCCTCAGTCCTTCCCCACTGGAGAGATGCTCTGGTCCCTTCATCAACTTAGTCACCCTTGGCTAGTCTCTCTCCAGTATGTCCATGTCTCTCTGGTACTGAGGAGCCCAGACTTGGACACAGAACTTAGGCATGTCTCACTAGCATTGAGCAGAGGGCAAGGATCATCTCCTTCAACCTGCTGGCAATACTCTGCCCAGTGCACCCTGGCATAGCATCTGGCTTTTTTGCAACCAGGGCATATTGCTGGCTCATGTTCAACTTTGCAGAAGTCATAGTCTCCTAGAATCAATGTAGTCATGGTCCTTTAGGACCTCTGATGCTTTCCTGCAAAGCTCTTTTCCAGCTAAGTGCCTTCCAGCATATATAGGTGCATGGAGATGGTCCAGGTGCAGGGCTTTGCACTTGTTGAACTTAAAAAAGATTTCCATCAGTCCATTCCTCCAGCCCACTGAGTTCCCTCTGAATGGCAGCATGACCCTCTGTTGCATCAAGAGGGTCGTGCTGCACTCTCCTCCCACTTCTGTGTCATCAGTAAACTTGGTGAGGGTACACTCTGCCATGTCATCGAGATTGTTAATGAAGATGTTAATCAGGATTGGATCCAGTATTGACCCCTGAGTTTTACTGCTACTTTGTAGCCTCCAGCTAGACTTCTTTCCACTGATCATCACCAACTGTTCAGGAAGTTTTCAGTCCAACTCAGTGTCTGCTCATCCAGCTCATACTTCACCAGCTTTAGACATTATTCCTTTAGACAGATGACGAGCCCTATCTCTTTACTCCAAGCTGTTTTCTCCTAGCTTGTTGTGGCATCGTTGTCTTGGTGTCTTCTGGATTTGTATTCAGCGTAAGGAATAGATTGTACATGTCTCTAAAGCAGTTGAGGAGAAGGGAGAGAAGACAGGGTGCTCTGTGACTTCATATGCTGCTCATAAAGACCAGTTCCCACTGCAGCCTCTGCACATAGATGTTTTACTTTCCGCCTGCCCACTCTTTGAAATCAAGGCAGTTTAAGGGAGCAGAAAAGATAAGAAGGGCTTGATACCATAGTTTCGTTCCTGCTCTGTCAGTTACGAGTGCTCACTGCATGTGAATGACTAAATAGCTGTTAAAAGCCGCAGATGGCTATTTCCCTAAGTATATCGACCTGTGTCTCATCTTCTGGAACATTTTTACAAGTACTCCTCCACTCCAAGGGAGAGATGTAAACTGCAGGAATAATGACCTTCTAAATCTACCACAAAGTCTAGAATATTAAAGGATAGGGATGGATCCAACCTATTGTAAATAGCTCTAAAGTTAATAGAGGTAACTTCCTAATGCCTGTGAAGTTACCTTTTGTCTACTCTGTAGACAATTCATTTGCCTTTGCTAGGGTGTTTCCAGTGAGCAGTCAAATTTAAATTAAATCTATGTCAGTGCAGTACTTCTAAGAAGTTTTACAACCACATTTGAGCAAATGACAAAGTTACGCAGTATACACTTTGGCTGGTCACTGTGTATAATTCGAACCGATATCAGCTGATTTGCATCTCACATTCTGGCACTGGTAATTATTGCATTTAAGTTCAGCTATATCAAAGCCTGTCTGCATCTACACAGCCTGTTGAATGGTACCTGGGAGTAAGTTGTGCTGTTGACCATATGAGCTAGAATGTATCTGGAGGCCAAAGACAGACAACCATGGAAGGAGAAACACTGCTATAGCTTTTGTTATGGACTAGGCTTGGACTGGAAGCCAACATGTTTTATTCAAGCACAAAAATAATAAAAAGGAAAGCAAACAATGTATAAAGTCACGTTTGTCTGTCCAAAGCTGTGTGCATGCTCTTAAGATGTTTCTAATTCTGTCAGGGAACTGTGTGAATATTGCTTCCTCCTGTAGCAGAAGTGGATTGTAAATCAGTTACAGGAATAAGCTGAAAAAGAAAGCAGCATCATACGCCTAGACTGTGCCATAGGGTATAAGTTGATATTTTTGTTAGAGATGCCTGTAAAATCTCCTCATTTTTCAAAGGTAAGATTATTCAGTATGGTGCTTTTACTACATTTGGCATCATAGTGTCCATCACAAAGACTAAAAGCCTTTTCCTCTGCCATATTCTGCAAAATTGCAACATTGCTTCCTAAACTATTTTTAACTTTTAGGAAGTATAGAAGAAATAGCAAGAAAATACCCTCTTAACTACTTTTCAGAGGGTACTGGTGCCTTTGGTTATTCACAGTGACTTACTTTTGGTTTTTATTGATTACCCTTTCTGGAGTGGTCTGCCTGCCATACAATCAAGGTGATAGTAGCCACTTAAGTAGGAGGTTGCCACCCAACCATATCTCCATGAAAAATTACAAGTGCAGGAAAAGATAGGCCCCATAATACAAGTGTACACTTTATCATCTGGCAGACAGCTGTAGAAACTGTGTCTTTAGAGAACAGTTGGTCATGCGAGCAGAATACTGTTGTTACAGTTGAGACAGATGTTACTGACACAGTTGAGACAGATGTTACTGACACCTAGGAAGCTCTCTAGCTGCAGACTGCATACTCAAACAGGGTTTAAAATATAACCATCTATCCTCTACTACAGTTGTTTAAGACTAGTGTTATACAGGACTCACATATCTGTGCAGTCGCCAAACTCAGGTGTAATAATCCCTGTTACATAGTAAGAGTAGTGGGATTTTTGCTTTTTCTCTGGAAGATGGCTGCCAGGTTTTAAATAGACTTTAAGGTCTGAGCAGAAAAGCTCAGAAAAGCATTTAAAAATAATTTTTTAAGATCTTATGTCCCTCCAGACTTCAGACATCTGTGTGCCTGGTGAAGCCTAGGCTGCAATTTATGACGAGGTTCTTTTTTTTATATAGTCAAGGAAAGCCTAAGCTTACCAAAGGAAAATGTAGATGCAAATAAGAAACATTTTTATGTCCACCAGGTCCTGTGTATAAATATTTCTTATTCATTGTTCCAAACAGTTTTCATTTTCAAACATGAAGTGAAAACCAGCAAGAAAGAAATATTTCACATTGTATTTTATACCTTCCGCCATTTTCAGGTTTTATGGTCATTAAAAATTACAATTCATGAGCACAGGTCTGTATAGATGTCCTTTTTTCTGTTCTGACTTGACTTTCCTTTTTAATTTGATTTGAGAAACCCATACCAGACTTTGCCGTTGTCTGTAGCAGCAGGAAAAAGGGTAGTCTGTGAATGTGCTTATCTGATAACACAATTATAAGAGATGTTTTGCCATCATAAATGCAGTTACAGAAAATTGGCCCAGGCCTAGCCAGCTCCTGGGCCAAGTTCATACAAAAAGTCCCTAACACCTTTGCTCATGAGTTTTGTAGAATTATACTTGCACATGATGAATCACAGTTTTCTGAGCTTTGGTAGTAATGGAAATCTTTTATAAAAGAGTAAGCACACCTGGACTCAATATTAGTAGTTTTCCCTAAAGTCAAGTAAACCGGGTTAGATAAGAGCATATATTATTTCAGTTGTTACATGATCTGAACCTTACAAAGATAGTAGTATCAAGACCCCATGTTTAGAACACTGAGTAAAATGTAACATTTCTCCAAGCTTGAAATTTTCCAGATATTTCAGTTTGTAACTTACGATATAAAATGTCTTGAGTAATCCACATATGTTTGTGAGAGTGTGCAATAATGAAATCTGTACAAGTAAAGACAACCAGCAGATACAAAAATATACTATTTTTAACAATAATTTTTAATATATGCCAAATTCTGTGAACATTCTTATTTTTAAGAGTTTGAGCAAAAGATCCAGATTTCAGATGTATCTTAGATGCTGCTTTGGCTCCTGCTGAAGTTGAATCAAAATTCCCTGTGCTAGAAATAGCAGGACCTCTTCCTGTGCTTGAAATTCGGCTGATTTTTTTTTCAGGCATATTGTCCTAGTAAATGATCCTACTTTTTCTAGTTCAACTTAGCTCTAAAGAAAAAAATGTTGTTATAAGAAGTGACTGGAAAAAAATTTTTTTCTCTTTATTTTCTGTAGCAGAAAAGTCACACTGAAACTCCACAAATCTGTGTTCTTAGGAAATGAGGGACCAATATATTAACACATATTATTTTTCCGGTTCTGTCCCATTTGCCTTATCTCCTCCTCTGGCTTTTCATGTACTCAGTACTAAAGACCCTTTTGTGAATATATTATGAATTTATTTGAAGTTGACAGCCACATTTTTTGCTGGTTGATAAAAATACTGACCTTGACCTGGACAAAAAAAATAAAAACAACCCTATAGGAGCAAAAAGAAAAATTTCCCTCAAATAAAATGTATGTGGTCTTTATTTAAATATTATGTATTGTGTTTATTAATGTCTGACATTTTCTGCTTCGTATCAATAATTGTTTCTTAGTAAAAAAGTGAAAACAAAGCACAAGAACTGTTAAACTTGTTACCGGTTTTACAAAATTATCAGTATTACAGCAGCATTTTCTTAGTGAAGCCTTTTGGATGCTCAGATAATACACATGAGCTGGGATATAAGTCCTTGCATTTATTTCATAATCCCTCTGTTGTGAATTGGTGGAGCAGACAAAACAAAAATCTAAAAGAGTAAACTAACGTTATTCTATTACTTTCAAATCACGGTATAAAGGAAGGATGGCACATACAATCATTCATGGTTTTGAAATTGCCATTATCATTGTTATTGTAGAGAATGTAAGCTTTTGGAAAACTTTTAAACAGTTTAGCACCCAAAAAAAAAAAGGCAAAAAAAACCAAACCCAAACTATGCCCTAACCAGAAAGTTTTGCAATGGACGGAATATAGACCGTCTATGGTCTCCTGGAGACTTTAGGGGCACATTTGTTAAAAAGCATTTCTTCAGACATCTCAGTTGAAAGAAAATAATAAGGCACCAATGTGAGCTTTAGTACTTCAAGCAGAGAGTGTTCTGAGCCAAACACAGAAAATTGTCTTTAGATAAACTGAGGTTAATCCATTCAGAACAGAATCTTTGTTTATACATAGCTGTGTGCTGGTATATTTTAAGGCAGTGGGGACAACAAACTTATTCTGATGTTTACACAATATTTGACTTCTGTTTGCATAATTAATTAGCATCAAATGAGATATTAATTACAAATTTTTAATTACTCATAAAAATGATCATGACCAGTCTAAGTCTGTAATAGAATGACAGATGAAACTGATTTATACTCTGCTTTCCAGAGGTACCACTAAATTATCATATAAAACCTCACACGTAAAACCACTTCCATTGCAAGAGCCAACCAGTCAAGAATGCATACACATTGTCCTCTCGAATGTTGTATCACAGTTATTCCGTATAATCGATACAGTGATTAAGAACTGCATAAAAGCATTGTTCATCAGGACCAAATCATAAGTTTTTGGTTTCTTTACATGGCCAAGATTAAAAAATTAATTTTTATCAGTGCTCATGTCTCTTCCTGAAGGAGAAACAGCAAAGCAGAAAAGCAGAGAAAAATCTTCACTGAATAAATATCATATGTGACCTGGGGAAAAAATAGAAATTGAGCTCTTGCCCTTTTTACTTTGTACCAAGCTGACAGGGTAATGAAGTCAACGATTTCCTCTTCTAGATTTTTTTCTTTGTTCCCACACCATCCCTTCTAAGAAAATTGTTGTTAGATTTCAACCATCTTTCATAGGATCTTTATTGCTTTAGCTGATATAAAGTCTTAATGTGGTAGACCCCAAAGTGGGCGTGTGCCAGAGGGTGTACAGCCTACCTGAGCCAACAAGGAAACAGCAGCAGTTCAGATCGACCACTGCTGTAAACAGTGACTAACAAAGTGGAGCTCTGGTGCCTTAAGGACTAATTAGAAACTTAGAAGAAAAACAGGCAGTTCCACTGGCAGTAAGAACAGGAGATCTAAGCGAGATTCCCGTATTTACTAGTTAAAGATCTGGATCATTGCCCAAAACTTTGTGTGCGCTTGTGTGTGGGAGTGAAGAAGAGTGGTAGGTAATTGTTACATTTTTCTCTTTTAGAGCTTTTTAGTTGCTTGTTTGCAGTTGTAGCGAGAGAAGTTTCATCTTAGACTCAGAAAAGAACAATTTGCGAATTTTCTTTTTCAGTGTCAGATGAAAGGGATTACTCCTCAGGGTAACCAAGACTGCATATTTTACTTGTTAAGTAAAAGTTTTTACTATTTTTTTAATGATTCTGCCATCTGTGTACCTTTAAGTGTGAATATTTCTGTCTTTGGGGATAGTTCTTGTACTCTCTTTTTATTTATTTACTTATTTTCATCTTTCCTTGCTGTCTAATTGCGTATGCAGCTCTTGCAGAAGACAGCTTCAGTCTGCTGGAAGGGATTGTAAGGTTGTTAAGGATTACTCTCTCTGCCTCCCCTCTAATAGTAAGTAACTTTGGAGAACTTCATCCAGTAGGCATGTGAAGCACACTTTTAAAATTATGCTTTTTCTTTTGAAGTTTCTGATTTTCAGTTAGCAGGTGATCTTTAAAGCTGTTCTCTTTCTCTTTCATTTTTAAATTGTTGTTCTTCATTTAAATTTTCGTATTATAGACACACTAACAAAATACCCATTGTGCCTGCTTTCAAATCACGTATTTCGAAGACCTATGTCATTGAGCAGAATTTACAATGAAACTGCAGAACCTGCTTTATGCGTTATAAGCATTCATATAATTTTAATTATAGAACCAGCACTGTTCAGCCACAGATCTAGCATAAGTTAGAGGGAGAAAATGGCTGTTTTATCTTCCTTTCCTGATACCTCATCTTGGCCCAACTAATAACCAAAATCTCCAAGCTCCAGATCCTTCAATGAGCTCTGCCCTGAGAAACATTCCAGAATTTGACCTACAAGATGAATTTAATTTTAAGAACCTCCCGGGGTAGTCTGTTACTTTGGTTACATTGTCATTTTAATATATTATGCAAACTGTATGCTTTGCATTGGAGAGTATTTGTGAAATACTAAGACTATGTCTCAGCTGTTTGCTAGCAGTTGCTGGAGCTTTATGTCTACCTGTGGGACAGACACTGGTGGAATTGAGATTGAGCAGCACTGGTTTGGGGTTTGGGTTTTGCTTTTGTTGGTTGTTTTTATTTGGCTACCCTCCAGTCCTGTCTGGGTGGATCAGGAAGTCTGGTGAGTTCCAGCTTTTTCAAGAATTGCACCAGAGAAGTATGTCATCATCATTACGGGGCCAAGACATCACAGAGTGGAACAACGAGTTCCAGTTTATGTTATTTTGCTCCAACACCGTGGTTCAGCCAAGGACCTAAAATCCAGAAAATCCTTAGTCTTCTCTCATCTGCCATCTTCCTACAGGTTTACACTATCTTTCTACATGTCATGTGAGTATTGACAAACTGTGAGTTCAGCAGTGACCTTTGTGGAAAAGTCTTCACCCAATCTACACCTTTCTGTTTTCAGCTAGTGAAAAGGAATGGCTATCAATATAAGTGATCAGTAGAGCTATTAACACTGCTGAGTTCCACTGATGGTCTTTGAAAGGGTTGCAGTTGCCCAGATGCTGTTCTCCAGGTAGTTCAGGGACATCACCAGTGGGCTCTTGTCACTATGCAATCACCAGATGGCTGCTTAGAATCACAGAATGGTTTGGGTCACAAAGTATGTTAAAGGTCATCTAGAGCTAACCTTCCCCTTCATGGACAAGGACACCTTTCACTAGGCCGGTTGCTCAAAGCCCCATCCAGTGTGTCCTTGAACACTTTCAAGGTTGGGGCATTCACAATTTCTCTGGGCAACCCGTTTCAGTACCTCACCATCTTCTGTGTAAGGAGTTTCTTCCTGACATCTAATCTAAATCTCTCCTCTATCAGCTTACATCTCTTGCCCCTTTGTCCTATCACTATTTGCCTGTAGAAAAAGTCTCACTCCCTCTTTTTGACATGTTCCATCTAGGTAGTAAAAGGCTGTGATGAGGAGACTCCATCCTGAGTCCAGAGACTTCTCCAGGCTGAACAACCCCAAGTCTCTCAGCCTGTCTTTGTAGGAGAGGTGCTGCAGTCCTCTATCATCTTCATGACTCTCCTTTGGACCTGCTACAGCAGGTCCATGTTTTTCTTATGCTGAGGACCCCACACCTGGACTCAGTACCCCAGGCAGGTCGCAGAAGGACAGAGTAGAGAGGCAAAATCCCCCTCCCTCAACCTACTGGCCACAGTTCTTTGGATGCAGCCCAGGATGCAGTTGACTTTATATGCTATGAGCACACACTTCTGGCTCATGTCCACCTTTTCATCCAGGAGAACTCCCCAGCCCTTCTCCATAAGGGCTGCTTCCAGTGAGTTCTTCTCCCAGTCTGTACTCATGTCTGGGACTGCCCTGACCCTGGGACAGCACTTTGTGCTTGGACTTGTTGAATCTCATGAGAGTCTCATGGACCCATTTCTNTTGGACTTGTTGAATCTCATGAGAGTCTCATGGACCCATTTCTCAAGCTTGTCCAGGTCCCTCTGGATGTCATCTCTTCCTTCTGTTGTGTCAGCTGGACTGCTCAGCTTTGTGTCATCTG
>VZRQ01009882.1:0-21804 GCA_013397975.1 Machaerirhynchus nigripectus
GGGAGCACCCCCAGCCCGTGCCTCTGCCCCTAAGCCCCTGTGGGCAGCGTTTCCGCCCATGGTGGCTGCCCTCAGTGGGGATGTCCTTGCAGCAGGCAGTGCGAGAGCCCCCAGGCCCGCAGAGTCTCTCCCGTGGTGCCTCTGCTTCTTCAGTGCATTAAAATATTCCAGTGCTGGATGGGCTGATTGGTGTCTCCCCCTCCCACCAAAAGAGGAGCTGGTGGTTGGATATTATTTGAGAATTTCTCTCCAGTTGAGCCTGGCAGGGGGTTATTTGCAGGGAGAAGGTGCTACAGTAAATACCCCGATGCCTCCCCCAGGGTCTGTGTGTGCTTCAGTACTCTTGGGCTTATCAAATGGAAATAAATTCTTGGGGCAGCAGCAGTATTTACCTCTCACCATAAAATACTCTTACATAAGTTGGTTTTCCAGTCCATCCAGCTCTTACTGTGGGTATCGTGGCACGTGAGGAATTGTGCATCCTTTTGTGTAGCCCCTGTGTTGTTGTGCATCACCCAGGTGTGCTGTTTGCATCTGGGGGGCACTGAGTATCAGCTCCTGCTCCGAGCACTGCTGTGGGCTCAGGGCATGTGCTGGCACTGTTCCCCATCCTCTGAGCATTCCCTTCCTTCAGTAAATTCTACCAGGCCCTGCCGTTAGAAAGAATCTTCTGAGTCCTGTTACTGCTTTGAATTTCTGTTTGTTAAATGTGTATTTTGTCAGGCCATTGTTCCCTCTTTGCTTTCCTTCTGAGGGCAGGGTTCTGCACAGTCCATCCCTTCCCTGCTCCAACGTTCCACTTGCATTGGTCTTTTTTTTCCAGCCCTGGGGAGGCTGGGTTGGAGTGAGAGCACCAGCTCTGGTGACTGGTTCTGGTTTGCTTTAACCAGAATTAGCAGGTTTTCCCATCAGTCAGAGGAGAGACACCCCAAACCTAAATTTGTATTTGTCATTTTAGAAACTTGAGCACATAATGCTTAAACACAAATGGCTTCTGGAGATTTGTGTAGGTTAATTTACTGCATTGGGATCTGATGGTTATTGGTGCCCCAATGCATGGAACAGCTGATGCTTTTTTCTGTTTTTTAACCACTTGCTTAATTGTTTTCCTTCTTCAACTCTCGTTTTAGTGAGGGAAGAACTCTGTCAGCTGTAAAAATATTTGACTATACTTTGAGAATATGTTGATACGTTTAAACTAAGAAATACTGTCTCTAGAAAAGGGTTGAGTGGAAGATGATGAGCACGAGTGATATATTGTGGTGTTGGGTCTTGTTGGGGGCTTTCTTTGTGTGAAGGGGAAACAAAATTTTAAATTATTCATCTTGTGACGTTTGTAGATGCCATGAAAAGAGCGGGTTTGGTTTGTAAGCACAGCATTTAAGTGTCTGGGCTGGACTGGACTGGGGGCGTTAGAGGAGAGCTGGAGGGTCAGGGGGTGCACAGGGGTTCCGGGCTGGGGGTGCTGGGATTTCCTTCCATGCAGAATTGGTCTTTGTTTAATCCCAACTCACTGAACTGCTGCCATTCCCTACTTCACTTAAGCAGTGTGGATCCTGCTCTGTGGAGGGAGGTTCCACATCCTCTGTCATGTTTTCCAGGGAGGAATTGGCACTCCCTGGAATGAGCCAAATCTGAAATGGCAGTGGCTTTATTTGCATTTTTAGTAACCTGGGTTGTGTAAACACCGTATTTGTCATAACTGCTCTCACCTTTCAATATTTATCTGCTACTTGGTGACTTCTGGCAGGTGATTAAACCCCTGAATCTCTTGGGTGTTAGTGGTCCCCTTGCAGCTCACGGGTATTAATCCAGATGTGCTATGTAAGGGAAACCTGTAGGAGAACTTGCTGCTTAAAATGGGGAAAAATTGTTGTTACTTGTATTTTAATAACACTTGCAGTAAGGCCTCGTGGATGGTGTAAGGCACTCTGCTAAAAAAGAATTAAAACAACCTTTCTGCTGACTATTAGCTTTTACTTCTGTAATTTCATAATTCTCTTGTTAAATCTAACAATTCTTTTTTGAAGAATGAGTGGAAGTGGTTTAAAGGGGTTCCCTCGCTGTGAGAGATACCTGCTAGCAGTGGTGAGTGGGAAGCACCAGCTGTGTGCAGGTGTCCTCAGCACTGGCAGGAATAGATGCGTTTGGGACACGTAAGGAAGAAGGAGGAAAGAGGGAAAAATACTCTGAAGCCACATCCTGTTTTAAAATGTATTTGTTGCATATAAGTGCAGCTCAGAGCTTTATCACTGCCCTGCCCTGCCCTGTGTGGCTGCAGAGCAGCCCCCATGAGGCAGGGGAGCAGGAGCTGCATTTTGGGTGCCTTTCCTCAGGGAAAACCCAGATTTGAGGGTCGCTGATGCTGTGAACTGTGAGGTCTGAATCTCATCCAAGAGATAAAACCATTGACACGAGGAACTGCTCCTTGGCATCAGCACACTTGTTGGGAATCCACTTCCAAGGCTGCCCTGGCTGTGCAGGGTGTTGCTAAAATGATCAGGGAAATGTTATAGAGCTGGTTTTATGAGACTGCATTTATTGAATAGGTATTTATTACCTGCTTTTCACTGGTTGTTCTCAGTGTTATTGCATTCCAGCTATTACAGAAAGAAGGTGCAGAAAAAATCGTGGCTGAAGTATCTCCAGGGGCTCCCTTTGTTAGCTCAGACCAAGCAATGTCCTCTTCAGCTCAGAGCTGTAAATGAAATTACTGGAATGTGGGAGTTTTGTCCAAGGGCACTAAAGGTGAGCACATGGTTTGGTCACCACACCTGTCCAAGGACTCAGCTTGCAGAATTGCTACATTTACTGGGATCTCTTTAGGAAAGGAGGGGAGAGTACACACAAACATATGGAACAGATTCCCTGGGCAGGCCGTGCCAGGTTTATTTGGATACATAATGAGCTGAGTGAGGGTTTCAGTCCTTGCATTGTAGTGCTGGGACTTGGCTTTTGCTGCTTTTTTCTTCTCCTTTTCTTTTTTCTTTTTTCTTTTTCATCCTGGGCCATATGTGGGTTTAGCTACACCGATTTTCTTGAGCCATCAGAGTTGTGTGCAGCAATTTTAGATCACTGCAAGTCCATAAAGCTGAGTTTGTGCTGATCACTTGAAATGTGGGGTTTTTTCTTGCAGTTTAATGGTGCTGCCCGTATTTCCACCCAGGCCTGAGGCTCAGCATGACACATAATATACTGCTCCATGAATGTGGAGTTTAGCAAGGCTCATGAAAAAGGCAGGATTATTTATCTAGAAATTATTTACAGAATTGGCCTTTTCTGAAGGGATGGGGCAGTCTCATTCTCATTCACAACAAGGCATTCCTAGAGACTTTCTGGAGTCAAACATTTTTTGACCTTTCTCAAGGATTAGTCTGTGTGGAAGCAGAAGAGGTGTTGATAAAACTGATTTTTAGCTTGATTTGGGGTTGGTTTGGTTTTGTTTTGGTTTTTTTTGTTGGAAGCCAGAATACTTTTAAGCTTTCTTCATTCCTAATACCTGAGATTGGAATAACCACAGAGATCACCTTTGTATTTTTGATTTCCTCAGCTAAAAATGAGCTCGGATTGTGAAAATGAGAGTTAATTGTGTGTTTTTCCCTAGTCCCCTCCTGCAGCTCTCAGGAATTTGCAAACCCTTGAACACATAGAAGGTGCTGGGTGACACACAGTGGGGGTTGGTCCAGCAGCATCCTCCCTGTGCACGTGGTGCCCTGAGCCTGGCGTGGCTGGGCTGGGGCTGGGCCAGAGTGCTGCTGCTGGAGGGGCAGCTCCAGCTGAACTCACACTCAATGAATGGCACTTTGTACACGTTGGTGCTGGCACGGGTGGCACCAGTGCTGAGCTCAATTCCCCCCTGCGTTTGGGCGTGCTCGGCCTCCGTGCCGGAAGCCTCGTGATGCTGGGGGTGCCAGGCTTTGCCCAGGCTTTGCCCAGGCCTTCCAGGCAGCAGATCCAGGCAGGGACACTCCTGGTAAAGTGGGCACTGGCTTGGAGAGCCATCAGTGGTCCTGAACACGGGCTGGTTTCAGGGGCGTGGTGGTGTTAGGGTGCATCCCTCACGGGGGCAGCCACTTGGAGAAGGCACCTGTCCCTGCTCCACCTTCCCAGGGAGCTCTGGAAACACCTCAGTGCCTTCTGTCCTGGGGGAGATTGAGATAAGGCTCATTATTTGTTTTTAAAGGACTAATTTTACACCCACCCCTCCTCCTGTGCTCTTCAATGTCATGTTGATCAGAGCTTCCATTCCAGCCTTCAAAGTGGCCTCTGGAACTCCAGCAACTTCCAGAAAGGTGAATCCATCGTGCTCTCCCCTACCAGGCCCTTCCACAATGGACCTTGCCTTCTTAATTCCTTGCTGCCCCAGAGCTGCATTTTAAGAACAAAAAGGAGGCTTTTCCAGCTGAGCAAATCCAATTTTACTGGGATGGCAACCCAGGAAGACTTTGACAAGATTAAGGCCTGCTGGCTGAGGTATGGATTCATTAGGCAAACTGCCCTTGGAGTTACATGGAGTAACCTTGCTAGTGCAGCCTTGGCAGTATTGTCCCCTGGGAGCCGTGTCCTTACATTTATTGCCATTCATGTTGTCTGATAAGCATTTCTTTAGGATTTTAAGCATGGCTAATTGCTTTCCTGGCCCTGGGAGCAGCGTCTGTAGGTACCGAGATCCCTGTCATCATTTCTTGAAACTTGAAATTCTGCTGCTGATATTCCACTGGGAAAAAAAAGCCCAAACTAAAAAACAACCCCAGGAGATGAAGAGGAGCACAGTGTTACTGTCACCCTAAGTTTGCAGGAGAGGCCATGTACTAACTTATTTCTATTTGCATCGCTCACGTTTGGGAAACAAGTGCAGCAGTGCAACATGGCTGCTGGGTTTGACCCTCTCTTAACTTCCATTACTGGAATGCTTCGTGCTTCTAATCCCTGATCCCTTTTCGCTAAGTTCTTGCAAAGGACACCTTCCACCATCCCAGGCTGCTCCAAGCCCCAACGTCCAGCCTGGCCTTGGACACTGCCAGGGATCCGGGGGCAGCCACAGCTGCTCTGGGCACCCTGTGCCAGGGCCTGCCCACCCTCCCAGGGAACAGTTCCTTCCCAATATCCCATTTAAACCTACTCAGTTTGAGATTTTCGAGCTCTTTCCCACTTGCCTGTGGAAAAAATTGGAGTGGCTCACCTGGAACAAACAGAGTGATATAATTTACTAGGAATTTTTAAGTGTTGCTCGGTGTTAAAATTGAAAAGAAGAGTTTGAACAGGCACAGACTTGATGGAAACAGTTGGATCATCTTTCAGAGTTAGCAGAGATGGTCATGTGTAGGTGGACTCTTTAAAATGTAAAGCAGGCTAAAATGAGCTGTTAAAAGCATACTGTGAGTAGGTTTTGTTGGATTTGTTTGTGATCAAATAATGCAGGCAGGGATTTGGGAAACATAAGAAGCCAAAATTCCTCCTTTATGGATGGTTTTTGATTAGCACCGAAAAAGTAATATCTGCTGCCCTGTAAGCTGCCCCTCCTGCAGCTCGGGATATTGCACACCTGTAGCTCAGGCTGAGCTGCAACCCAGCACAGGTATCCATATGGATGGCAGTGCCTTTTTGCAAGGCTCACAGGCAACAAAACCAGTTTTCCATTCCCTTTATCCTTATGAAAAGTCGAGTCTCGTGCTTGATGATCCCGCAGTTGGGAAAATGAGCTGCAGCCAGATGGGGCTGGGTTTTATAGGAAAGCTGTTTAATTATCTGCCTTTCTCCTGCCTTTATGGGCTCAAAATGTGAGAGTTTGGAGGCATTAAGTGTTTTATTAGACTGACTGTTGTTATTAATGGCATCACAGGTCAGTGGGTGCTGTTAAATCAGATTTGCTGCTCTCACAGTAGTTGTGCTCAGCGCTCCGGAGAGGGGCTGAGGTGAAGCTGAGGATAAACCCCAGTGCTTTGGGGAGTTTCAGGCACTGGTGCTGGCTGGGTCAGGAACAGGCAGGGCTGGGAAGACACTCAAGTGCTCTTGAACCCCCTGAATGTCTTGTTAATGCTTTTACAGGCTCTTCCTCGAGTGGTGAGAATGAGCTTGAATTTGTTACTGTGAGGGTTATTTCTGGTTTTTGTGGAGAAGAGTGATAATTTCTGGGATGTCAGAAGTCAATGATCACCTGTGCTGCTGCTTCTATTTATGAGCCTCTGTTTACAGACTCTTTATTTGGTTCTTTGAAAAATACACTTTATTGACATAGTCACAGCAGCCTGGACTAGTGGAAGGTGTGCTTGGAAATGATGGTGTGTGTTGAATAAACACCCTCACTGCATTGTGCAGCAGGTTTTTGACAGAGCTGCATGTGAAGCAGTTGAGAATAAGTTCAAGTTGGATTATTAATGGTGTCCAGAGCAAGCAGTTGCCTGTGAATTGCAGTGAATATCTAGAAAATTACCTTTTAGCTGATAATAATAATAATAATAATAATAATAATAAAAATAAAGTACAGTATAATTATTTCATTTTTAATTTAAATTCTGTATAGTGGGTGTTGCTTAGTGCACAAGATGAATTGCTGCACAGTAATAATTTTCTGATAGAGAAAAGCCTTATTAAGAGCCTTTCCACAGGTACGTCAACCAAACTCTTTGCTCTTGGATGATGCTGACTTTGAGACTGGATTCACTGTGTGCAGTGGATGGGCCGAGTGGGAACGGGCAGGTGTTGGCAGCCCTGCTGTTCCCACAGGAACACCTTCCTTTGGAGGCTGTCTCACTTCTGCTGTAGCTCACGCTTTCACCTTTGCAAGTTTCAGAACTGCTTTTGTCTCTCTGACAAAATATGAGCTACAAATGGGTGTGAAAATATGAAATACCTGCCTTGTTTGCAGGGAGGATGGGGTGGAGGTGTTTGAACTGTGTGTCCTGCCAGGCATGGTTTGTGTAGGGTTCCCATCCCTGACATGAAAACAACAGATGAATTAATTGATAAATTGTACAGGATGGAGTTGTCAGCCTGGCTTTGGAGTTCTGTGCACAGAATTCTCCCTTTCCCCGTGCCTGCAGCAGAGCTGTCAAGGGGTTGGACTTGCTGGGTCCTTGGCTGTTTGCTGCTGCCTGTTCTGGGATCCCGGGTCGGAACTCATGGCAAGGGCACCTTGTGCTCCCTTACAGAGCCTTGGCAAGGCTGGCAGCTCCGGAGCCGGGGGATCAAAGCCCAGCCACCTCTCGGGCAGTGCCCGACAGTTCTGGGTGCCAGTGGCTGAGTTTTTCCTGCAGGAGCCCCAGGATTTCAGTCCTGAATTCCCCCAGTGGAACACACTCTGCACTCTGTGCTCTCTGTGGAAGTCTTGGCTTAAATAGTTCCTTCTTGAAAGCTTCAAATTCCATGTTCAGCAACGTGACATCTGTGAAATTCGGGCTGTGGCGTCACTGTGCTAATGAATCTTGGGAGGCTTTGTCATTCCGAGGTGTCCTGCATCAGTTCCACTGGATTCTGCAGATCCTGAGCGTCACTGATGAGGTTTTAATATGGACATTAAACTAATTTGCCTCACCTTTCCTATAGGACTGATGACAATTATTTCAGATATTTTAGCTGTGCTGCTCTTTGGGGGAAGCTGTAGCAGGCAGGTTTGGGGTGCACTCCTGATTCCTTCCCTTGTGTAACCTCCCTTGCACCTTTCCTGCCTGTGTCCTTTCAGAGGAGGACAGAGGAGATGCTTGGAGGGCCTGTGGACAGCAGGAGACCCCGAGGCATTCATGTAGTCATTCATGATTTATGGGCTTGGCAACAGAGCTCTTATCTTTCTCCAGAAGTAAAAGAAAACAAAATGAACAGAAACACCAGAAAACGAACAGTGGCATGTTTCTGCTTTTAAGTCAAGGGAGAAACCAAGCAAACAAAACATTTACCACTAATCTATAAAACGGACATTCAGCCAGTCTGAGATTCCTCATTTATCGTGCTCCTGCTATTATTACTGTGTTCTTCATACTCCTTGATAAAACAGCTGAAAAAATGATTTTCTCTAGGTGGATTTTTCAATGAAGCTCTTTTACCCTATTATTTTTGCTTTTGCTTCCAAAACTTTCCAGCTCCTTTTTGCGAGAAGGAGACTTTGGTGACCGCTGTTGCTCTGCTTGTGTTGTAGCTTACTGTGCGCTGCGGACACGCCAGCATTTCCAGGCCTCTTTGCACTTCTTTTTCTTCGGGCAGTGCTCAAAAAAGTAAAAATGTTATTGTTTGAAGTGTTTCGGAGTTATTCCTGGCAGGGAACGGGCCTTGTCCCAGCCAGCATCTGCTGCCTGGGAGCGTTTCCTGTCGGGGGCCAGATCCGGGAGCTCCTGCCTGGCGGAGAGGGGCTGGGAGGCACCTGAGGACAGGGACACAAGGGCCACAGCTCAGCCAGCAGCTGCACTTGTGTCTTTTCCAGTGTCCGGATAGAAAAATCCCTTTGCTGTGGGATTCTCTTGTCACAGTGCAGGGGGAATTGTCCGTGGCTGTGCACAGCTGCGCCACCTTCGCTGTCAGACACCACTTCCATACCTATGGGCTTTCTATGGAGCCTGAGGATTGTTTTCTCTCCCAAGTTAGGCTTTCCTTTCCCTCTGCAGCAACATTTGGTTTTGATATAATGAGGAATAAAGTTGGACACTTCTTCAGAGCTGTATACTCTATTGCAAATATCTTCAGAAATGTTCTACTGTTCGGGAATAAAATTTAGTTTGTTTTATAGAAAAATTCCTCTGCAAGTTTCATTTTATCAGAGCCTGAAAGCTTTATCTGACAGGGGCGATATTCAATCATTTTCTATTTGAGCCGTTTTTATTGGTTATTTCAGGAATTAGGCAATGGTTATTACTCGTTCTGGGAGGTTTCCCATAACCTACAGAAGTTATAGCATGTACTGTTCCTGCTGTTGAGAGAAAATAAATCTCTTACCAGGGTTGGGGTTTTTTTTGCTTGAATTCAGATTAATCGGCTGTGGTAGGAGTTGTTCTTTTAATCATTTCTAACAAGGTCGTACACTGAACAATACCATCCATGAAAGGCTGCAGCAGCAGCACAGAGGGTGTAGTCCTGGAGGTAAGCACTTTGTGTGACAGGTAATCCACTGGAGACAGCCGTGTTGTTCGTCATTCCAGGCATGAAAAAGCCATTAAATCCAGGGAATGAATGAGGAATGTGGTGCTGCTCTGGCTCCCTCTCCTCTGCAGACTCCGTGTGGGCAGGGCAGACTCTTTTCTTGCTGTTTTCAAGAGGCCATTTGCTGGTTTTTGTCAAAAAGAAAAGCCTCCCTCCCTCCCTCCCATTTTTTTTAAGCAAAAGCTCTCCAGGCCCTGTGAATTATTAAGATCTGTTAGCACAGTTGCTCTTTCTTTGGGAAATTGGCTGTCAGAAGTAGCAAGAGAGCTCTTAGAAGTCTCTTTGCTTTTGATTAAGTGGAACAGTTGGATCGGTAACAGATTCCAGATTTTATGTGACAGTTCCTCATTTCTGCCCAACCTGTGCGATTCCAGGGCCCCTCTGCCATGAGCCCGTGCAGCTCCCTGTGCATCCCTGGAAATCAGGGCACACACCCCCCGGTCACCCACGGGACCCTGCCCCAGCGTTCGCTGGGCACAGAACGCCACCAGTGCTCACGGAGATGGATTTCCTGTGCCCATGTCCTTGGGGAGCAGCCTCTGCAGTGATCCAGTAAATCTGGTGTCACTCGGGGCAGAACATCGTTTGTTTGTGCCACCTGTTACTGAAGTCATGGTGCAGGTTCCTCACGTGTGTGAAGTGTTGGTTTGGAAAATCACCTTTGGGAGAGTCACAGTGCACAGCTTCCCTGCTTTCTACAGCCAGGGAGACTGGCAGCGTTCAGTCATTTTGGAGCAGTCTCATTTCTTCTTTAAAGAGAAAAGGTTTTTTCCTCCACAAGTCCATCTCCTCCATCAGTTCTGGCCAAATGGATGCACTTGGTTCAGGTTTCTGTCGAGTCCAATTGCAAATGTTCCAAGCTGTGGTACGTCCGTGCCTGCAAGGTAATGAATATGGATTTCAGTGGAAGCTTTTTTGAGAAATGTTTTGAAGTTTACCTCCTCTTGAAACAGGTTTTCAGCTCAGAGGATTAGCTTAGCTAATTAGCATACATTAGCATATATAACTTGCTGTACGGTGGAAGGAGATCTGTTCGGTGCAGGAGCATGGTACCAAATATATTTGCATCTTTTAAATGGAATATTTTGTTCTTACTGGACAATTTTGGCCTGGGCCGGTGTAAAAAGCTGGAAAGCCTTCAAAGGGACAACACGACGTGGAGATCCTGGAATTTTCTGATTTCACTGCTGTCTTCTGCAGTTAACTTTGGACAAGCAGGGCTTTTGGGATGGTTTTGGTCTCTGGAGTGGATCAGGGCCCAGTTGGCAACACCCCTTTTGCAGAGTTAAACCTGGGTCTGATGGCAGATGTTGCAGCTGAGATGGAATAAAATCCTGCACTGATGGCCATTTATGGTCTGGGGACAGCAAAGCAGCTTTGGTAGGAAAGGATCTGGGCTCCTGGTGGGCAGGGACCTGAATATGGATCAGTAGCAGTGCCCGTGTGGGTAATTCCCTGTGCTCTGGGAATGGCTTATTCCTTGCTCTTGGGCACTGCTGGGACCACCTGGAGCCCTGGGTTCCTTGGGAGCCCCTCAGGTGGAGGAGCTGGGGAGCAGCAGGAGGGGGAAGCAGGTTCTTGCTCTGGATGTGCCCAAGGAAAATGAAAAACAGCACAAAAATTACCTAAATGGGCAGAAATTTCCATCCTGGATCAGAATATTTGTTTCCAAGGAGGATGTTCAAGCACTGGAACAAGGTGTCCAGAGAGATGATGGAATCTTCCTCCCTGGAGATGCTCCAGACTTGTGTGAGCAGCATTACCTAACTTTCAATTTGATTACAGGCCTTGGCCTCAGGAGGGTTCTGGGCTAAATTTTTTCTGTGATTCCTTTGCTTTTTGGGAGCCACCACCTCAGTGGAGGAGTGACGTGGCCCAGAACAGCTGTGGATGCAGACCTGGGCTGTGGGCAGAAGCTGCTCTGGCTTGGCACAAGGTTGCTGTCAAGACTGGGAACAAGGAGCAAATGAACATTAGGAACAGAATTTCCCTGCCAGGTTCCCTCTGTGCCACACTGTGGAACCTCCCCCTTTTATTTCACTTGTTTTCTGAGGCAGGAACATTTTTCCTGGATTATTTGAGTCTTAAAGTTCTCTGAGCTGAGACATCCAGTTTGCTATTTCCAGCTCTTGGAACATTCAGTGGTGGTGATGCATTGTGCTCTGACCCTTTTTATATCCCAAAAAGCATTGTTCCCATTCCGTGGTGCAGCCTGGAAGGAGGAGTGCAGCGCTGGCCATACCTCTGTCCTTTCACTCTTGTTTTCTTCCTTTTTAATGGGCTTTCTGGTGGAATTTAGAACTTTCATTCCCTGCAGTACAGCACTCAGGACTCAGGATGATGTAAATTGAACAAAAAGAGGCTTTTACTCCAGGTTTTACAAAAGACACTGAAATTCCAAGCCAAAGCTCGGCGCTCTGAGTGCCTGAGCCGGTGTGGGGGACGTTCCCTGGTCACTGCCTGGCAGGGATGGCAGGGCTGTGCCACATCTCCTTTCCCCCCTGCAGGATGGATGCTGCTGGAGCCTTAATTCCCTGCTGCCTTTCTCCTCCCTGCTGGAATTTAAACATCAGGATCTTCTGTGATTTCTAATAAAACTTCTGTAATAAGAAGGTTACTGTGAGGGGCCCTTACTCCTAACGAGGCCTAGTGTGCTGTTTTGGTGGTGGTGAGGAGTTCGTGTGAGATCCCAGGCTCCTTTGGTTCTCCACCTCGGAATTACATGTCAGAAAATTGCAGGAAGTTGGTAAGAAGGAGCAAATAATTTGTGAGATACAATCAAGCTATTTTTTTTTAGCATGTTATCTGCTTCCTCTTTCAGGAAAGTATTTCCTCTGAACTATCATCATGTAAAGGTCCTTGGTGGGATTTTCTGCTCTGAAACCAGCTCCTGCTCTTGGGGAAGTTGCTAATTAGGCAGAAATGGGATTTTAACCTGTCTTATCTTTAAAGGCCAATTCATCCTGTCAAGTCTACATTCAGTTGTGAGAGCACAGCCATAAATCTTTTTAGTGCACAGCCAAGCCCTGGCTTTGTTGTGTTGGATATTTTCACCAATTTCTGTGGGGCAGAACTTGTTGTTCCTTGTTTGCAGACAGATCGTTGAGTATCCAAGGAAAAGCGGTTTGGTGGGAATGCTTGGTGGGATTGCTTGGCACACATCTGTGTGAGGAAAAGGTACTGAAATTAAGGATGATTAATTTGTCCTTAAAGAGAAATTAAGGTAAGGGGTGGGGCTGGGTTTATGTAGTGCAGCCCCGAGTTTAAGGGAGGTCAGGGTTAAGTAGAACCATATTCATGGTTGGGGTGGCTGTAGATCCACTTTCCAATCCATAAGGATTTTGGAAAGGCTGAGCAAGAGGTGCACCAGGCAGGGTGAGAGAAAGGTTTCCTGGAGGTAACAGTGCAGGAATTCCCCTGGTGGTGGCAGAGGGGCAGGATCAGAGGGCCGGGCAAGCTGGAGCCGTGATCCGGGCGAGCTTTGGGACGGAGCCCTAAGAAAAGCTCAGAACCTGTTTGGGTCACTTCTTGTGTGGAAGGAAACCTGGAGCTGTGACCTGAAGTGCTGTTTGCTTGCAGCTCAGGATCCAGCCTTGCTCTCCTGCTCTGGGAATAAAACCTTCTGCAGGTGGTGCCAGGGCTGATTCCGAGGGCACAACACCCCCACCCAGCCAGACTCAGGTCTGGATCCCTCTTGCTGTGATAAACAGATAAAACAGCTTAGGAGGGCTTTTGTTAAATCCGTGGTTACTTGGATATCCCTCTGTGCCTTGGGGGAAGCTGGAACGGTTTGTGGGGTAAAGCATGAGATTTATAACTAAAGAAATGTTGGATTTGGTTGGTACTCAGCTCCAGTGGGAACTCCCATGGAGGGAGGGCTGTGATTCCAATGTTTTGTCATCCTAAAGCTGTTGGAGGGACCGTGTGTTTGAAAATATGATTATTAATAACATGCATATAAATTATTTCTTGAAAGAAAGGTTAGAAGCTCATTATACTTTGTACAGGCACGGTGCATTGGATTTCAGATTGCTCCTGAATGAGGTAAGGGTGAGAAACTCACTTTGGGGAGACCCACAGAGCAGCTCCAAACAGTTCTGAAACGTGCAGAATTATTAGATGCTAATTAAAAAAGAAAGTCCCTTTTCTTAGTGTGTGGGATGTCTTCCCAGAACACTCCCAGCGTGAGCGGTGTCTGCAGTGCAGCTCCCACCCCACACGCCCAGGACTCGGGGAGCACCTGCAGTATTTACATTTCGATTTGCATTTCCACCAGGGCCTTTCCCTCTGCTGCAGTTTTCTGTGCCAACTTTGTTTGCCAGGCCCAGATTTTCACTGGAGCTCCGGTGGCACACTGTGAAACTCCTCTGGAATAAAGTGTGCCTGGCTTTTGGAACCTCAGGGCAGCCAATAACTTAAAGTTGGGCAATGATGCCTCAGACTTGGGGGAATTCTGGAAGTGCTGGCACGAGGTGGTGGTGATTTCCTGTTTGTTGATTTATCTCTTTCCCATAGGTAAGCTTCAGATGAGATCCATAGGGAATGTTGCTCCTGTAGCTTCAGAGGGCTATAGGAGCAACACTCCTTATTGCACTGATTAATGGCTGTAAAGAATTTAATGAGTTGAGATAGGGGAGAAAACTCCAAGTGTATATGATCTCAAACCCCCAAGTTAACGCACAGATAATCTATGTATTTGAACTAATTTCAGTAGCATGTGCCTGTGTAAAAGATGGGTCGGAATTGTGGCCCCAGGGAAAGGGGAAAGGCAGAAAACTGGAGCCCCTGTTTCCCTGCTGTAATTTAACATCCCCTGGCAGTGGTTTAACACTGCTTGATGGGTGCACAGCTTCAAGGGGACAGCAGATTTTGGTGTCCTTGCAGATGGAACTGTTGCCTGACAACCACCCAAATCAATGTAATACCGGAAAATAATTGAATAATTACATTTATTGTGTAGGTGGAAGGATAAGACACATCTAAGTCATTTTGGAGTTCATGAGTTGGGTTTATCTGGAAGTTCTGGTTTGTGTCTGAGCTGATAAGGATCCCAGTGTTTCAGTGGTGCAGTGTGGGTTACAACTTCAGATCTTACTAATAATGCAATTTTCCTACAGCAAACTGCAAGGAAGGCACCATGAAATAAAACCATGTATTTTTGCTCTCCAGGAAAGGCAATATACCCCAGCTAATAGTGTCGGCTCCTCCAAGCCTTTGGGTGTGGGCAGTGCTGCTGAATGATCTCTCTTAGCAAAACCAGGCTGGCCCTTGGCATGGAGGAGGGGTACAGAAGGAGAATGAATAATTAGAAATTATGGGGGTTTTTTGGCAAATAAGACATTCATAAGTGACCAGACAAACACTAACCTAATAAAACATTTAAGATCTTTTTTCTCATTACATGAAAAGAAAATGAGAACAACTACAAAAGCTTCAGCAGCACCCCCTGAGTGCAGGTAAAAAATTAAAACCCCAAATGTGCAGTTTTTATAAATGGTTGTGTTTGCCTGCACAGAGGAGAGGTTCGGTGTCCTTCCTTTTGAGCTGTTCTCTTAAGGTTCAAAAAGCAAAAGGCCTCTGAGGGAGGTGAGACCCAGGTGTGAGCTGGAGTTTCCTTGGGCAAACATCCCTGCCAGGGCCCGGAACGCTCACAGTGCTCAGGTGCAGCGTGGCAAAGATAAAACCCAGAGTTCAGGCTTTGTACACTTACTTTTGCTTTGCACACTGCTGAATTGCTGGCTGCCTTCTGGGTATTTTTCTCCATATTTTTAATAGCGAGAGAAACATTATTTTATCAGTGTCTTCTTTCTTTAAACTCCAAATGAGTGTAAATGAATCACAGTTAGCGGCTGCTGCTGCAGGAAGCACTGGCAGGATAAATGGCTTTTGTGTGTGTTTAATATGTTGATACTTCTTGTCAAATAGACTTTCCTCATACTGAGTGTGCTCTGAGTAATGGAAGATGAGAGGGGAAGGGAATTAAATCCCATTTATTCAGTGGCTTATTGTTTCTCTCTCTGATCCCTGAAACCCTCCGAAAGATTAATTAATGGATGACAAACATCTCAGCTTCAGCTCTCCAGCTGAAATACATGATGGATCTTGGAGCTCATCATCGATTTATTATTAGCTTTGCAGTAGAAAGATAGGAAATAGTGCAAAGTGGAGAGAAAGCCCCGAATCCTCACCCTAGTATTGATAGAAGGACAAAGAACTGTTCCCAAATTCTTGTACCAGTGGAGATCTTTGAGCTCTCTGTAAGTTCTGGCCACATTCCCAGGAGGAAGCAGAGCAAAAAGAGGGGGATATGGCTCCTGACTTATTTTGTCCTCGTTGCAACAGCAGAAATCCAAAGTTTGTTCTTACAAAGCACTAAAAATGTCATAACATAGAATGTCCTTTTTAGGCCTGCCTGGGTGCTCTGCAGAGCAGTTATTTATGCGTTGCAGCTTTTTGCCACTGAAGCAGAATTACAATATTTTAGATATTCAGGGAGCTGTTTTTAAGCCCTTTGGGCCCTGCAGAAACACAACATTTATTTGTAATTGCCATTCCATGTGCAGCTTGTTTCGATGTTCTGGACGGGGACGTGTTGTTTACAGCATGTGAGCCCTGAAGAACACTCGTGTATACAGCAGAAATTCTGATTAAACACCAATTGATCAGGCAATTTATTCTCTATTTCTAGATTATTTCCCCCTCAGCCCATATTCCGAGTGCTATGGGAAGGCTTGGGTGCTTTTGCCTCTAGGAGGAGATGCTTCCAGCTGTGTTTGGAGGATCATCTGAATTTCAATCTGATCTGCTTCCAAAAAAAAGGGGCCAATTCCTCCCCTCTGCCTCCAGCTGGGCTTCTCTGGCCCGACCTTTGTCACTGCTGGTGGCTGCTCCTCTGCAGAAGTCCCTGTGCTGGCAGAGCCTGGTGGGAGCTGATGAGTAAGTTTGAGGGCAAAGTGGGGATGTGAGAATGGGAGAGNNNNATATATACCATATATACCATATATATGTACCCAGTGCAGCAGCATTAAACTCAGAGTGGAGGCTCAAGTGCTTCTCTGGAGTTCAGACAAACTTTGCTGTGCCCAAAATGTGCCTCAGCACCTGCCCTGAGCCTGCCTGGCCAGGCTGCCCCTCAAGGAACTCCAGCATAAGCAGAATAAAAAAACATTAGAAGGGAAGAAGACCTGAATGTTCTCATTTTCCTTTTCAAGGTTTATTTTAATCTTCATTCCATGCAGAAGTTG
Organism: Machaerirhynchus nigripectus; assembly: GCA_013397975.1. NCBI lineage: Eukaryota > Metazoa > Chordata > Aves > Passeriformes > Dicruridae > Machaerirhynchus > Machaerirhynchus nigripectus. Next base: position 16,371 of record VZRQ01009882.1, read on the forward strand.
AAACAATTGCTGGTGGTTTCTGTCCCTTCCTGCAGGTGCCCTGAACTGCTGCACCCCTGGCACGGGTTTCAGGCAGATCTCAGGCTGGGTTTGACACCAAAACCCCTTTAGTTCCTAATTTTGTGAATGATGCCACCACACTTTGGGTGCCTGCAGTCTCTCCCACGTGTGTTTGTCGTGGATGGGAAAGGATGGGGTTCTTTTGTGTCTTTGTAAGATGAATGAACTCACTCTGTTTGGTCTTTATGGATGGTGGTGCCAAAGCACAAGTACTGAGTTGAAGTCATCACTGAAGTCATCACTTTGGGAAGAGGAGCAGGAATAGAACACAGGGGTTTTCATTTTGATTTATTTTTAGAGCCTTACCCATTGTTTCCTGTATTTTTTTTTTAATCTTTTAAGGTAGTAAGTCTTGTATAAAAAGCTTTCTTTTCTGCATTTTGATGATTTCCTTAAAAAAATACCCTAACTCATAAATATTCCAGTGCTTTATTAAAAAAACCAAACCCCACCCAAAGGAAAAAACCCAAACCCACACAAAACCCTCCCACAAATGTAAGGCAAACCCAAGCAAATCTGGTTTTATTTGAAGGATTAGTTTCTGTTTCCCTGTGCCTGTAGCCCAAAGACATAGATCAGGACAGACAGTNGTGCTGGCAGAACCTGGTGGGAGCTGATGAGTAAGTTTGAGGGCAAAGTGGGGATGTGAGAATGGGAGAGAAAGAGGGGCAGGGAGGTGATGCTGGGAGGGGTCAGGCTGTGGAGCTGGGGAGCGAATGTCACCCTGCTGAGGGAACCAGGGCCAGCCTGGCCCTGGTGGGGATGGCACACTGGGGAGCTGCAGACCTTGGAATACCCTGAAGTATATATATATATATATATATATACCATATATACCATATATATGTACCCAGTGCAGCAGCATTAAACTCAGAGTGGAGGCTCAAGTGCTTCTCTGGAGTTCAGACAAACTTTGCTGTGCCCAAAATGTGCCTCAGCACCTGCCCTGAGCCTGCCTGGCCAGGCTGCCCCTCAAGGAACTCCAGCATAAGCAGAATAAAAAAACATTAGAAGGGAAGAAGACCTGAATGTTCTCATTTTCCTTTTCAAGGTTTATTNAGAACACAGGGGTTTTCATTTTTATTTATTTTTAGAGCCTTACCCATTGTTTCCTGTATTTTTTTTTAATCTTTTAAGGTAGTAAGTCTTGTATAAAAAGCTTTCTTTTCTGCATTTTGATGATTTCCTTAAAAAAATACCCTAACTCATAAATATTCCAGTGCTTTATTAAAAAAACCAAACCCCACCCAAAGGAAAAAACCCAAACCCACACAAAACCCTCCCACAAATGTAAGGCAAACCCAAGCAAATCTGGTTTTATTTGAAGGATTAGTTTCTGTTTCCCTGTGCCTGTAGCCCAAAGACATAGATCAGGACAGACAGTGTGGTTTTGTGGGGAACAGACAGAAGAAAATTTCCCAGTATTTTCTTTGAAACCGTATTTTCTGTTTATAAATGTTATAATATATAAAATATTTTTATTTGATTTCCTCTCCCTCTTTTCAGATGGGGATATTTTCCTGCATAGTAAATTCAGCTATGTGTAAAAAAACCCTGGGTTTGAATTCTTGAAAGTTAAAAAGGTCTTGTTTTTCAGAAATCAACCCATTCCAGATCGGTTTTAACCTAGATATTTCAAACGTGATTTGGGTTGAGAGAAACAGTTCTGTGAGTGCTCCCAGCAAATATCTCATCCCTCTGGGCAGATGCCATTAAATAAACATGTGTTCACTACTACATAAGAACATTATTTTTCTAATGTGGCATATGCATGACAAGCACAGAAGGCTCAACTGTCAAACTTGGAAAAATATCTGTATAGCTAATTCTGGACTTGCTCTGCAACCAGCTTTTGCATATGCTGCAAGTGTTGTTTTTCTGCATAAAATTCTTTACTTTTGCTTTTCAATATCCAGTCTAATCCTGGGAGTAGAGTAAGCCATGAGGGAACAGAATGTCACCGAAGCCCTGCGAGGGAGCTGGTGTGAAGCTGAATATGTGCTGGTGCAAAGTAGATAACATTAAACTGGACATGTCGGTGTAAGTCACGATTAATTCAGTGTTACTGGGTAATTTTGGAGGGAAGAACCTTTTCCCAATATCCAGCCTAAACCTCCGTGACCAAGCTCTCCTTGAAGAGGGAGGGTGAGCAGTTTCAGTGTGTCCTGAGAACTGAGCAGGATTCATTTTTGGAATTAGCCAGCCCTCAGAAAGATCAGCCCACCCTCCTTCTGCTGACAGGTGCCCCTAAATGTGCCCTTTTCTCTGGCCAGGGTGTGTGTGAGCAGCATGGAAGCCTCTCCTTGGGAAACTTGCCCTGGATAGCTTTTCCAAGCCTGCAGGGGATGAGCACTGTGATTGCCTTTAGAGGTCCGTGGAAACCGAAATAGAATTGTCAGCTGGGGTTCCAGTATTAACAGCATCTCCCTTCCCTGGATGCTGCACAACCATGATGTAATTAATTAAATATATCTGGACAGTGGGAATGAAGGATCTGGCAGAGGGGCCTGTCTGGGAGCAGGAGCAGATGCTGCTGGGTCTGGGGCCTGCAGAGAGGGGTGACACTGGGCTGAGCTCGGGCTGCAGGGTGGAGTCACTGGGCAGTTCTGGGTGAGGCTCCAGGTGGCATCGTTTCGGCCACAAATTCATCCGTGGATTTAACATTTGTCGTGTTACAGACCCGAAAGTGAGCCAGTGAAACTGAACTGTCTGCAAGTTTTAGGCAGCACAGACAACAGAAGTAATGTGTGTCACCTGCCAGCCATGTGTGCTGGCTAGAAAACATCACTCACTTCTGACTTTGAAGTTGTGCCTTTCCCCAAACTTACTAAAAACGATGGGCAAAAATAACTATAGCCCATTAATTGCACCTCTGCTCAGTTACTTGCTGTGTGTTATATTTATATAATCAGTTGCATCTTTTAATGAAGTTTGAAAAATTGGGGCTCGTTGACATTCCAGACATGGTCGATTACTTTTTTAGCTTTAAAGAAAATGGAAGTTAAGTAATCACAATGCTGAGAATTGTCTGAGAATGATTGTTGTAGATTTTTCCAAGTAGTAATCACAGGCCCTGCTTAACCAGCTCCATATGGCCCAAGGCATGTAGGCAGCTCTAAGTGGGACAAAGAGTGTTGGAGTGGTAATGAAATATGCAGTAATCATCAGGGCTGTGTGAGCTCTTTACATTATTTCACACTGCTGCTTTGAAACAAAGAACAGGATGTGGCACATTTAATGCTTTCCCCTTGAGAATCCGCTGGAGTAAAGTTCAATTTTTAATTCAAAAGGCAAGGGAAGCTGCTACGGAATTAAAGATGTGGATGCTGCCCAGATGAGCTATAAATAACTTACCCATGAACAGCAAACCCTCTCTAACAGTCATGAGGAGATAGATGTGCCCCTCCGACAGCGCGCTCACCCTGCGCCCTTCCTCTCACGTTTGGGTTGGGCTTTTTCTGCTGAGTAATTTCGCTGGAAAAATGGCCCCCAGTCAAACTGGGTTAAACTGGGAGAGGCAGATGAGAGCTGTACCTTGCAGACAGAATCACCAGTGCCGTTTGTTTTGCTGTTCCATGACTCTCTTCTGTTTGTTTTGCTGTTCCCGCGTGGCGGGACGCCGCTGTGCGCTGGTGCCCGGCGGGACGTGCCTGAGCTGTGCCCCAGGAGCAGGGGGACACCAGCCTGGGCCCCCTTCCCTCCCAGCACTGCTGTTCCCACTGACCATCCCTGCCCCATTCCCAGCTGCTGTGTCCAGCGGGTTTGGTGGATTTAGGGCACGTCCAAGTGTGGAGATCGCTGTAGTTGGAAGCATCGTGGAAGATGGTTCTTGGGTACAAACACCACCCCAAAGAGCAACAGTTACTGCAGGGGGGCTCTTCTCCTCTGGCTGAGCTCCCAAAGTCAAAATGTTGGTGTTGTCTTGGGGTAAGGTTTCAGTTTTGGTAGACCTGAAATTGCTTCTGAGCTTCCTCCCGCCCGTTCTCGTGCTTGCATTCAGATGTATCCTGGTATCTGCTGGGGAGGCAGCCAGGAATAAATGACCATTTTCCAGAGACAAGGTTCTGGTGTGCACTGGTTTGACATGAACATCTCGGAGCTCAGATCATTCCTTAGCACGAGGAATAGTTTATACATTAAGTACTTTCTTAAAAAACTGTTTTTAAAAGCATCTGTGGTGCTGTCCATGATATTTTCTAGAATAATGATTTTATTTAATGTTTTTAAAGGGTGGTGTAGAGTATAAGACTCCTCAGTATGTATGTGTGGGTACACATAAATTTATATGTATATATATATATACACAAGAGTCTTATCTTCCTTTGATACACCAAAATAAGAGTTTATTAAACAGCAATGGGGTGAAGCCCGTTACTTCCACTTCTTTCTTAATTTGGAGTCTGAAAATGAGCCAAATGAGAAGTTAATTTGTTTTTTCCTCTTAGTTAAGCTCGTGTGTGTTTGATTGTGAAACTTTTACCAAAATGAGCTTATTTACAAATAAACATGGGGCTGGGATGCTGCAGGAGGGAGTCCCTGGCACCTGGGTGCTCAGCTCTTGGATTGAGCATCTCCAGGGATCGGGGTGGGTGGGGCAAGGGGGAGCTGCCAGGTGCTGCTGGAATCTGGGCAAGGGACACGATGCAGGAACTTCCAAGTCTTCTGGACTCAGTTGTGCCTGATGTCACGTGAAAAGGCATTTAAAATAGAGAGACCAAAAGGAAGCTGAGCAGGGTGCATTTCATTGCAGCTGCAGGAGAAACGCAGCATTCCAGCGGGGACCTCTTGGCAGGGAAAGACATCCAGACCAGTTCTGGGAGATGCAGAAGTGACAGCAGTGAGAACGGGGATCTGCTGCCTTACAGATTTGCTGACAATTTATGGGGAATTTGTTGGGAATGAGGACAACTTTAGGTGTAAAACACTGCTCATCAAACTTGTTTTCCCACTGCAGTGTGAATCTCTTGCTGAAACATATCCCAGTGGAAGTGAAGGACTGGTTAAATAATTTGTCTGGCTCTTACTGGTCTGTCTTGGAAAAGAGTCTCATGTGTGGTAAAATTATTTCTCTTCTCAAAACACAGGAACTTTAGGCATTTTCCACGAAGGTTCCTGTAGGTTTTCATAACCTGATTGATTTTAATCTTGCATAAATGAAAAATATCAATAGTTTTCAGAATTACCCCCACTGAGCTGACTTTTATTCCTTTCTGGTATCCCAGGTAAAACCTACCCCTGTTAGGGCTGAAAGTTAGATTTGGAGATAAAGGTTAAATACCAGCAGCAGTGAACTTTTGTATTTTATTTTTAACTAAAACAGAGGTGGTGCCGTTACTTTCAACATTAAATCCTTTAAATATATTCTTTTAAATTT
>VZRQ01009882.1:29149-92324 GCA_013397975.1 Machaerirhynchus nigripectus
TGGAATCGCCTGCCGGGAGCCGTGCGGGCGTTCCCAAGGCAGAGCCGTGTGGAAGGGCCGGGAGAGCTGAGGCCGGGGCCGCGCTCCGAACGGAGCTGTGCTCCAGCAGTGACGTCCTGCATAGCTGGGAAGTGAGGGAAGAGTCCGGGTTCCTTTCGCTTTCCAAGTAGGGATGAATAGGGACGGCATTGTTCCTCAGCGCGAGCCCTGTGTTACAGGGGATGGCTGAACTCGCTCTGAATTCTCCGGAGAGACTCGCTGCCCTCGTACATTCCGTTACCTCCAGCAGAGCTCTGGGAACAGGGAATGCACTCAGTGTCCCATCAGTGCCAGGAAACACCAGTTGGGTTTGGAGAGCAAAAATGCAAGTCCTCCTTCTCATCGCACTGTTGGTGCCCGGGAAGGTCTCCCTGCTGCACATCCACTGCAGGAATCCCATTTTCTTTGAACCTGGGAAGATCAAAAGGCAGAACGAGGGTGGCAGCCGATGTGTGGAATGACGGTCACACTGGCTGCAAGGCCCAGGTGGTGACTGGAAATGGAAATGGAGAAAACTTGGGAGATTTGGAAGGGAAAAGAGGAAAGCAAATCTAATTAGGAGAGTACAAGTTGTTTCTGGGATTAGGAAAGCGTAAAAAAAAAATCTGTATTTTCCTTCAAAGTGTTTTGGCTTGCTTTTATGTTCTTCTGACAAACCACCTTTAATGTCTTTATACCAAAGAGTTGAAGAGGTAATGGAAAATGAAAAGTTCAGAAATGTGAGAGGAAATTCTAGAAACTCCCAGGAGTAAAGTTAAGAAAATACTTCTTTCCTAGTGGCATCCTTAGCCTGGAACATTTTAGGAAACGATGGTGAGACTCTCCCCAAACCTTTAGTGCCTTTTCACTACGGTCAGGTTATGCTTTTCATTTATAGGAATACCTCTGGAAATAAATATAAAGTGTCTTGGAAATCAGACTGCTTAACACAAACACATGGTGGGACAAATGAAGCAGCGTAAATCAGGGATTGGGGGGATTTTCTGGCACACGAGAGCAGGTTTCCCATTACAGACAGCTTCCCGCTTTGCTTTGGGAAACTGTGTAAACCACATAAAATTGTGCTTTATTTCTGTTCCTGTTGCTCTTTCTGGTGATGGTAGAAAGCATTCAAAGCAGAAACCACACGGCCAATCCGTGGTTTGATTTGGAATCTCTCCTGTCTCGGAGCTCTCTGCACAGCTCATGTGCATTCCTACAGAGAGGGCAGGCTCGAGCTGTAATTGCACAGAAATGCTCATTCTGATTTCATAGACAATAATTTTGGTTAACCGAGCTGCGGAGAAACCGCCCCTGTGAAGATCTGGCTGTGGCGTGCTCTGGTGAAAGGCAGGAGAGGCCGTGCAGGAGCACAGCAATGTGAGTGCGTGGGCCAGGGAGAGGATGGAACATTTAATGTGTATTTTATAAAAAACAACTCTGTACCTACCGGGACTGAGGAAGCGATAAAAGTGATACTTTAAGTAGTGCTAACACAATCTAAGTGCAGGTAGTTACCTACCATCTGTTTTTCAATAAATAGCTGTTATGCTAATTTCTGTTTCAATGCGCAACAATTAAAGCCGCGGAGTATTCCTGTGATATTCAACAGCTGTTGCCTTTGAAGGTTTTACTTCTCCTTCTGAAGTGCAACAGTTTTAGTTTCATAGTCAACTCTGCTTGCAAGTGGTGGTTTTTATATAGAAAATTGCGCTGCATTGAGGTGCAAACTCGGGTCGCAATCTCCAGCCATGGTCGCCATTAATATTCTGATTATTTTCCTGGAAACTGTTAAGGATACCTTGGAAGGACGTGGATTAGAAATGCTTCTGTGTGTGTCCAGTGAATATTCCCTCTGTTTGGAAATAGGAGAACACAAATGAATCATTCTGGGGAGCACTTCCACTGTTTTGGTTCATTTTGTGATGAGCTGACTTGGGGAAGGGAGCCAAGATGGATTCTCAGGCCTGTACGAGTGAGCAGCACAATTTCCCTACGATCATAACCAGCATAAGGAAATTAGATCTCTAAGTGGGTTGAATCTGATTTAGTAATAAGTCAATTTAATCACTAATGACTTCAAACACAGATTTTACAAGGTGATCAATGGCAGTATAGCGATGATCGATCAATGGCGTTGTCTTTAATTGGATTTTTATGGGTATAATACAGTTTTTCAGAATTAATGTACCATTGCATTGTGTTGTTACTCTCTTAACTCAATTTTTTAGGAGAAATGATGCTTCAAAATGCTCGTTGGTTTTTGAAGTATTGTTTTAAGGGCACGTTAATAAAAATACAGATGAAAAATTAAATGCTTGCTTTTAGTAATTTTAGGTCAGATTTTGTTGGAGTTGTTTAGCCATGTGTTTGTAAAACATGGAAAAAGCCCCACATCCTTCATATTTCATGGCAACGAGGAGGCAAAATATCAAAGGCTAAGAAGGAGCATGTGCTGCTCTGAATGTGAATCCTGAGGAGCTGAGTAAGTCCCCATCCTCAGCAGTTTGACATAGTAATCTTCCCTGGAAGTAATCTCCTTGTCCCATGTGTCCTGCTTTAATCTATCAGTATTTCTGCAGTATGCAGCAAGAAATTGATTTTCAGTAATTTTAATGGCTGAATAACTGGTGCTGTCCCAGAGTGTTTTTTCATATTTGCAGTGGCCAATGTGGTAACTGAGGGCAGTGTTCTGGATAATGGGTTTCATTAGCTCTGATGCCTGAGGTAAAAAAGCAGTAGGTGGGAATAAAGCCTTGTTTTTGATGTCTAGACGTTCATTTCAGCTGTTGCTGCAATATGATACATTAAAAGGAAATATGTAACATAGCTCTGAGGAAATATGTATTCTTTGAAACTAATTCTGCTTTTAAACTGCACAAGGCAGTGTGACCTGAATTATTAAAATGTGGGTGGCTGGATTTCTTAAAGGTATAACTGTCTCTGCAGCGCCGACACAGCCCCGACTTGCCTCCTCTCCTTCCTTCCTATATTTCTTTTAAGTAAAATATGTCAGTTTGGCCACTGAAGCAGAACAGAGATCTTATTATCTTTCCAGTATCTCTGCTGGGAGACCTAAAATTATTGAAGTATTTGCTTTGATATTTTGCTGTGACTTTTCTCCTTGAAATTTTTATAATGGACCTTTTTTTTTTTTTTTTTGAGAACATGGCTGGCTTCATAAAAATTGTTGGACACTTTGAAGACCTTAATATCTCTGACTTGAAAATAAAAAAGACCCCAAGCCAACTAAGCTTCTCATTAATGTATGTTTAAATTATAAATTTCCCGTGTAACTCTAAATTATTGTAGCTACCTTTCATTCTTTTAACATCTGATCTGCAAGAATAAACATAAAAATCAGCACAAACATTTTATTCATTTTTTGAACCTATGAAAACAAAATCAAAACAAACGCCTAAAAACTTTATATATGAAGGCTGTTGATTAATTCCCATTCTGTTTGAACAGCAGCAGTGAGATTAACACCTCCATTGTAATCCACTGTAAGTGTCAAATACACTTTTTTCTTGTTTTGGATTTTCTTCTATTCCTGATAATTTTTTTTCTGAGAATCCAGATTTTTAGAGATAGAATATTAATAGACTTAGTGGTTTATTTTGGGAGATGATTTCACTTAAAAAAACCCCAAACTGAAGATAACTAGAGGAAAGCAGTTGCTTCTTTTGGTGAGAAACGAAGCGGTGAAGTTGTCCCTATGCTGCAGGGCAATGAGGAGGGGAGGAGCTGCCTGTTAAATGAAGTAAATGCCGCTCCCAGGCGCCGTCCTTCTCCGGAGAGAGCAGAGGCTTGGCTGGGGTGGTTGCACTTACAGAGCTGTACGTACACAGCTGTAGGTGCGTCCACACCCAAAGCTGTCCCAGCGGCGGAGCAACCCCCTGGCAGATCCCTCCGGGGAGAGGAGCTGCGGCTCCTGGAGGTCACCCAGCCTGACACCTCCCCAGGATGGGATTGCTGCAAGCAGGGGTCAGACTGGCCACGGCTGTGTCTCCCCACGGCCTGGCAAGCAGTGACCCACCCACACTTTGTCCCCTCTGCTTTGCTGCCTCTCCGAACTCTTGTCCTCTGCTCTGACTTCCATGGAGGAAAATGAAGTTCGTGCTCTGTTGTGCTTTCTGTTACTAAAACATTCTGTCTTTCCCTGATTCTCCCCCTAGAAGTTCTGTGGTTTGGAAGACGGCTTTCACAGCTGCTGTTCAGTGTCACATTTGTTGCGACTAAAGAGAAATATTTCAACTGAAGTAACAGAAATGCCTCCAGGACAGGCCAGAGGTGCTCCCATGTTTTGGAACCTGTGCAGCACCTGTGTTCTGCTGGCTGTGCCTGGAAATGCTATCTGGAGCATGGGAAAGCTGAGGGGAGCTGGAGTTGAATGAATTGAGTGTTAAGAGCATTAGAAATCATCATGTAGGCAGACCAACAATTATTTCCTAGGCTTCAATCTGCTATAAGGAATTTAAAATGCTCTTCAAAATCTAAAATCTAGTAAAATAATAAGTGTCAGGAACCTTAGAATTTACAGGAATAGTCTAATTTTTAGTGTTTTGCCAAGATTTTTTATTGGTCACCATATGCGTCTTGAAGTTGTAACTTGCTCCAATCGTTTCAACACTTTTCTTTTGGAATCTGGATCAGGAAGCCAAAGAGCAAAGAGGAAGTGAAATGCTGCACTTCTAATTTTTCCTCCTCATTTTTATGGCATCAGACATACGTACATGCTCTTAATTGTGAGATGTACTTTTTTAGTAGGATAAAGAAGCATTAGAGATAATTACAGTAAGTATAGTGCTTTAGTATATCTGGGAATTAAAGGCATTATTTATTATAGGAAAATGGTTATGGCAATGTCTTATGATATACTTAGAGTTAAATTTAATAGGGAAGTAATTTTATTTCCATTTCATATATAATTTATGTGAATTCCGTGTACTAAGAAAGGCAGTTTGGAAAATTAGAATATTGAGGGTTGATGCCACGCCAGAGTTTCCCTTTTCCCTGTCCCACTCCACTGCTGCTCCTCAGGCAGTCTGATCTCATGGCACACTTGACCCTCGGGACTTGGCTGTGAGGTTAACATTGCTTTTCCCTGCTTTTCCTAGGATTTTGGACACATTCCTCCCAGCCATCTCTTCTGCTGAGTGCAGGACAGCCATGGATGCAGCTGTGGTGGTGGGTAGGGAGGGGGAGTGCTGCCAGTTTCCATTCCCTCATCCCATCCCTCCTGCTGGGATGTGGAGTGCTTTCATGTCTGGGATTGTGGAGGAATAACAGGCTGGGGTAGCCAGGGAAGCTGAGCAGGGAAACAGAATACAGGTGATGTCCAGTCACAAAAGAAGTCGGGATTAAAATTACTCCAGCTCTACAGATTATTACATTTAACAGTGTAAAGCAGTGTGATCTGATCTGAGTTCTTCTGAAATGGCAAATTATACTTGCAGAAAATAGTTCTGAGAGATGATATAAGCTGTGACAGGGTCCTGTTAGTCTGCTCTGCATACCTGGGAGTAGGTAGGGAGTTAGGACTGAGAACTTCAGAACTGGTGGTGGGAACCTTCCTGTAAAATCATGGGACTGATTCTTGTCTCCCCTATTTTGCATGAAGTTCCCAAAGCAGGGGCAGTACTGGCAGTACAGCCCAGGATAGGGTGAAACTGGAGAAGAGCTCACTGCTGTGTAAGAGTGAATTTATTTTGACTTTTACAGGTTCTGTCAACTTCATGATGCTGTCCAAAAATTTCATTTTTTAAATTAAAACCTGAATTTTCATGCAGGTGTGATCTCTCATAGTGTAATCTGTAACTTTTCATATATTTGAGGATTATGTCATTTTTAAGTGCAAGACTGTACCTGCCTTGCAGCTTCTGGGGCTTCAGTAGTTCTGAGCTGTTGAAAATTTATACATCAGTAGGTCTGAAGGTGCACGGGGGTTCTGAGTTCCTTAAGCACAGTGTTTTACCCGTGAAACCCGAGGCCATGCGGAGTTCAGTGCAGGAAATAGCCATGGCCCATTACATCCTCGGTGTCAGGGAGGGCTTGCGAGCATTAAAGGGCCCGCAGCGGTTTCAGGGGTAAAGGTTCCCTGGGCGCTGCTCTGTGTCTCCATTCTCCCGGGAAGCCTTGTGCTGGCCGATAAGGTGATTTAGGTACTCAAACCCGGCTTTTGCATTCTGCACGAGGAGAGGGGCTCTGGTACCGACATCAGCGTATCACAACATTGCACATGCAAAAAGTGTGCGTTTCCTTGTCTGTGAGTTACAGCGCCTGGAGAAGCAGCAGAACAGGGGCTCGAGGCTTTCAAGGCTGCTGGCAATATTAGTATTTTCCGTGGAGCAGAAACTCCTTAGAAGCTTGCCTTTAAACTTGGTTGTAAACTATACCGAGATAATTATCTGTGCGATAGGCGCGCTGCTGGGAGGTCTCGTCCTGCAAATTGGCCACGGAGGGGTGTGAAGTATTCGGTGCTTAACGTGCAGCAGAATTTTATGTTTGCACTTCTAAAGCTCTGCCGACTACTCCTGTAAAACTGAAATGACAGAACTCGGACAATTAACAAATTCTTACTCCTTGAAAAATTTGTTCTATCCTCTGCTTTCACTCTGCGTCTTCTAGCTGAGTAAGATTTAGAATCTGGCACAGGCATACCAGAAATAGTGCTACTCCTGGTAGTTTTAGCACCCAAAAGCCATGAGTAAGGACAGCAGATACTTCTGAGGTTTGTCTGTCCTTCAGGTGACTAATTCAGGCTGCACTCTACTATGAGAGATAATTAGACTTACTTTTTTTAACTCTAAAATCTCTTCAGTTCGGTACTGAGTGTACAGTTTTTATTCCGGTATAAAACCTGCTGTGTGTTGCTAAAACTGCGATAGTTTAAGTCAGTACAATGGAGGAGTTACACTTGAGTGCGACAGCGAGAGGTTCAAGGGAGTTGTTTCATGTCGTTTCAGTTATGTAAATTGCTTTTACACCTTTAATGATTCACTTTGTTTCTTGATTGTCGGCATGTGTGGTTAAGTTTTAAAGGATCTCTCAGCAGTGGTGGCAAAGAATGATCGTGCATTCCTCACCCCTGTACTTGAATATTGAATGCTACAAACAAATGGGTTTGCTTTTATGCTTTTGTGTTGGTTTTGTTTTGGTTTGTTTTTTTGTTTTTTTTTTTAATTCAAAGGCTGCGTCTGCAGCAAGTAAAGATTAAAGCTACTTGGGCAATAGAGGTAATAGCTGAAATAGTTTAATGAAACCTGCTACTTTGAAAATTAAAGCTGTTGAAGATATGTTCTGGATAAATGTTTGTATTTCCCTATTCTGAGCATGTTGACATTTTATGTTTTTGTAGTGGTGGAAGAAGGATTCTGGGAGAATGGACTTTCCTATGAGTGTAGGACCCTGCTCTTCAAAGCAATTCATAATCTTCTGGAAAGGTAAGACAAACTCTAGTTCTCTCAAATATTTCATTTTGATACTTAAAATCATACAGGATACCTACAGAGCATTTATATTATTATGGATCTTGAACTACATTTTTGTTAGATTTAGACCCTGAGTCCAAGGAAACAGGATAGACATGGATCTCCTGAGTCACTGACTGGTAATTTATCGTAAAATGCTGTGCAAACTAATTAAACACTCATACAAACAATAATGTCGGTACATACTTCTGCTCGGATTTTTGCCAAGGAGCTGTTTTAAAAGCCAAAAAAGGAGAAGTTTTCACCTTAAGGTGCTCAGAGAGGGTAATTTTATCTGACCTTCAGTGCCTTGTTGAGGTTAAATGATACATATCTTAAAAGCTCTTAACTCTCTTCTCTCAATCATCTTGGTTATGTGCACATTACAATTCAACTACATTTGTGCACAGTGTTCAGAGTGAAGCTTAACAGTTCTTGGCTCTGATGAGACCAATGTGTATATATATATATAAAATATATATATATATATATGACTTGACTGCAAAATTATAGACTTACAGCTTTTTCTTCTTAATCCACCTGTCAGCTCTTAAGATTACTGAAGATAATCTTGTTCTTAGGCCTGTAGAGTGGGACATGGCATCTTGGGCTATATAATTTAATTATTTCTGTTTCTGCAGTTTTTCAGGTCATCATCACCTTCCTGTATTACATCCTAGTTCTTACAAATTTGGGTATCTTCTCAGAATTAAATTGTCATTAGACTATTCCCACTTTCTCTGAGGTTCTAATAATAACAACAACAACAACAAAATAGAATGTACCTTTGTGTTGCAGTAATTTTGCACAATGCAGCCTTGGATATTTCTTCTTTCAGAACATAAGCAAATGGAAAACACTTTCATCTTGTCTCATTTAGTGTCCTGTTTGCTTTGATGTAGATGTACTGGTAATGAGGTTTGCATTATGTTCCTGAGGCTGTGTTTCCATGGGGTGACTGAGTTACCTGTGAGCAGGTACACGTCCGCAGCTACAAGGATTAGTTGTTGTATTCCCTGTTTTCTATCCCATCAGTCTCTTTAGGGGGTTTTTATAAAAGTTGTAGGCTACTTAGAATGAACAAAAGTATAAAAATTAAATTCCAAGTCTAGAATGTTCATTAGTTATTTCATAGCTTTATCGTATAAAAGGGAAAATTAATTTGATGTGTGTTTATTAATCTGTGGTACCCAGCCAGCTGACTTTTAAGTGTAAAGTGGCTAATTTTATTCTTTGGACCTCTTTAAACTTGTGAAATAAATTTAATTTTTTTTTAATATAACTTAATTGAAATCAGTTGGCAGAGTCAGCAGGACTGTTCTGTCCAGCTGTGACTGGGAAGTCTTTTCCTTTCAGCAGTAGTTGGTGAGCACACCTCAGGTGTTTGCTGAGAGCCTCAGTGCGTGACCTCGTAAGCTGAAACAGTTCATGTCACAATAAGCTCCTATGATTAATGTCATGATAAGCCGATATTATTAATGTCATGATAAGCCGATATTATTAATGTCATGATAAGCTGACGTGATTCAAGTCATGATAAGCTGGTAGAACTCCACAGCACTGTCACTTGGACATGAGCACCTTCTCGTCGCTCTCCTGATGACAATTTTTACAGTATCATAGCTGAATTTACTTGAAGTTATTAACTTTTTATATATTTTCTTTTTTTTTTGTCTGACGTACAAAATCTGAACTTAACATCATAATTTATTTAAAGTAATAGCAACATGTGTGCAGGCTTTATCAAATAGCACTTTAAACTGTAAAGCCCTATTTTACCCGGTGTTTAGGAAAAGCCCCATTAATACAGCAGAAGGCTCGAATCCGTTTCTGGCCCATCAGTGCCGGGGCTGGTGCCGGCGGTGGCGGTTTTGAGGGGTTTGGGGTTTATTTCGTGTGTATTTCGGCGGAGGCTGAGGGGGATCGGCCGTGGCGGGAAGGAAATGGCGGGAGGAGGAGCCGTGAGGGGGGAGCGGCCCTCAGGGAGGAGGCGGAGGGACCCGTGGGGGCAGCACGGGGCAGGAAGGGAGGAGAAGCGTCAGCTTTTACCTAACCCTGGCAAAGGCAAGAAGGGCCTTTACACAACTGATTGTGGGGGGTTTTGTTTGGGGTTGGGGGTTTTTTTGTGTGGTTTTTTTTTTGTTTGTTTTTGTTTTTGTTTTTTTTTTCTTCTTTTCCCGCTCGGTACCCACACTGATGATCAGTTTATATACATTGCCAATATAGAAAACATTACAAGATCTGATGACTACTCAAAAGATTATGCTGTCGTTTCGTAACGATTGGTGTGCCCTTGGCAGGTCATTTTTTCCTGGAAAATTCAGAAATACAGGAGGTCAGGCGCCAGCGAAGTGCTGGAACAGCTGCACTGCTGAGGGAGGGATCGCCCAGACCTGAGGAGGGAGAGGAGCCAGGGCCTGCGGGGTGTTTCATGGCCTTATATCATTAAATAACTGCTTTTTATGACCATTTATTGGTGTTTTTCTTTTTTTTACACAAGTCCATTGTTACAGCTCAGTGTGAAAGACTAGTTACCTTTAGTGCTTATACAGCAAAAATAACCACACTATCATTAACTGCCCACCCGGCCGCATCTGAGATTCGTGCTGCTGCAGGCATGGCTCTGATTTTATATGGGATTATTCCTTAAATAACCCATGATTTAGTTTAGCGTGGAGGGTTGACTGATTTTTAAGGACAAATCTTCCCATGAAGACTTTTTTTCTAGGAAAGCAGCATTAGTTTGAGGCAGTAAAACCTGCTGTGGTGAGACACAGTGATGTGGCATTGAAGTGTGTGTGATGGGAAGAGTTTATTACATTTTTTTGCTACTACAGATTATTTTCTTTAGGGATCTGATGTAAACTTCACAGACTTCCTTTTGTTTGTATAAAACATGCTGTCACTGACAAACTCTCTGATAGCAAATATTTCCTAGGGAAATAGTTGCTGAAGCTTTTTTTCCCTCCCCTACCAATGTTTTTAGATCTCTGCTGGCTTAGCTTTCATATTCAGTTTAAGATATTGGTCATTCAACTGAACTGGATTCTTTTTGCTTTAATTGAGAAAGTGCTGATAGAATTTTCTTCAGCTTTAACTTTGGAAAACCCTGCCAAGTTCGTACAAAAAACTGAGGAGCGTATTAGTAACTATGTTGTCAGTCGTCCATTTCCTGTGTCTTCTAGGTATGCTTTTGAAGTGTAGATCACACAACTTTTCTGAACCTTGCAGAATGTACTTGCCCAGAAAGCTTCATGTGATTTTTAATTTTTTTTCCTTTGTTTTGGCTAATCTCTAGCAGCTGCTATAGAAATAAACTATTGGAAAACTTAGAAGAATGGAAAAATCCAGTTCTTTCATCTACATAAAAAGTACTGAATAGATGTGAAATGTATGGGCAAGGCTTGCATATTACTTGTAAAAGTGTATAAACCACTGGCAACACATAACCAGTTTTTCAGAATTTTTGAAGCATATTATTTACCTTACTGAAAAATATGCCCTAATTATGAATTTCTGTGTGTGGTCCCTTGGGCAGCATGTTCGAGTACATGTTTAATGTATGAGGCATACTCAGGGTTGGCACATTTCTCCTGTGATTCATCTGCACAGGTGGACCTAGAAAGGCATCGGGCACTCCCTAACTTGTCCATTTAAATTGGGTATTGATCACTTTGCGTCCTCGCTGTTGGGATTTTCTCTTTTTTTTGGGAGGAATATGCAGTTTCTAAAAAGAAACTGTGGACTTTCAAAGGGACCCCGGAAAATGGAACTTACTGCTCTAATTTTGGTGGTGTGGGAGTATATTTGATGGAGTGAGGTTTTCTGACAGAGGAAGCAGTAATTATGAAAGTTTCAGCACCTGAAATCATGCTGTGGATCATGTGAAGGGAAAATCGAATCATTGTTAATATTTCCTTAATACAGTTTTCTGTCATTCCTACACTATACCACATACATGCCAAAAATAAAGGAATGCGTATTCTTACCATCTGAAATATGAAAGACTGAATAGAAAAGAATCAGTACTAATGAATGGCCTTTGTTCAGGAAGAGGAGTGTGAAACATAGAATGATGGATCATTCAGCAAAAAGAGTAGCACAGAGTGGAAAAGATTGTGGCAAAGATGAAGGGGAAATGCACATGTGAAGTTCAGCATCAGTGACAGTGTCATGAGATGGGACACGGATTCTCTGTGACTGACGTGGGAAAACAGAAAGTGGAACCCAAAAGCTACAAACTTTTATTTCAGTCTGATGGAGATTGAGCTGCCTAATCCCTCAGAGTCACTGTCTTCAAAGACTCCTTTTAATTACGCTTTAAGATGTAACTAGTAATCCTTGCTGTAATTGTTTTCTAGATGCCTGATGGATAAAAACTTCGTAAGAATTGGGAAGTGGTTCATAAGGCCCTATGACAAGGATGAGAAGCCTGTTAATAAAAGGTAAGGAGATCTCTGCATCAAGTCCTGCTCCTGTCAGTGTGATGGTAGTTCGATGCTGATTTTTGGTGGTAGTCTTCCCACTTTTTTTGCCATGTAACAAGTAAAAACACAGACACTGTGTTCACATCAGTAATACATTGAAAGCAATTTAGTAAGTTTTCAGGCCTTGTTATGATAATTTAAGGCAAGAAGGTGGGGTTGGTATTTATCCATTAGCTCCACAGAAATGTCACATTTATTAATGTCTTTTGAGCAGCATCTGCCTGTTCCTCTCATTATACAACAGAATTGCAGGCAGTTACAACGAATTATTTTAATTTCTGGACACTAAACCCCAACCTGACATTTTAAGCAGTAGAATAAGTGGTCTATAGATTTCCTGATTTATTTTCTTTAAAGATGCCACCCTTGATACACAGCTTTCGCTGCTCAGGCAGGCTGACAAATCAGACCTATAGGAGTGATTAATGTCCTTCTCCCACAGTTACACAGCCGTGGAGCAGGGGTAGCTGGCTCCACTGCTCAGTATTTCCTCTCTGAGCGCTAAAGGTTACAATGTTCTCAGATCTTCTGGTACTTGCATTTATAGTCATCCGCTAAACAAGTTCTGTCAAAAATAATCTGAGTTAAGCTGAAACACAGATTTTCTAACGGGAATCATTTTGACAGAACTGGGTTAGGAAGTGACTAAACACGCAGTTATGCTGGGAGATTTGAAGGTAATGAGCAGTGGAGATGAAGTGGGGTGGCAACTTCTTCATCCATCCAGCGTAGCTGCAGTCACACGGCATCTGATGGCAGGGTGGGGACAGGTGGAAATCATCCTGCACATCAGACCTGTCTTCTCCTCCCTCTCATCTTGTTCTCACTGCAAGGTTTAGCTGCAGCAGTGCTACAGTGCAGTGCTACAAACCACTGGCTTCCTTCTGTAGCAACTTGGTGCAAACCAGCTGCTTACAAACAGCATTTGGTTTTGAGAGAATGCAGGAATTAAACATGGATTTTTCTGCTTTCTAAAACCTGAAAGTGTTAATGTAGCATGGAGTTATCTGTTTTGTTACTGTTTACTTTGTGGCTGACACTGTGTGTGTGTAACCTTTGATTTCACATCGATCTCATGGCAAGGAGCCATGGAAAGGCCCAGGTTTTTCCATACCTTCCTCTGCCCTGGCTTTGCGTAACCACCTTTCTCCCTCGTGTTTTCTCTGCTGCTTTTCTGATCATACCAACATCAGCTTAATTTTCTGGAAGATTAATTCCCTAACGTGACGTAAGTAGGGGTCAATTCCAGTTTCTGGAAAAGAGAGGCAGCTCCTTTCAGCAAAAGCTGTTTGTTTTATCCACGTCACTGCAGCCTGAGTGCTCAGATTAAATGTGCTTGCGAGTCTCCTGCCTGTTCCTGGTGTGTATCAATTTAATAAATTAAGCACCTGATACAGTAGATGATGTCTGTCAAAAACAGCAGCAGCACTGGTGTGGGAGGTAATATCACCTTCGAATTCTGACAGATTAATAAATCCTGTGTCTGATTTACATGTGTGTAACACCAAATCAGCCTGCACAGTGAGGGCTCTGTAGGGGGTAATTGCATTTGTAAACAGAAGTGCAGTCTGCACATAAAGAAATCTGGCCTGGAAGATGTCGCAAAACCATGTTGAACAGTTCATGTTGAACTCAGTTTGTGTTTGAAGTATTCCATGTGTAAATCTGACACTGAGGATTTTAGGGTTGGAGGGTGCACTCTTGATTTGAAGAAGATAATGTTTGTTGTTGGTTTGGGGGGCTGTTGGTTTCTCTGTTTATTTTTATAAAGTTCTTGTCTCTATAGATCCTCTGGATATGCACAATTTCAAAAGTGTTTATTTAGCAATAATAGTTATACCCAATTTGGAACAGGTTTTGTGTTGTTTCAGGTTATTAATTTTTTTCCTATAAATATATCATTGAATTAACTAATCTTATTGAAAGGTTGCAGTAAATACTGCAGAAGTGGACCGTAGAGTCAACTGTGGACAGTAGCAACAAGTAGCAGGAAGCTTTGGGGACTAATCTGTCCAGCCACCTCTTATTTAATCTTTTAAGCTTTCTTTCTCAGCATAGCACAAAAAGCTATCTTCACAAATTGATTCATGTTAATTCCAGATAAATTCTCTGCGGAGCTCTTGCTCTAACAGCAGCTTGTTCTAGATAAAGCAATAAGGAGCAGTCACAGGCAGAAGAGGCCAGCTGGGGGTGTTCAGGTATTTTAACGTAAGACCTTCATAACAAAAAAACCAGCAGTTTAAAACATATTGCTCAAAGCCATGTTATTGTATAAAGTAATAGAAATAAGTTGCATGTGTGTAGAGTGATCAGATTGAAGTCTGGGAACAGGCAATCCCTGTTGAAAACACCTGCACTGTTCTTGAGCGTGGAAAGAGATCTGGATGGATATATCCCCCCTTGAATGGTGGAAACCAGCAGGTGTCATTCTGCTAAAGAAACAGAACCAGCTCTAAAGTCTGCTTTTGTACTTTTTTGCTTTTGGCAGAGTTATTCATCTCGAATTTCTAATGGCCAGAGTTACTAACGCCATTTCAGGAATACGCTGAGAAGTCCTGGGCTGGGTGTAAATGACCAGGGAGACCAGGGAAGGAGTTAAAAGTCACAGACTGGCTTTCAAGGAGTAAATTCCTTCAGGGCCTGTGGTTTTTGTGAATGGCATTAAAGGAGAAGGGCGGGAGGGCTGTGATTTCAGAATGAAGTCAAAGATGAAGTGGAGCATGGCAGTGGCCGTGACCTACTTGTGCTGAGATGTGAGAGGGAGGCCTAAGAACAACAGAGGGCTTGGCCTGCCTTCCCAGGCAGTGCTGGGAACTGAGTGCAGGATGAGCTTTCCTGCTCTTCCAGGAGGGCTGAGGGAACAGCAGAGGGAGTTGCAGACAGATCCCTGTACGCTTGTGTTTTGTTTTGCTTTCAGTGCAGAACAGATGCTTTTGATGGGAAATTTAGTGCAGAACTTGTGGGTTTCCTTTCCCAAGTATCTTCAGTATTATGTGTCACTTCCTAAATAATTCTGCACATTTTATTGTCATACTATAGCAGTGTGTGTTTAAAATAAGTTTCATGCTACTGATGGGAAATGGCAAACTTGATTATTTTTCTACACAGCTTTCTAAAGGAGATCTGTATGTTTGGAGCTCACAGAACTTGTCTGATCCAAGGCATTGGTAGTGCCTTTCACTGTGTGATGAAAATTCTTTCTCACAGTCTATATAGGGATTTTTTGGGTTTGGGTTTTGGTTTTGGAAAGCACCACAATGAAGTGTTAAACAACTTACTGAAGAAAAAATTATGACCGTCTTATGTAAGAATGTTTGCTGATTGTTTTAGTGATTGTTTTCGTGGTGTGTAGGAAATTGGGGGGAAATCAGTTTGTTTTGAACTGTATGAGCAGTTTAAGTTGTTAAGCTGTTTTTAATTACATTCAATGTAAAGAACACGTGAAAAATAATTGTTGCTTTTTGTAGCTTAAATAATTTATGGGTCATGCCCTCTTCCAAAAGTGTGCTGGGTTTTTTTAGCCTTAAGAAGAAAACTATTCCATCAGTAGAATATGTAGCATTAGAGCTCGTTCCTCTCCTCATTACTTGGTGAGAAGGCTGACAGGTAGGAACGGGGCTGAGGCAGCCCCTGTGCCCTCTGTGAACCAGCACGGATGGGGCAGTGGGATTGCAGTCAGGCTGCAGGGACGGGCAGCTCTTGGATTGCAGTTCCCAAACAGGTTTCTGGCTGTCACCGTCCCATACTGACAGCCTCACGTGATGTGCTGGAACACAGAAATCTCTTGAGTTAAGAGTGCATGGGTATCTTAATAAATATCCAGAGCATTCCCATGTCAGCTCTCCTCCTGTAGTCCTAATCCAGCAACTTTTCTCTCTGTAACGGAGCTCAGTCAGTGCATCCACGGACAGTTTTGCTCAATAGCTGTGTTCATTTCTTTGTAAACATCAAAACTGGGCATTAATCAGTGCCATAAAAACCTGAAGACTGCGACACTTAGAGCACTGCTTCCTCTCTCAGATCCTTGAAATCGTCATTGCCTTCAATTTCCTGGGAGCAGCCACAGAACTCATCCAAGGAATACCTAAATCAGTGCTATGAGTTCCACTGAGCATTGTTGTGAGCTGCCTTTGCTTTGTGCCATGCCAGGAACTCGTGCCAGTCAGGTCGGTGTCTTCACATGCAAACATCAGGTTCGGGGAGCCCTGGAGGGGAACTGCTGTGCCAGGAGCAGTTGGGAACTAGCGGAAGCACTGGAGCCCCTTGGCTGGATCCCACACGGAGCTTTGCTCCTGGCACAGATAATGTCTTCTGGCAAATGGCGCTCAGGTGTTTCATTACATGGTGACATAGTGCAGTGAAAGCACAGTAAAATAAGTTGAAGTGATTCATTTAAATTTTTATGAAGATTTGGATTCCTCAGCTGAGGAAAAAGTAACTGGCTGTGCATGTACAGTTTGCTGTGATACAGCGAGGAGGGTTTTATTTCCTTGACTTTGAGAAAAAGAAGTCTTATAAATTACTTTAATTCTGCACATTTGTGTACTTGTATTTTAACCATCTTTAAAAATTCAGTAATGTGATTGTGTGTGTTTCTTGAAAATGGTGTCTAGTGATGCTATAGTAATATATATGTACAGTATCGCCAACACCATTATAAATGAGGAAAGACTAGGCAGGAAAATAATAAAAATCAATCTGACTTAATTTTAAATAATGACTTATTCCTGACTTGTCAGAATAAACGTGATAGAAATACAGAGTCATAAGAAATACCATGTATTTTCCAGTAATTCTTCCTACCTCTGTAAAAATAAGCTTTTCTATTTCAGTTTAAGAGGCTTAGTTCCCAGAGAAATATTTTCATATTTTCAAGGTTTAAGTTCTGAAATGTTATGTTCATCTTTGCTGAGTTTCTTCTGAGGATTACTTACGGTTTCAGTAAAACCATACACCAAGCTGGTGTGTTATATCTGTGGCTGGTGTTATTTTAATTGGTAATCTTGTGCGTGCTAAAGCTGAATTAACTCTTACTTACTCTGAAAAGTTGTGTAGTGTACCCCATGTAATATGGTCTGCAGTCACATTTTAACAGAAGGAATAGTTCTAAAATAGAGATTTTAAAATAAGTGTTTTCACATGCATTCTTCAGGCAAAAGCTGGAAGTATATCAAGGTGATATCAAGGTATTCTTGACATCAACATGCTTATGTTTATAGACTTCTAAAAGTAATTTAACATAATTTTATTCAAGTATATTAATCTAATACCACTAATAAATACAAAATATTTTTATGTTTTGTAGGCAAAACAGCACAATATTATTAACATCTTAGAGTTACTTAAGGATACTATCAAGATGGTTTGGGAAAATGCTATTCAAGTAATACCTTTTTAATAATGATTATCTATTCTTATATATGCTGCTGGTAGTCTTGGATTATTTTGTGTATTCATATTCCTGAGATCTTGTATGTAAAATTCTTGATTGAAAATGTTAGCACACTGTGCAGTAAAAAAGCATTTTGGACTAGAAATCTCAATGTTCATGTGCTTTATCACCAAAGTAACCTTCTAGATAAGCTATAAATTAAGGGCTATTAATTTTCAGTTGTCTTTTCATTGGTTTTTTATTTAATAATGGAAATAATAAACCAGTGTTTTCTAAAAACTGGTGAGAACCGTGCTGGAGCGTGCTGTAACATTCTCGGTGCCCGTATGAAATGTGTGACCCAGTTTGCAGCGGCTGTGCCCAGCTGTGCCGCGGGGCGCGGGGCCGGGCTTTGTGCGGTGTCCTTCAGGAGCGGCACCGAGCAGCTGCAGCCGGGGCAGGGGCAGGGGCAGGGACAGCTCCCGCCGCGGGCTGCCGGCCCCAGCCGCAGGGCCCGGCCTTTCCGTCTCCTTTCCTGGCTAAAACCAGTGAAAACACAGTGGCAAAGCAACCCCTGGCACCGATTCTTCAGATGCCTTGCCCCTTGCCAATCAGGATAAAGTCGTGGGAACAATAGAAGGGCTCCCTGCATGTGGTCATTGGTGAGATGTCACTGGAGCTGTGCTTCCAGTTTGCTGCACCTCCCCACTTCAGCCAATTCAGGTGATGCTGCGCAGTGTCTTACCCTGCTGTTTGCTGAGGGCATGGACCTGAGCCAGCCAGCTCAGCTAAAGCAGCAGGGATGTTGGTAGGCGTGCTGGGGGCTGTTCAGTCCTGTCACAGCTCGTGTTTTGGTGATAGAAGTGAGGTAGGAATTGCTTCTTCACAAGCGGGCCCTTGTCTTGATAAGAGAGGTTCTGTTACTGCAGTGACCTCCTTGTCTGGGTGCAGCACTGTCTCAGTGCTGCAGCTGCAGCTGGTGGGGCGCTTGCACGGCGTGCTTGGAGTGCCTGTGTGTCACTGGCAGCCAGCAGGCAGATCGGGGTCCCTCCTGTCACACGGGAGTTCCCCGCCTGAGGCAGCAGGGTGTGCAGCAGGACGGGTACTCGCAGCGTTATCTGGTGTGGCAGTCTTGTAAAAGCATCTTTGTAACCTCCAGGTGTTTGGTTCCTTTGTGAGCTTCCGGCACAGGAGACAGATACTCCTGACCAACATCCATGAGTCTGAAATGAATTGGTAGCACAATTCTCATCCCTTTCTGTCCTGAGAAAGAAGAATTCCATCATGTCTGCTGCTTCCAAAGGCAACCTGTATTCCTGGGCTGTGCTGGAGCCAGGACAGACGTTCAGGGTGCTGTCACAGAGCATCACAGTCTGATTTTTGTGAGGTGCCCAAGACTTTGGATTGCCATTTTCCCTCTGAAATACTCGGAATGCATCTCTTTTCAGTGTGTGTTTGTAACTACCACCTCCTTGTAGGATTTTGAGGAAGCCAGGATATCCAGGATATGTGTGTGTTAGGGTATATGTTTCCATGTGTTTCCTCTTTTACCATGTGGGGGGATGTGCTGGCACATACTTTTGTGGATTCCAGGTTATAATGCAGGAGAGTTTTCCCTACAGTTTTGAAGTTAAGGATCTTTTTTACTGATTTAATTAATGTAAATTTACAAATATATAAAGCTGATCTAATAATCTTTAACTTCTGGATGTTGTAAAACCTACTCTTGTGGCTATTTTTTCTGGGCAACGTTATTTATATATACAGATACTTTATATATAAGGTTACTGGAATGCCTACATACTTGCATTATTTAATGTAATTGAGAGATTATTTTCACACTTTTATAAATATTTTGGACAAGGAGTATACAAAAGATGGGTAGTTCAAGTAAATAAGAGTTGCCTATTTCTCTGTTTTTCTTTTTCATGCCTTATTTTTATTTGTGTAGTTTAGAAGTGACTGAGTATCTTCATTAAGTGTTTTTGGATACATTTGTGTCAGATACTTGAACTTCAGTAATTATATATGAAGCCTGGCTTAATCAGGACTTGGTGACCAATTAGTGCAGTCCCACTAAAGTTTAAGCTCCTTTTCTCGTTATACGCTCAGTACTGGCACTGTGTGTAAAGGATAGACTAAGTGCCCCTGATGGGCTGTTAATGAGATTTGTCAGGGCTCCCAGTTGCACTGTCTGCCAAACACAAGTGTTGTCACTTACTGTATCAGTAATGAATTGACTTAAGGGCTTCTGTAGATATTTAGAGGGCCTTAGTTTAGAATACTTAAATCTGTTGCAACTCTAATTGTGGGTGCAGTGCAGCTCTGCTCCCTGTGCTGCAGGGACCTCAGGAACAGCAGAGAATGGCTTGCCTGGGTGTCTGAAAATCAGGCTGCATTTGGGCCTTACATTGATATAAAATCCTCATAAATGGCCTTGTGAGTTCTGCAAAAATAGTGGCACTACGGGGTTTATTTTCAGTCCGATTCAGGAGCAAATACACTTTCTCATATTCACAAACAAAACTGGTGCCCAAAGCAAAAAAGAATCTTAAATCTCTCTCCAAAAATAGGAGAGAAAACTTCGATTGAAAGCAGTTCCATTGAATTATTTGTCAACAATAATACCTTTTTCATTTATTTTTCTGACTCTTTTATGCCTCTTTAAAATAACTTAATCTTGAAATAAATCTTTGTTTCATAACATTTATGCAGGTTATTTATTCTTGAAGTCTGTTTTCTGAGACTTGTTCCCTTAAAAATTTTTGCAAACCCTTATTTTCTGAAGACTCAAACAAAAATGGTGATGGGGGAATGATTTTAAACTGAAAGAGAGTAGGTTTAAACTAAATGTTAGGAAGAAATTGTTCCCTGTGAGGGTGGGGAGGCCCTGGCACAGGGTGCCCAGAGAAGCTGTGGCTGCTCCTGGATCCCTGGCAGTGCCCAAGGCCAGGTTGGATGGGGCTTGGAGCAGCCTGGGACAGTGGAAGGTGTCCCTGCCCATGGCAGGGGATGGAACAAGTCCTTTCAATACTGCAAAATAATGTGATTTTTGTGCAATACCACATGATCCGTTAGGTGTTGTGCAACCAGGTCCCTTCTTTAGAAATCCTCAAATGATAGGCCACAAATGGACTATTTTGTGACTGCTATGCAGAAAAAAAAGTTATGGAAATGCTTGTTTTTAAACACTAATTGTCTGGAACCATTTATAAAGTTGAGCAAAAGCTGTATTAATCTCCTGAATGCTTGTAGTGTTTTGACTTACTAAAAAGTTAGATTCAGGATAATGGCACAGCTTTAGAGTCGCTTTGGTATAAATTTACTGCTGCTTTAGAAGACAGCAAACTTGAATGAACACTTGGTATATCCTATATAATCTAAATAAGGCTGTATAAACCAGCTCTTCTGGGTGGGCCTATAACACAAACAAACTCATATCTGAGCAGTGAACAGGGAGCTGCAGGCCAGCCTTTCCAAGGCTGAAGTGAACATTGCAGAGGACCAATCTGCTGATACAAATAATTACACAGCAGATTCATCTTGAAATGCATCACCATTCGTGAGCTCTCTTGGCAACTGAGAAAGCAAAATTCTGAATTATGGCTCCAGTCTGTTGATGAGAGGACAGGAGTAATGCTCACTGCTCCTCCCTTCTGTTTGCTTCCAATGGCTCGTTCCCTTCTCCTGCATAATCACTGTAACCAAACTCTGTCCTGAGCTCAGCAATATTTATTTTTAAACCTGCCTGGAACAGGAGGAGTCGCAGTTGGAGTGGTTATGCTTGGTGGGACAAACTGGGTAGAGCTGGATTAGAAAAGTGCATTAAGAAGCCACTGGTTGTTATTCTTGGATGCTCTCTCTGAGTTGTAGCAAGAACTACTGACTGGTGACAGGGCTTTTACTTTTCCTCTTTGAGAAATCTCATATGGCTAAGAATAGCTTTTTCATTGGAAACAGTGGGGCAGGATGGGGAGGGAGGGAGAGGTTTTGGCAACAGATGTGTGATCCGTTGCCACCATATCTCCCTCAAAATGGGAGCTTGGCATGAATTGTTGAATTTTGCCCTTTGAGGGCAATACTTCAGGAAGAAGCCTCTTCTCTTGCTTGGAGTTGCAGAGCACACCTTGTTCCTTCAGCGTGAACTCTGCACAAGTTACGTGTGGCCTGAGTTGCAGGCAGGGTGAGGAGCATGTGTGGAGCAGGTGCTTTCTCAATCCTGAATGCTGGGCAACTCTCAAGTGCTCTCACTCGGGCAGAGAAGTGACTTTATATGTTCTGAGTGTCTGCACTTAGGAAGTTGAGAAATCCTGGGCGAGTGACTGGATAACATTTTGGAAACTAGAACTGGATTCTCTAGCAGTGTGTGGGTCTGAGCTGTCTGGATTCCCTCGAGGTAGGACAGACCCACTTGTCTGGACCCACATGTGGGCAGTCCTCTGCTTCACAGTCACGGCACAGTGTATTTATGGCAAGTTTTCTTTCTGAAAAATCAATAAGCATAAAATGTAGCTGTAATAAATCTGACTGCACTTAGTCTCTCAACTCTACCCTGGTAATAAAGCTGAGAGTGGGTAATTCCTAAGGAGCACACCTTTTTTGCAGGTGCCCTGCAAAATACTCTTCCAGCATTGCCAAACGAATCCTTGCCAGTGCTGTGCTGGATGCTGCCATCTGCTGCCATCGGCTCTGGTGACACAGCAGGGGTCAGACCACGGCTTTCTCTGTGCCCAAACATGTCCTGACTGCTGCCATAACGACACCTCTGCAGATTTGCTGTTACAAGGCTTGGGTGTGGATACTGTTCTTCAGGATGGGAAGTGCTGCTTCTGGACGAGCTTATGTGTGTTACAGAGAGGTTGCATTGGACAGGGAAAAGGCTCTCTACATCCTGACACTGTGTGTGTAGAGTTGCCTCAGTGAGTATTTTGGCAGGGTTCATCGGCCCAGGGAATTGCAGATGCAGTATCCTGTGATCCCAGGCCACACCTGTGGCAGTGCCGTTTGAGCCGTGGTGATCTATAAGGAGAAACCCAACAGGCGTTCCTCAAGCACCATTGGATTTAGCAGCAGCCTTGTGAAACTCTACGTGTGAGACTTGCAAGGTATTTTCTTCATGCAGGAGTAGACGTCCCCCTTTTCCCTCCACCCTTTCTTCTTGCCTTGTTGTTCAAGTTTTCTGTGGATTTCTGAGAACCAGTCCAGGTTTGGACTGAAAAGCAGTTTTTCTTACGGTGCACTGTGTATTGATGGCCATCTTTAAGTGCAGCAACGCACTGCTAGACACTGGAATATTTGGGAAAATTGAAACTTGCAGGGAGGGCAGTTGCCTTCCTCTGATTTTCTGTCAGTCTGAATGTCATGGTGATGGTTTTTGGAGTTTTCTCCCTGGGGGAGTGGGAGAGGGAAGGCATTCCGAGAGAAGTGGGAGCTGTGGGTGCCTGTGTGAAGGATTCAAGGACTTCCAAAATATGGTCCCATGATTGATGATGTGACATGGCAGAGTGAGAGACTAATGCTGATGGCCAGGATGTCTGCAGGCATGGCAGGACTGTGGGGAGAAGAATCTTGAAGAACAAGGTGCTAGTGCAGGGGTAGATTGAATTTCTCACCAGCCAAGGGGATTTTCTGTCTCCTGAGGAAAGCAAGCTGCAAAAATTACTTGAGGGATCTCATCTCTTTTTAATCTCTTCATGTTACCAGCTGTTAAAGACACAGGGAACTGCAAGTGTTTTTTGGATGATGATGTCAGTACATCTAATTATATAATTTCCATCTGCTGACTGGAAAGCTGATGGAGAAGAGCTGAGGGAAGAACATTAAAATATCTTCATCTTTTTTTCCTTGTTGAAGGATCCAACAGTCTAAAATATGGCACTGGATGTCTAATGTAGAAAATTCTCTCTTTACTAGTTTTCAGGTTATGTAGAAACACGTCTGTGTGCACACAGTGTTGCTGAAACCACGTTTAGATCTGACATTTTGGAGAGCAGTTCCCTAGGACAGGGACATACAGGGAAATTACTTACTGCCCTGCCCAATTCCTAGAAAAAGATTTAATTTAGGAAGGAGCAGAAATGTTGCTTGAAGAGTATCAGATTCTGCCTACTTTGGCCCCAGCCATGAGACAGAGGTAGCATTTGGCCAAGTCAGATAAAAATCAGTGTAATACAGTTACTCTGGGCATTTCAGGAAGCTGCCTGCGATTATGTGCTTCTAATTTCTTAAAAAGAAATATACCCAGATCCTCTTCCTGAGTAATCCCTTACCATAAAAATTGTCTCCAGCAGTGGTCAGAAGTGGGACAGCTCAGGGAAGACTTCAGATCATGCCAAGAATTCAGTTATTTTTCTGTACACTCGGTCAGGTTCCTGCTGGGTTTGACAATACAACTTGACATATTTTTGTGTTTAACAACTGTTGATGAATTTTTCTTTTGTGCATTTAATTGAGTTTGAACCCACACAGAATTTCAGCCTGCATAAATACTTGTTGGTAATTAATACCATAGCTCATCTATGCAATGTGTAAAAAAAGAGGTTGGGATTTTTTGGTTTAATTTTTTCATTCAGTAGTGTACTCGCAGGGCTCCTACTTCCTGTCTGAAGGAGAGAATGTAACTCTCTTTGTCCTTTTTTGTCTCAAGCCTTTTGATTTTAGTACACATCTGCTCTCTCCCTGTTCAGTTCATCTCCTCCACAATGAAAACTCCTGATGTTCTTTGTACAGAATTATTATTATTTTTGCCTCCTGCTCCTTTTCTTTATGTTTATTTATATTGAATTTAATTTCTGGGGGGTTTTGGTGGGGGTGGGGGTGGTTCCCTGCTGGTTTTTCTTTCCCCTCATCCAGTCTCTGACTTCTCTGAAGTCGTAGTACAGTTCTTTGCCTTGAATTCTAGTTTTCATTTTTTTTCCAGTATCGTTATCAGAGCAGAACTTGTTTCTGTGCTGTTTGCCTTCTTTTAATTCTCATTATTTAACCTTAATAATTGTAACTTCTCTTTTAAATGCAAAGTTAAGTCAAGGACTGTGTCTCAATGCTGGAAGAAATCAAACAGGGCTAAGTGATCTCAGGAGAGGCTCTTAAGTAGCTGTAATGTTTGTATAAGTGAGAGAATTAAAGAAGTAATTAAAGTAAGCTGGTGCACTTTATGAACTGCCCACACAGACCTGTTTAGCACAGTTCAGTCCAAACCTATAGCACTTGTATTGGTGGTAGAAATGAACAGAGCAATAAATACCTCACTGATATGAGTTAGCACAGAGAAAGCTGTTCTAAATGAAGGAATTAAATATTGTGAACCAGTTGATTGAGGAATTCCATTGGCCAGTGAGTTTGATTGTCCATTCCCCCACCCTGTGCATCACATGTTCAATTTTATTTACAGGAGATAACACTGTCAGTGACACCAAATCTCTTCTTCTGTTGTAGTGGCTGTTTTATGTAATAAAGGGTGCAGTGTAGCAGGATTTGCTGTTGTACTTCATTATTCTTAAGGCCACTCTTCTCACAAATCCATGATTGTTCCCAATCGTGTCACACACACACACTGGTAATTTCAACTGCATTTCCATCTCCCTTTATGTAGCATTTATGATCTTTGAAGGTTCATTTTGGATGTAAATTACCAGTTCAAGAGTATAAAAAGAGAAATCTATTTAATGTTCCAATTTTGAATGATGGTTTTACATGAGTGGGGATGATTTACTTTGAGGTGAAAAATAAACCAGTCAATCCTTTTACAATACGCTGTCACAATAGAGATCTTGAAATCAGAGTGTTATTTTGGTGGGGTTTTGTTTTGCTCAAGTTGCAAACTGCAAACCACTGTTTTGGGACTGGACTGACTTTGGTTTATGGCATCTTTTCCTGAAAATTCTTTTGATTATGTATTTATATTTAAGGACACCTCCATGTACTGCAGCTTTGTCATTTGTGTGGTATTACAGAAAAATTGAAGTCTCCTGGAGAACAGATGGACCAATAAAGTCTCCACCGCACCTCCATACTTATTTTAGAATCTATTTCTGGTACAGTGCAATCAACAGCAACAAAGAACTAAAAATAGCAGTGCTTTATTTTAGGCTGTCCTGATGCCTCTGCTTTTCTGGCAGTGTGCTTTGTGTCACTGACGTGCTCGTGTGACCTGTCTGCTACTTGGAGGTGGATTTTTGCAATCTGCTCCCTCTTTTGTTCTGAACTGCTCTAATAAAGCTGAGCACACGATTTCCTTGCTGTAAAACTCCAGAGATTAAACAAGGAAGACTTGGCTTGCGCCACCTCTGGCGCCAGGGGATGTTGTTCTGTCCTCACTGTGCCAGGTTACAAGAGCTTTGGGGATACAGTTGGTTCACACTTCAAGAGTTTCAAGAGGTCTTTTAAGAAGGTTCAGCAATATTGTTTAAATGAAGGTGCTGATAATTTGAAGAAATAATTTGGACCAAAGTCTTTTAAAAGTAATGATATTTTCCGTAAATGTTAATAAGCAATGAGAATCACAACTGAAGTCAAGTACTTACTGTTGCAGTTGGCAATATTGCACTAATTTCACCTGTCTTTACTCTTTGCAGATACATCCTGCAGTGGAATTCCACTGCTTTGTTTGAAAAAGTACTGAGCTGACTTTATTGATGTGATTTTACTGTTAAGCTTTTAAATATTATTACCTTTTCTAAAAGTCTCTATAAAAGCCAGTTGAGTGAATTTTTACATACTGCGTTGGTAGCGTGTTAAACCAAATAAATAGATTAAAGCAGTTTGTAGTAAAAAGCACGCTGGAAATGTAAACATGTATTAAGAAAGACAAAGGTGTGGTTAGCTACACACACAAACCAACCAGATCACAGAGAAGCAGCCCTATTTATTAAACAGTCAGATGGCACTGCAAAATAATACCAGTGTCATTCTGCCAAAAGCAGCAGATTGCCACCTGGGCTGGGTGAAAGAATCATCTCTCTGCTGCTGTTCCAAAGTCTGGAAGAGATTTTTATGCTGTAGTTAAAAATGTTGTGTTTGGAGGCAGTTCATGGCATCTCTGTGATTTAACGTGCAGGTAGCTGCTTGCAGGGTTTGCCAGCACCGTTAGGCACCTACTTCGTGTTTCTGTCAGTGGGAATTGGGCATTATTTGTTTCTTCAAGATCCTGCTTTGTGTCTTTTTCCATCTAGCACCAACCAATTGCTTTTAAAATCTAGCTCTGAAGTCGGTTGGTGACATTTAAGTCCTGTGCTCAGTGAGTAAAGGGTATTAAATCCAACTGAGGGTGTGTGAGATTTAGTATTTTAAATTCCTGAGTGGGTTTTTTTTGACTGGTAGTTCAACTTTTTTTGGAAAGTTTCATATGAAAGCTTTAATTTTGTCACTCCTGTTTACTTTTCCTTTGTAACTTCTCAAGTAATTCCTGTTAAATGAGTGAGGCTTGTCCACCTGTTTCTGAGAGTGACAATAGAAATACTTATTTGTTGAAATGTTTCATTATGGATAGAATTATTTAACTCTGCATTCGTGGGACTGTTTATGCGTGTGCACATAATCCCAAACACAATTTTTATGCACACAGTTTCTGTCAGCGTGTTAGAGAATATGGTTTGTGGGCAAAACCCCTGAGCTGACACACGGCTCTTCCTGGCTTTCTTGTTTCGAAACAATTCTGGAGCATCTGTCATTGTTTCACACAATTTCCTGTAAAGCTGCCTGTGGCAGTTGCACTCATTCTTTATTACCCAGGGGCTTTGCAAGCTATAAAATAATGTATCTGACTACCTAATAGCCTAATATTCAGCCTTCCCAGGAGAAGGGGGAGTGGAAAGCTGGTTTTACTTTCTTTTTTGCTGACCATGCAAACCTGACCCTCGATGAGGTACTTTTATCCGTGTTGTCAGTGAAGTCAGAGGATTTCCTGTGATAATGGCTTTTCTGGCTAGGAGATGGCTCCTTCCATGCTCCAAAGAATGGCTCTGATCAAATGAGATTCAAGTTCTGCCTTGATACAAATGGCACATCTGCATGTGATTATCCTTTTAAAACCCCTTGGTTTTTTGCTTTGTTTATTAGTTTAGAAGCCCTTTATACTGAAATAAACTGTAAAAGCAGTCCAAAAATGTGATGCCTACAGATGCTGGACTGTGCCTGGAGGATCCTTGCTGCATATGCACACATTACATCATCTGTGCATAGCTATAGATAGATATGTGTTGCTGCTCTTGTTCTTAACTAGGTTTTTTGTTAAGGAGAATAATTTTCAGATATTTTTAGTTGAAAACCAAAATGCATATACAGAGTTGCTTTTCTGTTCTGTAGTTGAATAAATGCATGGGGTTTTTTTGTATAAATTTTTTAATAAAAACTGAAATAACAGCAATTAGAATTAATTTAAATTTCTTAAGCCTAATGGAATTGCTTTAAGATCAATATGTGGTGAGCACTTCACTCTTAGTTCATTTTGCATGACAACAGTTCCACTGGGGCTACTTACAAAACCTTATTTAGGTATGTTTGAGGAATTAAATTATGCTTGTGTGGATTGGGGCTGGAAAACCCCAACCACAGACCTACTGTACCAGTACACCCTAAAACTTGATATTTTCAACTACAAACAAACCCCAAACACAACAAAATATTTGTCCTAAAATATTAAAAATCATAGAGCAGAGGAATACTTAACCACTGTCTAGGTTTTTGTCTTTCAAGTGAGTTTCTCGGAAATACACAAATGTTGCTGTAGGTGTGAGGGTAACCCCGTGAGTAAAGCCAAGGGAAGTGAGCTGGTGAGAGCAGTGCCCAGGAGCCAGGGTTGGGGCTGAACTCCTCCCAGGGAGCAGCAGCAGCACCCGGCAGCGCAGGGAGTTCTGAGCTGGGAACTGCAGTTCCAGTGGCTCGGCCGCACCGTCAGGTACAGAGCACTGTGTGTGATGCCTGCTGGTTTAACAGTGCTCTGCCTCCTTCCCTGCAGTTGGGTTCCTTCAAGTTCTTGTTTAAAAACCACTTGAGCTGCACACAATTTCAGACTATCGCATTCCAGTGGAGCCGTTGGGAGCACGTGATTGTTTAAAGCTATGTCCTGCCTTCCCTGTCCGCCTGAATTAGGGTACACACAGCCTTCATTTGTACATTCCAAACTCATGAGCAGCTTCAAAGAGATTCTTTTCCCGGCCGGAGTGCTGCCAGGGATCCTCCAGCTTTCTGATCTGAGTGTGGAACCGTGGCTCTGTTTAAAATGGGGCGAGTTTTGGCCTGCGTCCTGAGGGAGGTGTTAGCTGTGTT
Organism: Machaerirhynchus nigripectus; assembly: GCA_013397975.1. Lineage (NCBI taxonomy): Eukaryota > Metazoa > Chordata > Aves > Passeriformes > Dicruridae > Machaerirhynchus > Machaerirhynchus nigripectus. Next base: position 57,763 of record VZRQ01009882.1, read on the forward strand.
GGGGATAGAAGAGTGTGTGATGGGAGGGCTTAACCAGCATCTCAGTGCCTTAATCACTGCTGGACTTTCCACTTGCAAAGCACTTCAGCAATCCTGAATGGGTGTGAATAAAACCCCTCCTGCTGTACCAACACATTTAGAAACAGGAACTGTGTATTCCTGTCCTTCTGTCCCGTGTTCAACGCTTAGATTCACGTGCTTTTGTGATGAATTTATCTGATACCAGCCGTGCACCTCTGCACGCTTGAAACTTCCCACCGTGGCACCGGGTTCCAAAGTACACGGTGTGTTTGGCTGGGTTTCCTCACAGGATGAAGGGAGTTTGCTGCTTCCTCCCTCCTCCCCATGTGACCTTTCGATTTTGTCCTGGTGATTATTTGAGATTGCTGAGAGATGGCTGTGTATGTATCTGTGGATGTATATTTAGAAATGCCGTGGTCTCCTCACAGTTGTTATTTCTTTTTTCTAATTGATGCCATGGGATTACTTTGCTGGCAGAGTGCGCACAATAGAGCTTGCATTTCAAGGAGCACTTCAAATATGTAGTTGCACTTTTAGGAGCTTAATTTTACATGTCAATTTTGTGGCCAGGTAACATAGTTTTAAGTCAATATTTAGATTTTTCTTGTCTGCTACTTGCTCTGACCTAGTCTTCTTAACAGATAGTAGCATCTGAAGAATCTTAACAGATTTTATTAAAATTTTGTCTTTCAACAGGAGCATTAGGAAAACATTCTCTAATGTTTGAAAAATGTGAGCTGAGCTGTTCCACCCAGGCCATTTTAATATTGGGAGAGTGTTTGTTGTTGAACGTAAGGAAGGAACTACCTAGTGTGATTCTTTTCCAGGGAAATAAATCATCCCACTGCGGAGTTCTTATTTAATATCTGCCTCTCCACAGGCAGGTGCACTGAAGTGTTGTGTGGAACAGTGACACAGGACTGGCCTCCAGGCAGGTACAGAAACCTCCCCTGAGGAAAAAGCGGGCACAGTTCTGTTCCAGTGCAGGGAACAGACACTTTCTCCAGCAGTGGGGTGGGCTTTGCACCCACCCAGGTGTGTCAGGAATGGGGCATCTTGCAGGAGGTTCTAGAATGGACATCTTGCAGGAATTAGTAAAGTTTATATTCTTTCATCAAGTGCTGTCAGTGAAGCAGCCAAGCCCCAGGAAGTGGTTGAATTCAACCTTTTTTTGATGTATGTCTGTTTTTACTCAAAGTTTTCCTTTATTCTGCTTAGAATCTACTTTAAATATTGAGATTTAAGCTGGGCTCTAATAAAGAATTATTAATTTCTGAGGTTTTACCTTTTTTTAACTGCAGGTTTCAAAAAGAAAATGAACACCCTTGCCCTGAAGTACAGGGTGGGAATAACATGAAGGACAGTCCTAAATTTTTTTCTGGCTTCTCCTTGTGCTTTAATGTGGTTATCCTTTTTTAACCACTTAATTCCATGTGGGAAGGGTTGGAACTTGTTTATGTGTTACAGATGGAAAATACAAAGGTGGGGGACAGGGTTGGCTTACACTGGCCAGCAGAATGAAACATAAACCTCTTCGTCCTGCCCTCTGGAAGGGAGGGGTCAAATCCTGTTAGTGCTTAATCCAGGGAAGTGCTGCTGCAGAGTGGGAGCTTTTCCTGGGAGTCCAGAACTCACACCCGGGTTTCTATCTGCCTCCATGCTGCCAAATTTGGCTGCTTCACTTGCCGTCTGTGCTTCTGGAAAGAAAGAAATCAGAGAGAAATCTGTTTCTTCAAGTGACCTAAATAATTCTCCTGCTTCCTCTGCTCGGCTCAGTGTTACTCTGTTGCCTGCGACATTAATAGGATCAGATAATATCGGAGACTTGCGGGTGTTTTTTCATAATTATCTGTTTAACCTTGTGATTGAGGGTAATGCATCTCCTCCATCTGTTACCAATTCAGCTGAAGTAAAACTAGTTTGTCTGTTTGGAGGCTGTTGGAGCAAACGCTGACGGATAATGGTGAGGAGCCATTAATAATGTCATTAACTGACTTGGTGCCATTTTTAAAGGTAGAAATGGTTATTGATGCAGGCCACCAGTCTGAATTCCAGGTCAGAAAATCTCAAAGCCCTGCTGATTCTGATAGATGCTTTGCAATCATTGTGTGAAGGAATTTTGTAGGTGCTGTTTCAACTTCCATATTCTAAACCTCGTCACCGCACTTCACACTAATGAGCAGGCTGGGGAAAGAAGCCAAGAAATTAATGGACCATAGAAACTAAATTACCCTTTCAACCCTGAAGGAAGTCTTCCCTCGTGCTCAGCTCATGAATTGATCCCAACACAAGGAAAACAGAACCTGCTAAAGCCATTTGCTGGCACTGTCTTACCTTGGTATTAAATCTGTGGAGTTTTATACAAAACCAGACTGTGCCTTCTTTCTAAATAGTTTTCCTTGATTTAGATTTCTTTCAGACTTCCACGTGTGATAAAATTTGGCATCTATCTGAAATTATTTCCCCCCCTTCCTGCTCCTCTGAATGCCCATGGCTGCTGGAAAATTGAAATCCTTTCCGCTTTATGGAGAGAGGTTTAGAAATGGAAATTTCAGGGCTAGCTTAGATTGCTATTGCAGTACTTATCATCAGCCTTTATGTTATAGAAGGAAAAATTGTGAGGAAAAACACAGCTAACTACAAAGTTCTCATGAGACACATGTTTTTAGGTACTTTGAGAATCTTGGTATTGTTTGGCTAAGAAGAAGCCAAGCTGTATGGAAGCCAGTTTTTTCACTTGGCTGACCTTGTCCTTACAGTTCACCTGGACTCTGTGTGATCAATATATGTATATTGTTACAGACATGGTGTTTAAAACCCTAAGACAGATGTCTTGTTTTCAGCAGCACCTCACCCTTCCCACCTCAGATGGTGACTGTAGGGACCCAACAAGCAGGACTACTGAAAGATCTCTATTTCGGATTTATGAAGAAATGAAAAAGACCAAACCTGTCTGATGCTGGTGTAGCTTAAATTTGCACAAAATGTTGTATTCCAACAGTTTTAAAGCAGACCTTGAGAAGTTGTATTAACCAAAGAAGGGAACTCTTGGGTTATACAAATTCATTTCCAGTGGGGCTTTTGCCAGCATCATTGTGTCTGTGAGGAGAGGAAGGGTTGGGGCTCGGCTCCTTACATCAGCAAACGTTCTCAAGGGTTGGCTGTGCTTGGTTAGGATTTTTACACCTGAAAATCCTCTCAAAGTGTTCCATGCTCATCTCAGCTTAAGCTGGGTCATTGTATTTGTTCTCTTTGTGTTTCGTGGGGCTTTTTTCCCAAGAAGAAATCAGTGAAATGAGTCAGAAATGACAAGAAGTCTGGAATGAGAGGAGCTGCTTGTGAATCTCTCAAGTCAGTCTGGATATTATTAGGAGTCCCAGAAAGAACAGCTTCCCTGGAAGCTTGGTGCAGGACTGGTTGTGTGATTGAAGTAAGAGTATCGTGTTCCATCACTATGCACTCAGACTTTCTTGTAGAAGGATCCATGGCACATTCAGCTGGCAGTTGCCAGCCATTACAGCACTTATGCCCTCCTCCTGCTGGGGTAAAATAGCAGGAGATCCCTGCAGGATTTTGGATGCAGGTCTCCCTTTGAAGCTGACTGCATGACTAAAGTAACCCTTACATATGAACATGTCATGTATTTTCACAACGACGTCATTTCATTTCTGTCATGGAAGTGTGTCTTCCTCTAGCAGATACCTGTTGAAAGTTCCGTTTGTGTAAAATACAAAAGTGTAGCTCTTTATGTAATGTTAGCAGTTTGTGTGTGATTCAGACACACTGACAGAAACAAATTGTCTCATTGCTGGTATTTGTTGCAAATTGCTGTCTGGCTGAATAAAAATATTCACAACTTATGTCACTTAGGGATTATTGGCCAGTGTGACAAAACCTATCACTTGATGGGTTTTAATATTAATAAATGATAACTTTGCACTTAATTTTTACATAAAGACTGTGTTCTTTGCTATTCTCAGGGAATTTTTTTTCCTCTGAAAGCCTGTCTTAAAAATGTCTTAACTAACACTGTCTGAAAGAGGGAAGGTGTAGTTCACAGAGTGCATAAGAAATGTAGGGACTTGGATCTTTAGGCTGCTGGAGTACCAAGACGGTGTGAGATGCCTCTGGTTAATGGAGCTGGGGGGTTGTGTTGGGCATGGCAGCTTTTCTTTTTGAATTTTGAGTGATTCCTGTCGAATTTTGTTGTTGATGATTGAAGCACAATAACATTTAATAACTTCAAGCTGCTGCACTGCTGCTTCTGGTGGTTTGCGCTTGGGTCATGGTGTGTGGTATTTTGCTTCCTCAAGATCATAAATGTACTGCTCCTTGGTTTGTTTTTTCTTTATTTGAATTCTCTGTGGGCCTTATGAAGTTGCTTAATAAACTTCATTTCATTGAGAAGTGTAGATGGAGCTGTGTACTTAAGTCTAAGGGGTTGTGTTTGACCAGAAGTTAAATTGATGAGATGAGAATATAAATCAATTTCCTTTCCTTGCTGCAGTCTTTTAATCATCCAGCCTGTGCTTCGAGGCTTTATTTCTCTCATTAAAGTGCCCATCCTCCGTTTCTGCAGAAATTCTTTGAGTTCATTCATTCATGTATTCAGCCTTTTCTCTTCCATGGGCAGGAGTTTCATTCTTGTGAAATCCTGCTCCAGTGAAAACTAATGAAGAAACAGATTTTTATGTCTTTATTGGATTGGGCCAATCTTCAAGTGTCCCATAAGTGCCAAGGACACGGACACCTGGTAGGTGACACCCGTGTCTGGCCAGCTGGTGAGCGATGCCAGCCAGCGCTGCAGTGGGAATCGAGCTGAAGCAAAACCCTGTGTGAAGCTGTCTATTGCTTGTCTGTGTTCCTGTCCCCAGTGTTTGCCACATCCTAAAGAGTTTCCTACACCCATGCCAATGTCTCTGCCTTGGTGTAGTTAAACTACAGGAATGTAACTTTATGGATGTATCTAAAGAGTGATTTCCTACGTGTCCTTTTGGATTTGGTCCTTGAAGCTGACGGGATGAGAGGGAACCAGAAAACATTTTCTTCTGTGTGGATATTTTGCTTCATCACTTAATGTAGCATTTTAACTTAATGAGAAATTTTAGAGTCTTGTATTTGTTTTACCTTTTCCACTCCTGAGTTGCAGTCATTTTGTTGAATGTAGAATAATGGCAGAACCTTCATTTTTTATTTTGCTAAAACAGGGTATGTTGTTTCTAAGAAAACATTTCCTAAGCCAGTTGTTCAGGTGCTTTCTTTAAACTGATTTGTCTCCAGCTTCTCTCAGCCAGGAGCAGCAGTATTTTGTCTCGTGCTTCCATTATGTGGATTTATTGCAGTGTATAGGAAGTTGCAAAGTACTAATAGTTGGAAGTGGCAGTTCTCTGCTCTGTGTAGGTATGTGAAAAGTATTTCATTGCTAAATATTGATTTAAGACATTCAAAACCTTTTGTTTACACTATTGATGGGCTTACTGGAGTCCATTGTTACTCAAGAGCAGTTTTAATTTCTGCCAGTGCTGTTTAAAATACAAACAGGCAATTCCATCAGTGACACAAGAGCTGCTACAGTGGGATTGTTTTGTCTCCTCTGCCAGAGAGGAGGGTGCAGTTCCCAGGGATGTGCTTTCTGCAGTCTGTTCTTTGAGGGAGTAACAGAATAAGACATAACTGTAGGAGCGGTGTGTGGAACAAGCAGAGTTCCCAGCAGGAATGCAGCAGATCTTCTACAGCTCACGACACGTTCCCTGCTCTTGGATGTACAGCACTCCTGTGATTCTCTTTGCAGCAAACACTTGACTTACTCTGAATCTACATTCACGGGATCTAGTCCTCAAAAACCCTCAAACACAGCAAACCTCCACATACAAAACTACTGTACTCCACTTTCCAGAATAAGGATCTTGATTTTCCCCCCTCTAAAAAGAAACATGTTTTACAAGGTCAGTATTTTCCTTTGTTCTGTGTCTCCTTAACTTGGTAGCCTATTTTACAGTTCATATTTTCTGTTTGCCCAAAAATGTCAGATCCATTCAGAACTTTTTTCTTAGCTGGACTATTAAGAGAATCTTCTCTATCTGATTAATTCCTTTAAAAATAATTTGAAAGCAAATCAGTGCTAAGAAAATACTCTCTCCTTTCAGAGTGATATTCGTAGTACTTTTAAGCATTCTTTTTTTATTTTGGCCATTTTGAAGTTTGCTCTTCTATTAAATCTGTGGATTTTGGGGGAACAATTACCTCTTCCATGTTAGGCTTCAATTCTAGACTGAAATGCAAGCGTGGCCTTGACCCTTCTGCCATTCTCTTGATGAGGTGTCCCTAGGCCAGTTCTGCCATTGCCAGGACAGTGAGGTCAGGGAAGCTTTTTGAGACAGACAAAAGGACCTCAGTGGTACCTTTTTGTGTGGTGTAACCATTGCCATCAGTAAATAATGATATCTCTGCTTCTCAAGACCTTCTGCAGCACCTGAAACATCTCATTTTACACAGGGATTTTTGAATAGGTCACTGAGCATCAACAAAGAAGGCTTTTGTTTTACTGATGGGTAGATTGGGTGGGCAGCCTGGGTACTGAAGAAAAAGTGAAATAATTTGCATGTTCTTTACTTCATTCATCTTCAATCTTAGCATTATCAACCTATTCCATAAACAACCTTCACTCTGACTTTGCTCTCCTGCTCTCATGCATTACATGTCCTCTTTCCTGGAACTGTCAGTGTATCTCCTGCAGTAGCTGGTTGTGCTGAAACAAGGGAGCCTGATCCAGGCCTGTGTACAGAGGTCTGACATCTCTGTGGGAACGGTGCTGAGATTATGCAGCCTATTGTGCTCACACCTTCAAAAACCTGCTCGTGTTTCCTGATAGAGATCAGGCTGGTGAGCAGTCCCACCATTTACCAGAATATTTTCAAAAGGAAGCCACCTCCCCTTTCACAGGTCAGGTAAACACAATGTTATGAGGACTCTGCCTATCTTCAGGTGCCTGGGGTGAAAAAAGAGCAATTCAGTGTTAGCAAGAAATTTCTGCTTTCCGCTCTCAGCTCTCTTCCCTTTGGAGCAGAGGTGGATGCAGCCAGCTCAGGGCTGGTAGGTCTCCCTGGAGGGCAGACTGAGGATGGGGTGAGGCTGCACGGTTGTGCCCAGCACAGAGAGGAGGATGTGCTAACACAGAGACCAACGTTTGAAAAGCCACCAGAGACTCTCGCTGATGTTAAAAAATGAGGGGAGAGGAAATGGGTGTACAACTCCTTTTCTTGTGGTTCCATTTATTAATTGTAGTGTGAGACAGTTTATCTGGGCTAGACAGGGAAAACTTGGATCCTGAAGCTGCAGACTACACTGAGGGGTATCACTGTGATTTCAGTCTAACTCATTTCCCTTCTCCCACGTTCACTGGTAACTCAATGTTTTCTCTGTTCCTGGAACCTTCAGGAATAGGATGGTGGCAGTCATAGCTGTAGCACACACTGGAGTTTGAATGTTCAGAAATTTTGGCAGCCTGTCAAGTGACCAGGTTGGGGGAGGAAGAACCAGAATTAGGAAGTGGTTGTTTAACTTTTCCTTCACCCTCTAATTCAGTCAAAATTCAACAGTATTTAATTGAAAGCATGAAGAGAATATTTCTGACCTTGAGGAAAACCCTGCCAAATCTTAGTGACCTGTTAGAAATAATGAAGTTTTAGGGGTTGTCAGAGAAGTTTTGTGAACTTGTACTGTTTGAACACTGTGGAGTCCACGTAAGCATGGCTGCTTTACCTTTTAACAGCTGAGCTCGTGCAGCTCAGCTTTTCCTTGTGGTTCTGTTCCCTTCCAGTGCTGGGTCTGCTGAGGTTGGTTGGAAGATCAGGGCAAACTGCACCTTTTTTTCCTACTGCTCTATGGGTTTGCACTGTGCACAGTGCTCAGCATTACACGTGTGCAGAGCTGTGCACACATGGCAGAGCAGTGTCATTTCTGCCTGGTAATTCATGGGCTAACCCAGCTTTTAGAGCAATTTCTTTATTTTGTTTCCATGTTTGGGTTGAAGTCATTCTGAACAGCAAAGGAACCTGTGCCAGCACCACGGCAGCAGCACAGAACAAGGCTGAAGGTTTGAAGCATTTTGTTTGTGTCCGTGGGTGAGAATTCAGCACAAAGCGATGGCTGCAGCACATTCCTGCCTCAGGAATTGTTTGGCCTGGCAGAGATCCTGAGTCAGCACTCTGGATGGCAGCACAGGCCAGGGCACAGGCCCTGGGCTCGCAGAGGCTGAGCTCCCACAGGCTCAGAACGGAGACCTCGGGAGCTGCTGGAGGTGGAGGATGGATAGAGATCTCTGTGGGTCCTTCTGTGGCAGCGTCCCACGGCGGTGGGTGCTGCTCACCAGGGCTCTGCTTCACTCACCCGGCGGCACCGGCTGGAGTTACAGTCCTGCCAAGACACAGAATTGGTATTTCAGGCATTTCTGTAAAATACTTCTCACTGCTGCAGTGGTGGGATTGGTTTGGTTGTTTTTTTTTTTTTTTGTTTTCAGACATAAACTTATTCTTAATTCAAGAGGAAAACTAGGGAGAAACTAATTTATATTGTAAGATTACTTGGTGGAACTGAAAACACGAAATCTTGCATTTGGTATGAGAATAATTGTTTTTCCTTCTCATGATTTTTCTTGAGTTGTGTTCCTGGAACATACTTCCTTTAGGTTTCAGGTAATTTGTTTATCATGTGTCTATGCAAATGTTTAAAATCCAACAATCCGGACTGATGTGCAAAAATAATACTTTCCTTTATTTTCTGCTTGAGCCTCATGTGGTTTCAGGAGCTGTTTTTAGCTTATTTGAAATAGTTTTTCTTTTCAAGCGTTTTGCTTGGTTGAGCATTTATAGAAGGGGTGAACTCCTTGGCTCATTTTCAGATTTACTGTGTTGTTCGGATAGAGAAATCCTACATTCATTCTGATACCTTCTAAGGTGCTATTTTGTGGGAAAAGAAAGTGTCCTGTCCCATTCCAATACTGGTGAGATTGTCAGTGGTTTTAACAGGCAAAAAACCTCAATATGTTTGGATTGTTCAGTCCTCCTAAGATTTTGTTGCCGGAGGTTACTGCTTTGGTGTCCAAGCTCTGTTCCCCACCTGAGGAATGATTTCCTTGGTGACAAACCCGCCTCTCCCTATCTTTGACACTGAATTATTTCCATGTGCCTTGCGAAGAAATGAAGAGGAGAGCAAGAGGTAGGTGAGGACTGGAAAGTAACAAAAATTAAAATAACTATGTGTGACCTGCAACTGTCATTTGAAACCCCCCAAACTTTCAGGACGTGACTGGGAGCTGGAGCAGTGGAGATCAGAGAGTGAACATGGTTGACTGAATTGTGCATCTTTAATGCTTCATATCCCTGCTAGTGCAGTTCTTTCTCCATTCCTAAATGTGATTTGTGTGCCACCTGTTTCAACTGCAGTCACTCTCCGGGGACATCAAATGGGAGGCAGCATGTAGGAGCTAAATTATTTGGAGAGGATTCAGTGATTGACTTAAATGTAAAGGGATTAATTGGTCTCTAAACTAGTCAATTAAACTGTACTCCGAAAGTGGAAAGATCACAAATGCATGGCAATGAATAAATTAATGCATTTTTCATGGTTTTAGAATTTTCTACATGTTGCTTAATTTGTTTTGAATCATAAAATTTATTCCATTAATTGTGATCATGCTGCATAATGGATGCATGTGAAATAATTTTGTGCAGCCATCCTCCTAAAGGACAGCTGGCAGCAGGCTTACAGCACGAATTTCAGTGTGTACTAGGAGGTGTTTACAGCTTTTGCAGGCTCTTTTACACACCATACAGCAAAGGAGAACAAATTTTCTCTGAGACCGTGCTGTAAAATGAGGTCCAGGTCTCTTAAAACTTAGCTCTGCTCTGTGTAGCTCATTAAGCCTTGTGCTCTTCAGTAGAAGTGTGAAGGGCGTTTTATGCTTGGTCCTTGGTGCTGGAGCGAGGTGTGCTGTGGGAGGAAATGTGGAGAGATTTAGGCACTTGGCTTTGCTTTGTCATTTTGGGGGGTATTTTTTGGGTTGGGTTTTGGCTTTTCGTTTAATTTTATCCAGGTATAGTTGAACATGATTTCCTTTCATTTTGCAGTAGTGCTGTTGTCCTGCCACATTTAAGAGTTCAGCTGCAAGTCCTAGGAATATTAAAGGTCTCCATCAGGATTCATCTCTCTTTGTGTTCTGTCATTGAAAATACTGGGTTATTGTTAGAGGTTTATAATCATGTAAAGATATCAGAAGATTTGGTTTGTGGGAAGAAATTAATTTAGATGGGGATCAAGTCTTGCAGCACTTACAAATCCTTTTCCAGCTGCCACTTTTAAATGGATGGGAGATGGTCAGAGGTCCCACGCTCTGAGAGCAGGGCTGCTTCCTCACTGGAGAGCTCCCAGTGCTGGTGTTCACCTGCCAGAAAAACTCACCTTTGCTCACACTGAAAGTGGGTGCAGGGACTTAATGCCTGGAGAGTCTGAATTTCTCTTTAAGGCTGTGTGAATCTGCGACATAAAACTCACAATATAACACTTCTCTTTTTCCCTTGAGGAGCCCACAGTAAGCAGCACAAATCAAAATGGCATTAATAGTTTTGAGATTTTGAGAACAACGTTCTTCCTCTTATTTCCGTGTTGAACAAACTGGGTAACCACAGTTCCCCCTGTTGATGTACTTGCTTTGTGAATGAAACGGATAAATTTAATTTCATGTGCAGTGAACTTAATGACAGCAAGAAATGGACGTATGGCCTTTCTTCCCCTTCGGTTTGCTGGTTTTTTCCAGGAATCTCCTTCTGAATGGCCTTAATCTAATATAATGCTACTTTGGATAATAGCACTCGGGCTCCGTGGGGCGAAGGGCAGAAGGGTGCATTAACCCACATTGGCAGGCAGAGAAACGAGGCAGGGCTGGCCTTGCAGGGCGGGGAGGAGCGGGGGACGGGCCGGGCTGTGTTTGTAGCCTGGCTGGGCTCGGCTGCCGCCCGTGCTGCCAGAGCCTGTGCGCACGGCTGGAGAGCAGCCCTGGGACCGAGTCTGCAGGAATCCCAGTTGGGAGGGAGCAAATGAATTGTGGTGTCTGTTAACTTGTGAATTACTGTGCGCTGCCTTACCGTGCCAGCGCTGCTTAGCTTCTCACAAAGCAGGGAGGGAGACAAGGCTGGCTGCTTGTGAGGAAATCAGGTTCTTTGGTTATAAAAAACACGTCTTTCCTTTTGAGATTTTAGTTCTCATTATTTTTGAGCTCCATTTTCAGGATCTGTGTAGAACTATCTGATTATCTTGGAAGATTTTAGATAAAATAATTTTAAAGCTACACACAACCCCTCCCTAATTTAAACATGTGGTACAAGCAGGAGTAAGTGGCAGTGTCTGCTTCATTTTCTTCCCCGTGCTACGAGCAGTCTGAGAATGATCTGATGTTCATGTGCTATTTCCCCTTGACCTCACAGCTGCTAGTCAGGGTTCTTGTAGAGCACTGAAGTTGGTTTTGTTCCCATATTTTTAATTTTTTAGGTCTCCCTTGCCTGGTTTGCACAGCACTGGGCAGTTGTTGCAGCTCGGTGTTCCCACGTGAGGGAATGTTTGGTCACTGAGGAACTCGGAGCTGTCGTTTGTAAGAACAGCACGTGTGTTACATAAACAAACAATGTGACCTTTCAGACTGCGCATACATAACCACGGAGTGGCCCTATGGAACACACACAGCAGCGCTGATCCACGTCACCGTGCTCATCCAGGTTACAGGGGCTTTCAGAGTAATCGTGCCTCACAAATGGCTACTGAGATCAAAGCCATTTCAAGCCAAAACAGATTATCAGATGCATTAAATTTCTAGCTTTCAGAGCTAATTGTCATATAAATGACAATTTTGATAAGTTGTTACAAATAAATTTCTGTGTTATTCCATGTTGATGCTCTTCTTTAATGTGCAGTTTTGAATTCAGTAGAGCACAGAGCAGAGATTGGTGACAAACTCAGCTGTGGCTTTGAGTGAATCTGTGCTACAAGGACATATTAAAATAAGGAATCGTCTAAAGCAATTACTGAGGGATCACTAATGACTTGTGGCTTTACTCTTAGAGCAGCATTAATTTATGCAAATGAAGCTCCCAATGTAAATGTGGTTTGATACTCCCCCATACCTGAGTGTTAAATACCCTTTTGTTTCTCTGCTGAACATGATTTCATCTCTGACTTCACACACAGCTACTGCAGTTGGGGTGTGAGGCTGAAAACCGGGCTGACTTAGTTTGGATAGTCGATTGCTCACTGATGGCCAGTGTGCAACACAAGTCTTCCTAGAAAGGATAATATTTTTACCCCTTTTATGAGGGATAGAGGGAAGCCTTTTTCCAAAGCTCCAGCTCTGTTTGGGTCTGTGACCCACAGACAAATCATTTTGACCGTGCCAGTCAACCATACAGCTGGAGTTGTGAGCCTGAGTAACTGATAGCTGTGTTATCTGTGATAAAACTACCACAGAAAGCTTCCATTCCAGGGAACCCAGGACTTAAACTTTGCAGGGCCGAGCTGTTAAGGAAAGGTCAGTTTATGCCTTAGGCTGGAAAAGAATGGCAGTAGCTGGTTGGCGAGCCTCCATCAGCACTCGTCAGGCTCGTGCTGGAGTTTGGGGTTATTAATATTCAGAAGGGTTTTTTTCTGTCCTGATCTCCAGAGCACAACTGCTCATGACAGTTCTGAGGCCTGGGTGGTATTTAAGAAATGCTGAGACTAACAGCACAAAAAGAGGGCTTTTTGGGAGATTCCACATGTAACTAACATGTAACTTATTCATGTGCCATGAATAAGTTACGGGGCACATTGAATATATGAGCTTATCTGCCTGCATTCCTGTTTGAAAGAGTATCAGATCTTTTATGGAAATGGATTTTCCAAAGGACCCATTTCAGACCCTGTGTGGAAACACAGTGCTTCAGACAGAGAGAGAGATGGCAGGAGGGTGATAACAGCAGGGATTTTCGAAGCTTTATGTGCAATTTTTCCTGATGTGTTGGTATTTTGAGTATGCTAAAGCAAGAAATATTGCATCCATTCTGACAATCTTCTAGTTAATTATAATCCATTTTGTAGTTTTCACCAGCTGGTACTATTGTTTTTAGAATACCTGGTAATGCTGCTACAGATATAAGCAAGTTCCTGATTTTTAAGGACATATATCTTAAAAAGCTCAGAATTTCCAGTGAAAAATACATGTTTTTTTTGGCATTAACCTGAAAATAACTTTAATAACCTCCATGTTTCTTTTTTGGTATGCATTTATATTGAATTTTAAAGTCTATATCCTGTATTACAGTAGACTTATGGTCAAAACAACTTCTGTGTTTTCTAAACAGGGCAGGATCCAGTGTCTCATCGCAATGAATTTTAATTCATAATGAATGTAATAAACTTGCAGAATCACTTTTTGATACTGACATCTTAAATAATTCAAAATAGTTGCAGTTCTAAATCAGCACTGCTCTGACATGTAGCACAAATGTAGCAAATAATGGACTCAGTAATCCTCAGTGCCTTGAGCTACATGGTGTGGTACAGTGCTGACTGCATCACTCACCATCCCTCTGCCAAGGGAGGAATGTTCCCTGGGATTTCACTGCAGGAATTTTATTTCAGAGATCCCGGAGACCCTTTGGGTTCGGCCAGTTTTATCTGGTATTGATTAGATTTAGGAAAAATCAGATTTTATTTTAAAAAGATAATTTAGCACATAAACTTTCGAGTGGTCTGAATTTCTGCTACAGGGAAACTGCCTCTGTTGGTCTGCTCTGTTTATCTACCCCACAACCTCTGTTCATCTGCTGCAGACAGGATTTTCCTAAGCTGACATGCCCTAACCACTCCTACCTTCAGGGTGTTGGTGGGAGGATGCACACGCTCCTCACCTGCTGAGCAGCACTGCTGGATTGCTGTGGTTTGACCTGCGGGTGACAATCCCACTGGAGATGGATCACAGCCCGTTTCCAGAGCAAGAATCCTGCACAGTTCTTCCGAACGGGTTGAGCTTTCAGCATGAACACCAAAATCCTGCCTTGCTGTACTCTGATTTAACTGGTTCATTTTCATCTTGGCAGATGTACTGACCAACCTTTTGTGCCATCTGTCATCGTCCCATATTTCGGCCTATATGGGATGAGGATAAATGCTATCCTTGATCCAGGCACTTGCCTTCCTTCTTGCTCCGTGTTGCCTTTGGTATTAACTGATACCAAGAGCAGGGTTTGTCCCTGAATGTAGAGAAAATAAATACATTGCAGTGGTCCTGGCAGCCCTGCTGCCTGATTTAGTTATTCAGGGTGTCAACAGTCTGGGAATGACTTCTGTTCATCTTAAAAATTGGGGAAACAATTTTAAACCAGCCTATTTTGACAAGTCACATTTTATGCACATGTGCAGCTAATAATAAATCAATAAACTTCCATGTTCAACACACAAAACTTGCTTGATACAGAAAAATAAGGGTTTATTGTGAATATTTATGGGAGATTTTCCCCTATTCTGGTGTAGTACTTCGCTGAGGATCACAGGAATGAAACTACTCCAGTTGTACATGGCAGGGAATCTCTCAGTGCCAGTACACTGGAGGAGCTCCTTATACATTTAAATTATTGATTAATAAAAACAGAACCAAAATTAAACACTGCTTCAATCCACTGTAAAAATAAGCTTATTTCTATGTGTAGTTTCCAGGGCAAGCATGGGATGGCTGTTGCTGCAGAACCTGTTCCTCCCTGCAGGAGCTGTGGGGGAAAGCTCTGCTTCCCTAAAGTGCAAACTCCTGCTCAGCAGGAGCACTGTCCCCGTGTCCTGCACTCCGAGCCAAGCCTGTTCTGCTGTGCTGTAAACAGTCCAGTCCATCTCCAGAAACCCAAACACGGAGCTCTCCCAGCCCGAGACATCGGGATAAGGCAGGGCAGGCACTGGGAGCAGTTTGTCCCGTGCTCCCGTCGAAGGTTACGGACGCTGGACCTGACCTTGCCTCCAGCACTGACTTGATGTGCGTCTTGTTTCTTCTGATCCTGCAGTGGAAGTAGTGCCCAGGAAGGGCTGATGGGATGTGCAGCATTCCCCCTGGACCGGTGCGGGTGCTGCTGCCTTTCCCCTGTCTCACTGCAGATTGATGGGTGCACTGGCAGAGTAACCCCCGTGTGCCCCAGCTCCTCCTGTGCGTACGGTACACACGGGGAAGGATGGGAGTTGGGATCAGGGAGGGAATCCTGTTGGTGAGGCGTGTCGTGGCCTTGGCAAGGGCTTTGCTGCTGACAACTGAGGCAGTGTTGAGATAATGAGTCTGTAACACAGCAAGTGTTTAGATAATGTTATCTAAATGCTTGCTGCATTGTGAAACTGTTGTCTTAGTGCTTTACTTCACCACTGGAAAAACATTAAAGGCAATTAATGCATATACAAAGTTTCTGTGTGTGCATCTCATACATTTAAAGAAAATCCAAGAGAATAGGTGAGACAACATACGGACTTACAGATACCATTATTAAAGTCCTGGTAGTTCTGGGAACTGATGGTCTGTTCCCCACTCTTCTTTTTATTTCTTTGAGTTGGGGAAGATAAAGAGATAACAAAAATCAAGAGACGAGGAGTCATTGCCAAAGCAATGTGATTTAATCTGCGGCTTGGCCTCCCCTGTTCTTACTCTGTGCCATGCAAAAAGCAGTGACTTTGGGCAGAGATGTGTAACCAGGCATCAGTTTCCCTTGTTCTTGAGCCAGCAGTGTGTTCACCTGAAGAAAAGTTGTTTCAGGTGCTGTGATACAGTGAAATATTCGCGCCACGTGGTTCCAGTTTGTTAGCCTTGGGACGGGCCTCAGCTGCAGGGCGGTGTCAGCCCCCAGCCCCGCTCTGGCTCCAGCACACAGGGAATGCTGGATCCGGCGGGGCAGGGGCTGCCTGCTCCCCGGGGATCGGGGTGTGCAGGGACAGAGCGCCCGCGGGCTCCGGGCTGCAGCACACAGGGAATGCTGGATCCGGCAGGGCAGGGGCTGCCTGCTCCCCGGGGATCGGGGTGTGCAGGGACAGAGCGCCCGCGGGCTCCGGGCTCCAGCACACAGGGAATGCTGGATCCGGCAGGGCAGGGGCTGCCTGCTCCCCGGGGATCGGGGTGTGCAGGGACAGAGCGCCCGCGGGCTCCGGGCCGGGGTCTCTGTTCCAGCGTGGGTCTGTGTGGGGCCGCAGCACAGAGACCCCGGCTGTGGGGGCCGCGCCTGGCGCAGACACGGGGCCCGTGTGCTCCGGGGAGGCTGCGGTGTCCAGGAAACTCTGGAATTGTCTCGTGCCTGGAAATGCTTTCCTTCTAGGTTTAGTTGTGGTTTTGAGCATGCCATTTCCCCGAAGGGCCGGGAAATGGCCTGGCCTTTTTGGTTTGCTGCTCCAGGTGCTCCTCTGCTCTCCTGGTGGATGTGAGGAAGCTTTCTCTGCTAAATGCAGCAGCCTGGCAGGGCCCTGGAGTTCGTCCCTGGCCCACGGTGTGTCCTGGAGGATCTGGGAGCGCATCACTCCCCTCAGCTAGGGGCAATGCCTTACCTGGGCACTGGCACCCTTCAGGGCACTCTGCCCTGGAACTGAGGCTCTGCCTTCTCTAACATCAAAGCAGGCAGTCTTTCTTCTCTTCCCTTTGCGGGGGCTCATTCAAATTCAGGCTCCTCTGGGGATATTTATTTCCAGAGTACTTAAGAAGAGGTGATTTTCATGCTGGACTGTTAATTGATTGTGGTGTTGGAGTGTTACTGACTGTAGAGGTGTCCAGGTGCTGCCATCTCCTGCCCACACCTCACTGTGACCTGCTCCTGTCCTGTTGCTTTAGCAACTTTAAAGGGAATTAATTTGCTCTCACTTACTCTTCTGTTTCAAGTTTGCCTTTCCCTGTCCCCTTTTTTGTAGTACACATCAAACAAGTGATTTGACTGTTTTCCTACCGCCTGTGCCTTTGCTGCTGCCTCTTTTCTGACATCAGACTTGATGAAGTTATTTTGGGGTAACTGCAACTTGAGGGCTTTCAGGTCCCAACCTTAATTTTGAGGAGAATTAGAGCAGCCATACAATTTATTGGTCATAAAGTATAATTAACTGTACACAGTCAGTGGCTTTATGGACAACTGCTTATAAAGTAAAGGAGAAACAAGAGGTTGCCAGCAGCCTGGAGGGCAGGGGATGGGAGCTCAAGCTCCTCTGTGAAGAAATAAGT
Source organism: Machaerirhynchus nigripectus (assembly GCA_013397975.1). NCBI lineage: Eukaryota > Metazoa > Chordata > Aves > Passeriformes > Dicruridae > Machaerirhynchus > Machaerirhynchus nigripectus. The sequence continues at coordinate 75,032 of VZRQ01009882.1, forward strand.
GCTTGAAAAATGCTCAGCCCTGAAATTGTTCTTAAAATAGGACTGATATGTACAAACATAGGATTCTTAAATTTTCACTGTGTTTTTCTAAGGAACCTTTAGTGTCAGTCCTGGCATCTGGCTCCCAACTGCGCTTTCCAGGTGTGTCAGGAGGCTGCAGTGTTTGGGACAAAGCAAACTTAGGCACTGTGCACTGCATGGCAGCAAGGGGTTTTCAGGGAATGGTTTCAAGTCCTTAAAATAATAATGACAGCATTCGTAGCATAAAACTATTGTTTTAATGTCCCTCTAATAAGGAGAAAACTCGGTTGTGTTCAATTAAGGCTTTTTGTAGCATCTTCTTCCCCAAATCCCAAAGTAATTGTTACTGCCAGCTTTGAATTCCACATTTGTGGTGTATTTTGAAACCTGTGGGGTGCAGTTTGACTTTGTACAAGGATATACATTAGTACATACGTTCCAAAGTCTGTTAAGAATTGCAGTATTTGGCATTTTTTTCATGTACAGTTTGAATGCAGAATAGCACAGGTTCCACTGGGTGTTTATCTAAACCTCCCAGGAAATGAAAACACCTGAATCCATCAGTTGTTCTCCTTTCTCTGCCAGTGTTGTGGCGTTTAAGTGTAGTCAGGTTCTTATAATTCTCATCTGATTTTTATATGTAACTAATTTAATGTAAAGTTGTTTTCTTTAAGTCATTTATAGTAACTGAGAAATTTGCATTCATAAAGATTGTGGGAAGTCCTAAATATTACATTGGCAAGGTATTCAGCTACATTTTTAGGCATCTCAAAAGTTATTTGAGGTAATTGAGATCCCAGAGGAAACACCTGAAAGACAGTGAATGTCAGCTGCAGGTGATTAGGTGCCAAAGTGAAGGCTGGATTTTTCTGTGCCGTGGAGAAAAAAATACCTGCAGTAGTTAAAAGGACACAGATCTTTTGTTTCAAAAGGTTGTGTGACATTGCTATTTCTCTGTATTTCTGTTAATAGATGCCTTTTATTTGAACAGTTGTTTTAATTTTAGCACCTAGGTCTCAGTGAATGTAGTGGAAATACTGCTGAAGGTGTGTGCCAAAGTGTTCTGCTGGCTGAAGGCCACAGTGCTCAGCATTTTTCCCACCTCAGCCTTAGTGCAGGCAGAGTTGGAAATAACATATATTCTGTGTATGTTCTATACATTCCACTGGGGAGATGACATCCTAACCAAGGCAGCCATCAGGCACCTGGGAAGCAAATGACGGGTTCTGAAAAAGTACCTGTAAAAAGGAGCTCCTGCATAGTGTGACCAGCCTACTGTTACAGATTTGCATTCTTTAAAATAATTGTTATAGGATGAAAAGAAGAGGTCTTGCTTCAGTTTGTGTTGAAAGTTTCCCAAGGAAAACTGCTGCAGCTGCCACTGCCTCTGGTGGCACTGGTTGTATGCCTGAAAAAAGCCAGAAAAGGAAGAAATTCAAACCTCAGACTCTTAACTGGTAGGGTAAATCCTAATAGGGTTAATGCTGAATTAATCCAGCTGAACTATATTTCATGCTAAGTTCATGGGCACATGGATGAGCATATTCACTTTACACCACGCCCAAGGCATAAATAATTTTAAATGCCCCCAGCTTTCTTTTTCCGATGCATTGGATGCATCAGTCTGGTTCGGGTTTCTGATTTGGAATTTTTGTAGGGAATATATGGCATGTTGTATTCCCTGTCAGGATCAGGAGTGGCTGGTGGCTTGCTCAGGATGTCACCTTACTGCCACACTTCTGTCCTTCCTCCTCGCCTCTGGGTAGGAGCATTGACTCAAAGCGAGCCTCTGACTGCCCTTAATTCCTAGTGTAATTCATTAATGTGTGCAAAGTGAATGTACAGCACAGCTGTGCAAAATTAGCAACACTTGTATTACTGTACTTGTCCTGAGATGGCAGCCTGAGGTATTCCAACAGATTTTGGGGAGTACGGAGATACTTTGGAAGCCATTTCATGTGCCTTTCTGGTAGTTTCTGATAGTTTTATCACTGATCAGAAGGAGTACAGAAATGAGGATGTTTAAAAACCTGCAGAGATAGTGGAGCTCCTTCTCAAAAGCCTGTCAGCTTCAGTTTTTGAACTGGGTTGAAATAAATGTAAATAAAATAAAAAATCAGTCTGAGCGTGGTGCTGAATGCTTTTAGGAACCCTGGTCTGATTTGCATATTGTGTTCAGCTTTTTGTTGGTGCAAGGAGTAGAGGATCTGGTAGGAAACCTGGATATTGATAATGTTGGAAGACTCTCGTGAGGACCTTGAACCATTTGTGTGTGTTGGAGCTTCGTTTGATGTGAATAGGTTGGGTGTCCAGTGGAGCTCAGTGGTGGATCAGGCAAAGCCTTGTGCTGGGGCTGTGTGAAGGGCTGGCTGCTCGGAGCTGGGTGAGGTTTCTCCACTTGGATGCTGTTCCAAGATCTGGCTCACATTTGTAGCCAGAGTGATTTCTTCGGGCTGGTATTTCAGGAATGGTGTGAGCTGTACTGCAGACAGGAATGTCAGGAGGCTGGGAGCACATGCCAGAGTGGGACACAGCCCAGCAGCATGAGCTCAAATCAAGTTCTTATTTGTTACTAAAGGAAACCTTTCACCCAGGGCCTGCCAGGAGCTGCTGGGGACTGCAGGAAGTGCCCAGGCCTTGGTCTTTATTAGTTTTGGTCTTGAAAGCTCAGCTTATGGCAGTGACTGGCACCAGAGGGAGCTTGACTTGTGTGTCAGTGCCTCTTGCCTGGCAAAGCTGGGGGGCAGCCAGGGAGGGCAGCAGGACACAGGGTGTGGCTGCAGTCAGACCTGCTGGGCACAGGGGCTTGTGTCAGCAGCTCCACCAGCTCTGGTCTGAGGGGAAGCACTGCTGGACTGACCGAGCTTTGTTGCTCTCTCCCTGGAGCTAGACTTGATTTCATTTGGATCCAGTGTTAGAGATGTTCCATCTTTGGCTGATGAAGTCCTTATTGCTGGGCATGAGCAGCAACATTCATTACTGTTATTCCTTAATCTGGCATTCAGGGGAGAGGAATGGGCTGATTCTGTATTTGTATACCTTTCCCCCCAGTAACTGGTTGTCTACACTCTTAGTCTGAAGCTATCTAATTTTCTGATCTTAATTACTAATTCCGGTGTTAGATGGTTCTCAGTTGAAAGTTCATGGCATGCACTGCCTTCCTTCCAAAAACAAACCAAAGTTTTGTGTTTTGAGGTCTGGTTTGGTACATTCCTTATCCTTGCAGTGTTTATGGGTAGCTGTGAGTGTTGCATAAGATTGCACATTTGTTCATGCCAGACCACTTTGCAAGACACTTGAAAGGGTTCCTGCATGTCCCAATTTTTTCTCTTCAGTTCAGTAGCAGCCAAGCAACACCCACAGTCGAATCCTGTAGGAAGCTTGCAGAATCCGGAGTGTTTCTGTGTAGTATCCTAAAGACAGGAGTTGAAAATCACTGCTTTTGCAAACAGCTTTGCTCTCTGCTTTGGAAATGCTGACCTGCTGCATGTGAACTCTCTGCAGACATTATCCTCACTTGCTCTTACACCAAATTTCTCATGGGCATTTTATTTATTAAATCCTTCTTTATATTAAAGGTGTTCACCCTCTGTAAGAAAACTAATGAGCTTTGATTAAATAATTGGATTTTGCTGTAGTTTTATATTTCTTGTATGTGCAGAAATCCATTGTTCAGGGGGTTTTATTACAATAATTGATTTGCTTCTCTTCTTGGGGCAGGATAGAAATACCTGGAGTCTGACCCATTTTGTCCCATGTCCCATTCCCTCCCTTCCCCCCCATGTAAATTAATGATCAATTTACTTCTTCAGCACTGAGGATAGTGAAATTTCTTTCCTTTGTGAAAATTGAAACATAATAAAACCTTTTATTTAGTGGAATCATTGTTACAAAGTACTTCAGAATTGTGGATGGCAGCACCGGGGAAGAATAGCTGTTACCCATCATTTCAGTAATCTTTTCTCTCCACATTTTTCTCAGCTGAACTTCTTCTTCTGGTCTCTTTTTGTGGTAGGATTTGAGGCTCACAGAAAAGTAACTTGGGGTACAGGATGACAAGTTATTCTGCCCAATAAGTGGAATCATTCAGAGATTTAGTGAGATTAGAGCAGCTCCCTATTCTAGACCATCAGTGCCTTTGTTTAGGAACGACTGGCAGCAGCAGTGGAGCAGTTGGCTGACTTCAGCACTAAAGTGAAGTGGCTGTAGTTACCTCTGGTTTTTTTTCTTGGTGCAGGCAGTGAGAGCTGTGTCTGAAACTCAGGTCCCATTAGGCCTGGCCCAGTGCCAAAGCCAACACCCATAAAGCTGTGCACAGCTCTTGAATTGGACAGAAAAATCTCTGCACACTTACTGCAGCTCTGTACATTTTTGGTTGATTAAAATGATGATAAAAACATGAGATGTGCTTTGTTTTCTTTTTTTCTTGTGGCTTTGTAGCAAGGAATATTTAAGCAAATATTTAGCTGTGATGGAAGTCACTCAGTGGGTAGAATAAAGTGAAAACATTTTCAGTACCGTTCATTTCAAGCTAAGTGTGGTCAGCAGTGGCAAATCCATGGTTCACCCTAGGCTGTTGACAACTTTCTGTAATATTCGCGTGCTTTTGTACTTTTTAATCAAGATTCTCACGAGGTGTTAGGCAAACATCTTTGTTACTCCTTTTCAGCTAGACCTCATTGTGGGGTGAACTTGGAAGAATTTCTGAAGACCCCTATTTTTACTGCTTGAATCCTGGTTAAAATGCCATTTATTTATAATGAATTTGTTGATTGAAAGAAGTAGGAAAAGACATCTATGAGGCAGCTGCCAGCGTTGTCAATTATTGGTCCGGTGACAGATCCCTCTGTGATATGGTTATCAGCCGGGGTGAGCGTCAGGACAGGACCGGAGGGGGTGTGCTTGGCCTCCAGGGCTCGGAATTTCCCTCCTGGAGCCCATTAACACCGATAAATGTGTCCTTTTGTCTCCCCTCTCCTGCAGCGAACACTTGTCGTGTGCCTTCACCTTCTTCCTGCACGGGGAGAGCAACGTGTGCACGAGCGTGGAGATCGCCCAGCACCAGCCCATCTACCTGATCACCGAGGAGCACATCCAGATGGCCCAGTCCTCCCCCTCGCCCTTCCAAGGTGCGGAGCTTCCCGGGACACGACCCCTCTGGGGGTGATGCTGCAGAACTTCCTGTCCCTTGGCGCTCTTGGAGCGTTTCTGTTTAAAAAGCCTTGGTATTTAAGACAGGCAGTGCACCCGTGTGGTTTTCGGACACGGTCTCTCTGTGAATCCTACGTGGATGCAATTACTGAGCTTAGCTGGTTCAGGGCTGCTCTTCATTCATACACCGGCAACTGTTTACTGTTTTATTTTAAAAACAAGGGGTGGGTGGGTGTGAAAATGTAGCAGAAACAATGAAAAACTTGAAGTATCTGTGACTATTTACTTGCCAGTGTAAGAAATTAGAATTTTACAGAGTTAAGTTGATGGCTTAATAAGTTCATAATGCAATTTCCATGTGAGGCTCTACAAAACAAAAACCACTTAAGAATTTTGAGTCATTGAGTTATGCTGTCTTTACTACAGTCTGAAATTATAATTTCAAAGCAATTAAAGCAAGAAATCTTTGTAAAGTTCAACTTAGAGTAAAAAAACACCCAGAGACACATGAAATGATCATTTATAGAGATGTTAATTTATAGAAGCTTTATTGAAAAATGTTTTGTGTCTAAATGTAAAGCTTTGACAGAGGCTCTGGCACTTCAGTCATACATTTTATTTCAGTCAGCTGAATTCACGACTCAAATCAAATACATCTAAAAGCAAAATTGCGTCAGAATGGAAATACCTGTTGTTAACCAAGTAGTTTTCCTTATTTGTTGTGACTCTTCTTTGTGTGTTATCTCTCCTTTTTAATGCTGAGAAGTCTCAAATGTTCCTGTCCTCTGTTCTTTCCATGAGCGCTCATCCCTGAGTGCTGTTTCACTACTCTGGGATTGCTGGAAATTCATTCCCTGTGGAAACTATGAACCCAAAGTGCCACAGGGCCCTGTGTTAGCTCAGAAGGGGCTGTGCAGGAGCAGTGCAGTGCTGTGGCTCCGGGCTCACACCTGTGCTGGGTGCTGCAGTGCCTTTCCCTGGAGTGGATCCTTCATTCCGCAGGCGCCGGAGGCAGGCACTGCTGCCCCACAGCTGGGGCAGTCCTGCTGTGGGACTGCTCTGTGCTCTCCTGCATTGCTGCTGGGTCCTTCAGGGCTGCTCTGTGCTCTCCTGCAGCGCTGCTGGGTCCTTCAGGGCTGCTCTGTGCTCTCCTGCAGCGCTGCTGGGTCCTTCAGGGCTGCTCTGAGCTCTCCTGCATTGCTGCTGGGTCAGTCAGGGCTGCTCTGTGCTCTCCTGCATTGCTGCTGGGTCAGTCAGGGCTGCTCTGTGCTCTCCTGCATTGCTGCTGGGTCCTTCAGGGCTGCTCTGTGCTCTCCTGCATTGCTGCTGGGTCCTTCAGGGCTGCTCTGTGCTCTCCTGCAGCACTGCTGGGTCAGTCAGGGCTGCTCTGTGCTCTCCTGCATTGCTGCTGGGTCAGTCAGGGCTGCTCTGTGCTCTCCTGCATTGCTGCTGGGTCAGTCAGGGCTGCTCTGTGCTCTCCTGCAGCGCTGCTGGGTCAGTCAGGGCTGCTCTGTGCTCTCCTGCAGCACTGCTGGGTCAGTCAGGGCTGCTGTTTGTTGTGTTGCAGTGCTGGTGAGTCCTTACGGGTTGAACGGGACCCTCACGGGCCAGTCCTACAAGATGTCAGACCCTGCCACTCGGAAGCTGATGGAGGAGTGGCAGTACTTCTACCCCATGGTGCTGAAGAAAAAGGAAGGCATGAAGGAGGAGGAAGAGCTGGGATATGACAACGATTTCCCTGTGGCAGTTGAAGTCATTGTTGGTAAGTTTCAATATTCTGCCTGAAGGATTATTTTCCTCCTCATGATTTGAAAAAAAAAAAAAAACCTAATTAATCAGAAACAGCCATTATAATTTTCCTATATTCTCTTGTAGCTCTCTTGACACCGGAACATCTGAGTAGTTCTGTCGCCTCAAGCCTCTGTACTCCCTGTATCCCACATGCCATTATTCACTGAGCTACTTGTTTCAGCTCTGTGCTGGTTACAGAGGGCTGGATGTATATTAGCATGGAAATTCCTTAGCTCTTTGTATTTCAGATAATAAGTTTTGTCAAATTGACATTGAAAACAAGTGGAAGTAGCTGTGGTTGCTGCATATTATCAGGTGTGCTTAAGACTTGTGGTTTTCCATCTCTCTGCAGGGGGTGTAAGGATGGTGTATCCTTCAGCCTTTGTTCTCATCTCCCAGAGTGACATCCCAGTGTCACAGAACGCTGCCAGTGCTGCAGGCCATATAAATGTGGGACAGCAGGGGCTTGGAAGCGTGAAGGATCCTGCCAGTACCTGTGGGATGCCCCTGACTCCCCCCACCTCTCCAGAGCAGGCTGTTATGGGTAAGTAGCAGGCTGGGAGGTGGAGTCAGACGCTGGGTTTTGCTCAGCTCCTGAGGAGTGAGGGTGTGAACAGGGCAGGGTAAAGGCAGGCAGTGGGGGAATGTTAGGGGAGGTTTGTGGGTCTGTAGGAGAGCCAGTGCTGTGAACAGCCCTTACACAAAGCGGGGTGAATTGGGTTCAGCTCCCTTTTCTGTGGGGGCATCTGTGTGCAGTGCTGCAGAGGAGCACACAAACCTCTCCCCACGGGGCAGCCTTCTGCTCGCACTCGGAGATGTGTGGAACTTTTGGGCAGTGCTTGTCCAATCGCACAGTGCAACAGAAGTGTCAAACACACAAAGGCCCTACGAGTTTCTGTGAGACTGTGCAGCCAGGTGGGGCTAAAGAACCCTTGTCATACCCTCACTGAGGAGCTCCCGAGCTTAGCCTTTATGGGACAGTTCTGTCACATCAGCAGGGTCAGTCTTGGAATCACAGAGTCACTGAGGTTGGAAAAGACCTCTAAGATCATCAAGTCCAGCCTTTGAACCTTGATGCAAAGCCAAGGAAAACATGTCTGGATTCACTTGTCCATGATTGGAGCCTATAGATGAAAACAATCAAAGTACTTATTATTTACTGCTAATAAGTCAGAATGTGAGATGTAAATTCACTTGGAGTTGTGTTTTTCAAAGGAACTGAGGGTTAAAATAAGCAAAAAGCCAATTAATAACTAACAGAAGCAAGACAATCAACATTTAAATAACAATCGCTGTTCAAGTATTGATGCATATTTTAATATGCTATTGTATTTTTAAATTTCTCAGAACCCTGTTAAACTTGTACAGTATCACAAGGGGGATTCTATTTTTGAATATTTATAAACTATCATTTATATAAAAGTGCTCATGTTGTCCAATCTGGCAGTCACAGCTTCTGTTTGATCTCTGCTATTGTTTGAGGGCAGTATGAATTTTTATCAGAGGGGTGCCTCTCCAGCAAACAATGAAAGGATTCTTTTTTACCAAACCATTTTAAAAGACCTTGAAAAACTGGGGAAATGGATTGGAAAAGCATGGCATGCAGTCCAGAATCACTAATGGGATCCACAGACTGGATTAGTGTGAGGCACAGGAATAACATTTTGGTTCTGCCCAGTACTACTGAAAATGTGGGTTTAGTGCCATATCCAGTTTTGAGCACCTAAAGATGTGGACAAACTGGCTGGAGTCCAGGAAAGTACAGTGAGAGGGATCCTGGGTTTTGCAAACAGGACCTCCAGGAAAAGATGGACAGAACTGAGGTGGTTTAGTGTGGAGAAGTGGAATTTGCAGGAGAAAAAGAATAGGCTTTTCTCTGCAACCAGTATGTAATGAGTCTAAACTGGAGCAGAGCAAAACTAGGTTAAACAGAAGGAAAAACTTGCTCTGTGGAAGGATAATGAAATGTTGGAATAATGGGCTGTTGGGAAGCTGCAGAAGTTCCATTAGCAGAGGGGTGATGGGTTTTGGGGGGTTTGGCGGGGCATTTTTTGAGGTTGTTTTAAGACAGATTAGTTAAATATGTTGATCCAGCTTTAAAGCAAGGACTGAACTAGATGATCTCTTCAGTTCTCTTTTAATCATACTTTCCATGGTTGTGTCTAAAGTATGTAACAAAACAAAGTGTTGCTGGAGCTGGGGAATGGCTTCACCAGGGGAACAGTCTGGACTGCTGGGGTTGTGTGGTAGTCTCTGGTGAGGGGCTGCTGTGCCCTCCACTCGTTGTACCACTGCCTGTCACAGGTGTCTGTGTGCATGGCAGGACTGTGTCAGGGATGTTCATGGATAAATACAGTGTCAGTGGGTGAGAACAAAGTGGATTTTGCCTGCTGTGCAGTTCTGGCTCACGCTGTGTATTGCTGTACTGTATAGTAAAAAATATTACATCATTCTAGAAAGCAATAACTAATGCACCCCGAGGTAACTTGAAAGCCCTGGTAGTCCTTGGTTATCCTCTCATGCCTCCTGTCCTTCCCTTCCCATCAGACTTCCTTGTTTTCCTCCTGCTGTTGATGCATGTGATGCCTCTGCGTGCACGTGGTGTTTGTCTGTATACACACGTTCCTTCTCCCCTTCTCCAAAGGAGGGCACATTTCTGAGGTTCTGACCTGTTTCTTTGATCATCTGTCAAGTTCCCACTGTTGGAGAACCTTGGAAAGCCAGTGAAATAAATACATGGTTAGAGGCACAAGCCTCAGCATGTCCAGGGGTGTCGGGGTTTGACTTTACAAAAAGGTAATCAGGGAAGGTCTAACTGGAGAACGAAACACATGATGTGAAGAATGGGAGAAGATGCAGGGTTAGGCAGCTTGTGCACCATCTCAGAAGTTGTGTTTTGCAAGCCAGCTGGAGGCAGGCAGCAGATTCCCCGCGAGCTGCAGCGGTGTGCAGCAGAGCCCCTTCGGCACCCCGCACTGGAGGCTGCTTGGATTGCGTCAGGCAGGAGGACGAAGTGTTCTGTACCCTGGTGTGACCTTGTGGAAACGCAGCACATCCCTCCTTGCTGTTCCATCCCCAGCCCGGAGCGGGGGCTCCGTGCCCGGGCCGCGCGTACCCAGAGCTCCCTCTGCTGCCGCAGCTCGGCCCCGGCAGGGTGGGCGTGCTGGAGCTCAGGTCGGCCGAACACACACGGTGCAGGGCAGCAGGAGAAGCACTCGTACAGCAGCGGGGAAAGGCTTCTGCATCACAGGGGGGAATGCAGTGCGGAGAGTCTTCAGGCTCTCAAACATGTTGAAGTAATATCTTCACTTGTTATCTCTTTGGTAATCGTACAGAAAATACATGCTGAGAATATCATATGCTGTCTTAATAGTGGTGATAAGCTGGAAATTTCTGTAGTGGTGTAGATCTCACCTGGAAAATCTCACAAAAGCCAGTTTTGATTCTGGTATTTCAACTCAAGCATATTATAAAGAAATGGCACAGAATCCCAGTGTGATTTGGGCTGGAAGGGACCTTAAAACTCATCCCATCTCACCCCCTGCCATGGGCAGGGACACCTTCCACTGTCCCAGGCTGCTCCAAGCCCCATCCAGCCTGGCCTTGGGCACTGCCAGGGATCCAGGGGCAGCCACAGCTGCTCTGGGCACCCTGTGCCAGGGCCTNCTGGAGCCTTCTCCTCTCCAGGTGAGCACCCCCAGCTCTCCCAGCCCATGTCTGTAGGAAAGCATCAGTGATCCATTCATTTCCTCAGTGAGGTTTAATATTGAGTATAAAGAAGTGATCCTTGCTTTGAAATTGTCTACATAAATTATTAGTTTTCTTAATAGATGTTTTTAGAACCATCTATATTATAATAAATTTTGGCTTTAAAGCAACTCACCAAAGACTATATAAATTCAAGTTTAACATGCAGGATAATTGTGAAAAAGCTCTGTCTGCACCATTTCTTAGTGATTCAGTCCAGGGCTGTAGGGGCTATCTAAAGCACCTCCATTTGTTAGGGAGTATATTTTTATGTTTACATACAGGTATATATAATACACAGAGTGTATCACATCACCTGAGGTGCAGTACATGCACAGCTCCATTGCCCGTGTCTGTGGTACAACCCAGTGCCACCTTTGTTACCTCAAAGGAAGTGTTGCTTTGAAATGTGCTTTGTAAGGATGCTCTGAGCATTCCCCAGTGAATGTGCACATCTGTGTAGTCAGCAGCCTGCTAAGAGACTTCCAGGAAAAAAATCAAGTGTGAATATGAAGAACAGTTCTGGCAGTAATGCTTCATTTCTCTTGCAGGAGAAAGTGGCTGCTCTCAGAGCAGCATCAGCCACCCAGCTGTGCAGGAGGGCACAGTCAGTGTGCACAGTCCAAAGAAATCGAGCAAGATTACTCCAAAATTTCACAACCGTATGGTTCACCGTGTGTGGAAGGAATGCATCCTCAACAGGGCCCAGTCCAAGTATGGCAGCAGTCCTCGTGGTTTGCTTGTTTATAACATAAAGTATGCAGTTAAAGTTGTCATGGTTTTGCCTTAATGGTATTCCGTACAGGATTCCTTTGCTAGGAATCAGAACCAATGGTGCTAAACAGCATTATCGAGGAAAATGTTGTCTTATCACAGGAAATTTGTCACTGTGTCCAGCTGAGAGCTCCTGACCTGCCGCTGGGTTTGCAGTTGCGTGCCCTGGTTGTGCCAGTCCTTGAGGCCACACATCCACAGGATGTGCCTGCAGCCAGGTGCCCTCAGATTTAGTGATGGCTGCTTCTATCTCCAGTTGGTGCTACTACACTGAAAGCTGGGTGACTGCAGAACAGACTGTATATATTTGATATTTAGGGCTCTAAGGGAGTATTTGTGAAGCATTACATGAGCTGGACTAAAACTTCAATTGGCAAGGGTGTCTGAATTGATGTTAGTATCATAGGCCTCTAGTACTGGAGATTTAAAGTGTATCAGGGCATGGTGAGCCCTGAAATATTTATTCTTTCCCATTTCCATGCAATTTCCTTATTGGGTATGTCAGACTAATTTCCAGAATCAGTTTAAATGGCTTTCCCCTTGTTTCTTGTGCTCAGGCTCCAGACAGAGTTATCTGATGCAGAGCTGGGACCTTCCTCCTACATAAATCAAACTGTAAATTTAAGGAGTAGTACAGGGATCTGCTGTCTATTTCAAAGGTCAGGTAGAAGGAAGGAATTTATTTGAGGGGAATGTATATGAATTTATGCATTTACGTTTTTAAAATTCTGTTTTACAAAAGGTGCTGATTACTAAAATAATTTTCTCTTCTTCAGGAGGAATCAAATTACAGCTGCAAATTTGGAAGAGGAAGTTCCTAACAACAGTGTTTCATGGGATTTTGTGGATCCAGTCCAAAGAGTCAGTTGTTCTTGTTCCAGGTGAGCTTTGAAGAGAATAAACATTTGTCATATTGGGAGAGCCCTGTTTAATTCAGACAGAGGTGCACTTGCAGGGAGGAGTTACACTTCAGCTGAGACAAGAGGAAGTTGTAATATCAAACCTGTAATCACATTTGGGGGATGAATCTGCATCTCAGCCCACTGTCACTTGCAGGAGTCAATCCAAATGGAAAGATGATGGTCTTGGGGCCAGGATCACTCCAACAGTTGCCATTCACAGGGAGCTCATCCTGCAGCTTTTACAGCTGTAACCTTTGGTTAAGTGGTTAAGGCTTGTGGTAAAGGTGGCAGGATTTGCCCAGGTTTGTGAGCATCCTGATATTTGGAGGAAGAGGGAAAACATCCCTACGAATCACTTCACGTGCCCCTGGTCAGTCTGCCATGGCACCAAAACCCACCCAAGAGTAATGTTAAACCTTGGCAGCCTGGTCGGCCCTGCCACTGGATCAGAAAGAATTCACAGCTCACTCACAAAAACACTTTAGGAGGTCATAAAATTATCTGTCATCTCTGATGGGTGGTTAGAATTCCAGAACTCCTCACTCAGGAAAGGCAAACCATCATCACCAGTTCTGCTGAAGCATTCTTACAACTACCAGAGAGATGTTACAGGGCTAGGAAAAAACCCAGTTTGCAGTGAAATAGTCCTGTGAAACACTTCTACTGAAATCCTTACTTCCCAAGGTCACCATCTACTTGTAAGATAGGTGATAAAAGCATCTTTACCAAAGCAAGTTGTCCCTTAAGCATGCAGTTCTTGTTTGTGTAGTCAGAGGGAGAGATGAAGGGGTTGTGCATCCTACAAGGCTGGAATGTTGAGCCTGGAAACTCCCTGCTCTTTCCCAAGTGAGAGGTGCTTTCTGCAGCTCTTCCCCCCTGATTATACACATTGTTTGTATTTATATACTCAATGATGTGGAACAGAGAAATGTTTTGTCAGGATGCCAAGTGTTTCCTGTGGAAAACGGAGGTCCAGCTTTGCCTGGAAAGCATGAGGAATCACTAGTGGGCAGTGGGAGCCTGGTTCTGTGGGTAGGTTCAGCAGCACTGGCAATTTCACACTGCCTGTTCATCCCTCCAGCGATGACTGCATCATGCTGGAGCTGGTGAACACAGCAGCTGGGAAATGGAAACATTATCCTTAAAATGAAGGCAGTACCTGATTTCAAACAGCAATGAGTACTTTCTGTGTAGCTGCAGAACCTGAGCAGCTACTGTCATACAGAAATTGTTTTAGTGATTCCTGTGCCCATTCCGTGTACTGGGTAAATGTCAGGATCTGATCTCGGATCTGGAGTCTCAAAGGGCTGTCTGGTACTCAGTATCAGATTCAGCCTCCTGCAGACCCAGCTTGGTGTACGAGGAGCAGAATGTCTGAAATAATTCTCTGCAGTCAGTTAAAATACGGTGAATGATGGAGAATTAAGGCAATGAAATGTTACAAGAACACGCTTAAGGCAAATCTCCAGTTACCAGGGCATTAGCTCCACATTAGGGCGATTGCAGCCACAGACCATCTGCTGCTGCAGGGAATCTGCAGCGTGCCCTGGGAACAGCAAAGCCCCACGGAAAGCTGGGGTAACCCCTCACAGCGTGGATGCTTCCAGGGAAAAGGGGCAGCAAGCACAAGACGTTGTGTTTGCACCCTTAGACAGGGTTGGGTGTCTCCAATCTAGTCTGCTTCACTTGTGATCATGTGGGTTATCTTTTTAAGTAAAAAGCACATTACATGTTTTGAAATGGGTTTTTGTTGTCCTATTGTTGTTCATAAAATAGGGATGGAGTGATTCATTTTGAAATGTTATTTATTTTTAAACAGGTTTCAATGTTAAGCACAAACACATCTTTCAGTTTCTGTTTAGCTTAATGAAATCAAATAAACAGCTAACCAAAAACCCCCTGAAAAACAAAAAAGACCAATAAAAGTGTGGGCAGGGTTATATCCCTGTCGTCACATCCTTGGGAACCATCACCAGTATGATGAAAATCCTGTTTGGCTGTGCCTGAAACACTGAAGTTCAATCCTCTGCTTTCCAATCTCAAAGACACTGAATGCAAAGTCAAAAAACCTTTATGAAACCAGTAATAAGATTGTATGTTACTGCATTGTTTTATTTTGAATATTTAAAAATATTTATTCAAACTTCCTCCATCAGGCAGAAATTAAGTCTGTGAAAAGATCAGGAGCAGCCAGGAGGTTTCTCAGGGCTGCTCTGTGGGTCTGGCTTTCCCCTGAGCTCGGGTGGCTGCCCTGCCCTGCCCGCAGTGAGTGCTTTCTGCTCCTTTTGCAGGCACAAGGTGTTGAAGCAGCGCTGCGCCGGTGCCTCGGGCCGGCCGCCCCCGCTGCCCCAGCCCGGCTTCTGCGTGGGGCCAGCGGCGGCCTCGGCACTGCCCCCTCCCGCCTCCTCAAAGCACAAAACCACCGAGAGGCAGGACAAGGGAGAGAAACTGCAAAAAAGGCCCCTGATGCCATTTCACCATCGGCCCTCGGTGACTGAAGAGCTATGCATGGAGCAGGACACACCCGGGCAGAAGCTGGCACTGGCCGGGATGGAGGCGGCTTTGGAAGTCCCGAATTCCAGGAAATACGAGAAGCCGCTCTCGCTACCTGCTAGAAATCCAAGCAAGCAAATGAATATGAATCCTATGGATTCACCCCATTCCCCCACTTCCCCTCTGCCTCCCACCCTGAGCCCCCAGCCCAGAGGTCAGGAGGCGGAGAACCTGGACCCCCCTTCCGTTCCTGTGAACCCAGCACTCTACGGCAGCGGGCTGGAGCTGCAGCCACTGCCCAGCTTAGATGACAGGACAGTCCTGGTGGGACAGAGGTTACCTCTGATGGCAGAGGTCAGTGAGACAGCCTTGTACTGTGGCATAACTCAGAGCAACGAGGCCGTGGACGTGTGGAGGACCTACAGCGTCCCTTCGAGTGAGGACCCCGAGTTCCGGCCGCCGGAGCTGCCGTGTGAGAGGTGTGATGGCAGGATGGAGATCAGCCCCGACAGCACGGCGCTCAAGAGGTGAGAGTGCACAGCGAGCAGGGGGGTGTGGCTGTTAACCAGCACCAAACTCTCGTTCTAGTTTTCAAATGGAAAAGGCCAAGGCTTCACTTCACCAGCACAGGTGCTGGAGAGAACACTACATGCTTAAACATAAACACACTAGGGCAAGATGCTTTCCTGTTCCATATCTGGCTTTCTGCTGGACATTACAAGAACTGCTCAATCTCTTTGTGACCTCTTTTGGTACTTTATGCTAGCCTACAAATTACTCTAGCATTCTGATAATGCATTTTTAAAAATGCACCAGAGAGAGATGAAAGAAAAATGTTAATGAAAATGTTTAAGCAAAAATTAATTGAGGAAGAGTTATTGAGTTAAAAGAATATTGGGTTTGGTAATTACAGTGGAGTTTGCTAGGCTGAAAAGGGTTTCAGCCTGAAAAATACAGCGTGGGAAGGCTGGAAAATGTTTTCATTTACACAGTGACAAAATTGATTCTTCTTTCATTGTCCCAAAGTAGGTCTTAGTACAGTAAGGTATTTAATACTAAATGTAGCCAATACATCCTCCCTTTGAGGAAAAAACCATTTCTGCTTGATCAAGGGGGATGGGGAGAGGCATGGGCTGTGTTTGTGTGACAGGTACAGATCATGCTGGTTTTGTTTCACGGTGGCTTTGCTCGTTTGTTTTCACTTCAGGCTCTTAGCACAACCTAACAAACGGTTTAAAATTTTGGAAGAGCAGAAACCAGTGCAGACCCTGAACTATCTCGACCCCTTGCCTCTACTACAACCCCCTGGAGAAGGCTGGGGAGACACCAGTGATCCTTACACCTTCGAAGATGGAGACATCAAGTACAGCTTCACTGTCAATAAAAAATGCAAACTTGGGGCTGAGAAAGATCCTTTGAAAAAGAACAAGGTAAGGTGGAAATCCAGAGTCTCTGGCATTAATGTTCTTGTGGGATTTATCCTGTAGCACAATGTTTGCTCTACAGCTCTCTGGAAGACACAAGCCTGTTCCACAGAACAAAATCAGACGTCTATATATTTATATTTACATTTATATTTTTGTATAATTTAAATATTTTTTTTATTGTGACCTGTAGGATGCTCCCTATGTATCTTATCCTTTAAGGAGCTGTTTCAGTGCCTGGCTGTGCAAGCAAACATTTTAAAAGATGTTTTTTTCCTGGAGAATTTGAGGTAGTTAATTACCTGGACTGGCTGTCAGAGCTGACTCAGGTCCATGGAATCGTTTGTAAATCTTACATTTAACTCAGACCCCTGAGTCTGGCTGGACATAGGAAGACATTTCTTCTTACACAGCTTGAATTCATATCCATGAAATCTCTTTGATTTTTTGTACAGTCAGAAGATGGGATTGGTACCAAGGAAATCCCCCCAACGGGCCATTCCACACCAGTTCCTGATGGAAAAGATGCCATGTCCATTTTCAGCTCTGCTCCTAAGACTGGTGAGTTACAGCTCTTTGATTTGCTCTGCAAAGCGGAAATACTCAAAGCTATGCCCTAACATCTGGAGGGAATGATCACATCTGAACTTTTGTCTGCAACATGAGAGCTACAGACAGCTCCCAAGCTGGAAAAAACCTGATTTTCCTTGTCTTTTTAATAAAAACAATTGTATATTTTTTTGGACATTAAACAAGCAGCAGCTCCTTCCTTGTTTCCTGGCTGCCCCTCAGTGGTTGCTGAACAGCCTGTAAGGCTCCAGCACAGCAGAGGGGCTCAGTGCTGCTGGGCAAAGGTGCTGCTGTGTTCTGGCCTGTGCTCCCCTTCCCCGTGCTCCCCTTCCCTGTGCTCCCCTTCCCTTCCCTGTGCTCCCCTTCCCTGCCCGTGCTCCCCTTCCCTGCCCGTGCTCCCATTCCCTGTGCTCCCATTCC
>VZRQ01009882.1:92947-128352 GCA_013397975.1 Machaerirhynchus nigripectus
GGTCACCGACCTGGCCCCGTCCCTGCACGACCTCGACAACATCTTCGACAACTCCGATGAGGATGAGCTTGGGGTGAGTCTTTGTGGGCCAAAAACCAGGAATCCTAGTGGGAATGATTGTCCCTAATAGATGGGAGAGAGAGTTTCCAGGTAGGCAGGCTTAGATTTTAGCTAGGAAGGATTGCTGGCAAAGAGAGAGATCCTGCAGGAGATTGGTCCTGCATGGACAGGTTGTGAGGAGCTTCCCCAGGGAGAGCCATGCAGTTGCTTTATAAATCCTTTATACCTAGTTCTGTGTCCTGGACTTCTGTCAGAACTTTGTGTTTGAAAGTTGTGGAAAAGATCCAAGTTTTATTAATTGGTGATTAGTTCTTTTAGCTTGTCTGAGAACCTGCCCAAAGAAAAAGAAATTCAGCCTTACAGCATGTTCCCTTTTATTCCTTCAAGCACTATGCAAACAGAAATAGTTGCTGCATGTTAGGAAATACAAAAGGAAATGCAGATTTATATCAGTTATGAGAGGGGGGAAATTGCCAGGGAGGGCAAAGATTTGAATAGTCACTATCTTTAAGCATAATCTAATACAGCCATAATGATACAGAAGGTGATCCTAAAGTGACTGCTAGCAGATAACGGTGTTTAAAAGTCGAATGCCTTGTTCTTGGCAGGACTTTACAAGTGCACCAGTTCCCTCACTGTGGTTCCACACAAACTGCACTTCAGATGCCACAGTTAATATGCAAATCTACCAGAGGGCTGTTCTGTCAAAATAAACGTGCACTTTCTTCTCTGAAGTTGGCCTGGACAGCCCTAATGTTTTTCCTGTCTTAACATTTGCATGTCTTTGGCTTACTCTCGGTGTCATATTCCCATTTTTACCTTTGAGTAATCCAAAGATGGAAACAAGTAGAGCAGTCACAGGCATTTCAAGCTCAGGGCTTGTGATGAAATTTTGAATATAATTTGTGTGTGTATAGAAACATAAAAATGCATAGTTATAGGTATGCATCAATTTATGAGGGGACATATAGACAGGCAAACAGTTCTTTTTGGTTTTAGTGTTGAAAGAGGGGGGAAAATGCAGCCTCGTTGTGGGGCAGTGGGTGGGAGAGCAGAAGAGCAGCGGCTCCCTCGGCTGTGCGGGGTGGGAGAGCAGAAGAGCAGCCTCGGCTGTGCAGGGTGGGAGAGCAGAGGAGCAGCGGCTCCCTCGGCTGTGCAGTGCCCCGAGGGGAGCAGCAGCTGAGCTAACTGCAGTGTTTGCTTTGCAGGCCGTGTCCCCAGCCCTGCGCTCCTCCAAGCTGCTGGCAGCGGGCTCCGAGGAGCGGCCGCTGGGCAAGGACGGCCGGGCCGCGGTTCCCTACCCTCCCAGTGAGTACCAGGGCTCCCCGGGCACGGCTCAGCCCTGCCACCCCCACTGGGCCAGCCCTGCGCTGGCACTGGGCTCACCGAGGGCGCACCTGGCGCTGGAACTGCCGGGTTTGAATGAGGACTGTGGTCATACAGACACGGATTTTTACTGAGCCTGCTGAGATTTGGGGTGCTCTTCTGTCGGCATTGTTGTCTTGGTCTGGAACTATGGGAGGGGTTTGTTACAAATCTTCCTTTGGAAGCTCTCCCCTCTCAGCTCACTGTTAGGCACTTAACACCATTACCACATCCCTCCTTAAGTATAAATCCTTCTACTTAATGAAATCAAAGAATTTAAAACCATGGCTTACCAACTGGCCACGATGGTGCAACCTGTCTTGGAAGAAAATTGCATTGAACGTTTGACAAATTAAAACTAAAATCACCTTCGGGGTTTAATCTGGATGTGGAAGTGCATGATTAAAATCAAAGGGCTGGGTGCTGACGGGAGGCACGGTGTAGACCTTTTAGAGGTGGTTGTGGCCCGTGATGCTTGTGCAGGCCCTGCACACGGACAAGGGAGGTTATGGGAGCGCAGGGAACTTAGGAAATTGTATGAAATTGGATTAAAACAATAGGGCTTTTTTCTAAGGACTGTGCCAGCGATTGTTGGGAACGATGACTTGTGCTCTGAGGTTCGTGGGCTTTGCTGCATTTCGTGCACTTGGCAGGAGGGGGCAGCCAGGGGGGTCGGGCTCTGCTCCCAGGGAACAGGGACAGGAGGAGAGGGAATGGCCTCAGGCTGGGCCAGGGGAGGGGCAGGTTGGATACTGGGAAAATCCCTTCACAGAAAAGGCTGCCCAGCCCTGGCACAGCTGCCCAGGGCAGGGGTGGAGTCCCCATCCCTGGAGGGATTTAACAGCCCTGTGCATGTGGCACTTGGGGACGTGGGGCAGTGGTGGCCCTGGCAGTGCTGGGAGTGGTTGGACTCGATGATCTCAGAGGGCTTTTCCAACCTGAGCAGATCTCTGATTCTACTGGTGCAGGTGGCATTTCTCTTGAGATGAGGAGAAATGTGTCTGTGTTTGTGGGACAGGAGGAAGGTGAAGAGTTTTTGGTATAATAGTAACGAATGGAATTACGAATTATGAATTAGTGGTGAGAAGGAAGAGTGTTTGATTTCTGTGGCCACTATAAGCAGAAATCCAATCTCTCTGCAAATCATTCTTTAATGCCCTCTCATTAACTTCAGCTGGTAATGAGAACAAATTGAGGTGAAGAAAAAAACCAGTCTGAAGGAGATGAGTCAGAGTTTTATGGACCCATAAAAGCTGTGCTGATTTACTCAAATGTAGAAGTCTGAAGTATACAGAGATTGGATTTTGACAGGTTTAGTTGATCCATAGCGTTTTAAAATATGCAAAGCTTTTTCAAGCATGACACACATGAAAATGAATGATGATAGTTGCCTGTTGCTGTAGGGTTGGGGGATATTTTGTAATTAAACTTTTTTATGAATCTGCACTGCAGAATTTTGCTATGTGGAGTGAGCTGGAGGTGAGAAAATTATGTAGTGTGGAGTTAAACAGATACACTCCACTTGTAGCCGTGGCCTTGCACCAGCTGTCGAGGCAGAGCAGTGTCTGTGGGGAGCTGAAGTGCCTTGTACAGCATCATAAATTCCTACTGGCCACCCTTCATTTTCACCTTCCTCCCTGTGCCCTCTCCAGTGCCTAAAGCACCTCTCTGTGCTGAGAAACAGGGAGCCAATCCAGCTGCCAGCCTGAACATTGTATTTCATACTAATGCTGGTGGAAAAGAGTTTCTTCCATTCTGCTGAGCCTGTTGTCAGCACTGATTTATCCTGTATCAGGACAAGACTAAGGTCTTAAATTCAAATACTGAGAGAGCGGGGAGAAGAATATGGACGGAGTGGGAATAATTCATAGCCCAGTGTGTACTCTGCTGCTCCAGATTGTGAAGGACTTTGGATTCAGCTTGGACAGTTATTACCAAAAGAACTACATTCTGAGATGATTTCCCCTCTTTGTTTCACTTTGTCTAAAGAGTTCAATAGCATGGCTGTGCCATCTCTGAGCACAAAAGCACCACATGCAGGGTTGGCTCTGTTAAGGCAGAGTGGAGACACATCCTGAGGCTGCAGCATCCTACCCAAATGTGCTGTTAGTGCAGGTACTCACAATCCAGTTATAACTGTAATCCCCTCACTCATTTCTGCACTTTTCTGTTAGTTTGTGAGAACAGTACTTCTTCTTACCTGTTTGGATTTCCACAATGCAGTGTTTACCAGTCAGAAATCCATCTGTACTGATTTGTGAATTTTCCATGATCTTTAGGCTGCAGGTGTTACTGAGTACAAGAGTGTCCTTGTGTCCCATCAGCTTGGGTGTGGAAATGGGATTGGGCATTAAATCTGTCAGAGAGAGTATCTAGGAGGAGACACTTGTGGGAATTCACCCTTCTCTAATTACAGTGGGTCACCAGTGATGGTTGTGTCCAGAGAGGATCGGTCCTAGTTCAAGTCAGGAAAACGGAGCATTTCTGCTGAGTGTGACACGAAATAAATATGGAAGCTGTGGCTGGAAGGAAGCAGAAGGGGGCTGGGGAGACCATGCAGGACTGTGTGTGATTTGTGTTTGATGGCACTGCAGTGTACAGAGCCTCTCTGTCGGGCTTGCTTGTTCCGCCTAAAGAAGGGAAACAGGCAGTGGGTGATTCCACTGCCTTCATTTCCTGGGAAGTCATTCAGGGATTTTCCTGGCTTAATGTCTTGTGATGCAAAATGAAAACTTTGTGGCTTCTCTGGCACTGGAACTTGGGGCTGCCTGGCAGTCTGTTCCTAGGCAGAACTGCCCGTGTTTGTGGCAGGAGCTGTGTTGCCATGGACCAAATGAGGCTACAGTGACTGAGTGGAGAAATCCAGCTCAGGGCACATGGATTCCAAAGGCTGCCTGGTTTAGGGCTCAGTGTCAGCTCTAGCAAAGGGAGGAGACTCCTCTGTGGCTCCTCAGAAACGGTCCCTGGGGTGAGCTTGGCATTAAAGTCAATTCACCTCTCCAGTTTTGAAGGATTTATTAGTTGCTGGATAACTGTACACTTGTTTGTCTGTATACCAGGTTGTGGTTTCTGCTGAACAATAACATTGCAGAGTATCCCCAGGAATTTGGGGAATTTATCCCTAGGAGTTAACTTCTGGTCTAGACTTACACTGCTGTCAGAACCCCAGTGAGTCTGGAGAAGCTTTGCTAGTTTTCAGCTGATGAAATAAGAGCTAGCATTGAGTTGGTCTCTTCTGTTTCATTGAATTTCCTTGAGAATTTGTATTTTAATGATTAACTGTGTTGTTTCATTCTCTTCAGCTGTGGCAGATCTCCAAAGGATGTTCCCAACACCGCCCTCTTTAGAACAGCACCCTGCCTTCTCCCCAGTGATGAGTTATAAAGATGGAATAAGTTCAGAGACTGTGACTGCCTTGGGAATGATGGAGAGCCCTATGGTCAACATGGTTCCAACACAGCTGGCTGAGTTTAAAATGGAGGTGGAAGATGGATTAGGTAGCCCTAAACCTGAAGAAATTAAGGTAACGTGCCAGAAATGTGGGATTTTTGCAAACTCCTCTATGCACACTTGGATTTTTATAAACGAGTCCCATGTAGTGTGTGTAGCAACTAACAAATGTGAGCTGCACCCATGTAAAGAACCTGTCAGGCTGGAGTTGGAAAAGTATTCCTCTCTAGTAAAAGAGCTTTTTAATTGTTGCCCTGATTTTAACTGCAGGCATTTTTCTTCTCGAAATCTTATGTTTGTAATGGTTCTGGGTGTTCTCAGGAAACAAACAGTATTGTCTGTGACACGAGCCCTGTGCCTAACAGAGAGAATGAAAACGTGTGAAAAAACACCATGCTTGTGGCTAAGGAGCTGTTAATTGATGCATTTCTTCAGATAATTTCTCTTTGCTGTGCCCTCCTCCCTGCTGCCAGGCTGGCACACAGTTGGATAAAGTGGTGCATGTAGAAAGGCTGCCTTTATCTCTCTGAAATGTTCCTTTTTTGGGTAGGGTTGAAACTCTCTGAGAAAGCCCAGGGGTTGAACTTGCTCTGTTTCTTCTTCAGCTGATGTTACTTCACAAGTTTTAAGGCCAGATGGGACCATTCTTATCTGACTTTCTGTATAACACAGGTCAGGTAATGTCACCCAGTTCTCCTCTCTCGAGTCCTGTAGTGTCTCAGTAAGAGCTGTTTGTGGCTGGGGACTCTGGGTTCTCGTGACATCCCAGTGTGGCCATTTCTCCATAGCATCCATGGAGGGAGCCAGCATCAGCACGGGTGTACATGGGTCGTGTCATTGTTCCATCTCAGGGTAAGAGCAGGGCAAAACCATTCTGCCTGTGTGCATCC
This sequence comes from Machaerirhynchus nigripectus, assembly GCA_013397975.1. Lineage (NCBI taxonomy): Eukaryota > Metazoa > Chordata > Aves > Passeriformes > Dicruridae > Machaerirhynchus > Machaerirhynchus nigripectus. The sequence goes on from VZRQ01009882.1 coordinate 98,713, forward strand.
TGCATTCCTGAACTTCTGGGGCTGCCTTCTGGCACTTTTGCCAGAAGGTATTGTTGCCATATTTCCATGTATACAGCCTGAGGGGTTTTTTTAATAAAGAGTGCACTTTTGGTGTGGAAATGCACAGCACCTTGTTGTGCAGCAAGCTGCTCTGTCCGTGGGGAATAGAAAGGGAGGTGGCCACTCTAACTCTGGCTTCCTGGTAGTCCCCAGCCCTTGACTCTGTAGCCTAATTCTTCTTCAGACGTGCCGTCCCTCATGTGCCACAGCCTGTTCCTTCTGTTCCAGCAGCTGTCTTTCTCACCAGAACCACCTCCTGCCCTCTCCTGCGTGCCCCTGGTGGAATTAACTGAGGGCTGATTTTGAGGGGCCTGCATTGCTGAGCCAGGGGCACACTTGCAGCTGCAGGGACAAGACGTGGCTGTGTTGCTGTGAGGATACTGATGGATGCCTTTGTTCAGTGTGAATGATGTGGGCAGCTGTGAACCAGGACATTCTCCTGCCAGCAGGAACAGCATCCCTCAGGCAGACTGCAAGGGAAGCCCTGGCAAATCCCACAGGGTGACTTCTTCCACAGGAGCTTTCAGTTTTATCCCTGGGAGAGGAGGGAGTCCCTGTCCCTGGCAGGAAGCAGGACAGCCTGTGGGACAGCATTCCAGGGTTGTGCTCCCATGTTTTGATGCCAGTCCGGTGTGTCCAGTCAGACCCCAGAATTCCCAGCTCATTCCCCTGCCAAGGGCTGAGCTGGCAGGGAGCTTGTCCCAGCAGCTCTGTGGAGAAAGGGGCTTTGCAGACGTGGGAGGGGATTCCCAGTGTCCCTCCTGAAGGCAGAACCCACCTGGACACCAGGACACGGGGCAAGTCTGCCTTGGTGCTGCCAGATCTCTCCTTCCTTCCCTCCTCCCTGAGCCCTCACTGGGAGGCACCTTGGGAAGAGGCACCTGCTCAGCGTGTGCTCCAGGGCACTCTCCATTTCCCCTCTGGAGCTGGTGCATCCACAAGTGTTTGTGCCACTACAGGAGTTTGAAATCAGGTTTTTATAAGGTTTCTAAGACTTTGCCTTGCTGCAGACCTTGCTGGGTTTTCTCTCCCGCTTGTGGAGTAAACTGTTTGTTGAAGAACAGGATAAGTTGGGCCTGGAAAAGAAGTCTGTCTTGGAATTTGTTGAGCTGAAGGTTTTTGAGTGGGAGCAGATTTCAGGGCGTCATTGATACCGAAGATATTTTAATCTTCCTCATAACCATTATAGGAGTATTAAAATACTTATTTTAATTCTGCCTGAGAACATTTCCAACGGCACAGCTGACTGGCTTCTGAGTGTGTCACACCTGCTCATACACACCAGGGAGGGAAACAAGCACTAAACCCATTGCTGATCATTCTGAGAGCATGCAAGGAGTTTCCTTGTGCTGAGCATTCCACAGCTGGAGATAGTAATCCACACATTCCTCATCTCCCAATGCTTGACAAGGTGCAAGGGAAAAATGCAAAGCTCTAACGAGATGTTAAAAACTGAGACTGCTGTTACTGTTTCCATATTGATTTTTTATAGTTCTGATCTCCTGAAAGAGCTGCAATAGCTCTAGAAACTCTGGCTGAAGTTCTTGTCATCACTCTCTGCAAGCAAATGTGACAGTCACTGCAAGCCCAGCTGGGCTGGACTTCACTGATTGAGAGCTAATACTGCCTTTGCTGGCTTGTTCAGATACTTGTGTTTAATACTCTGTGTAATGATTGGCATGTGCAAAGTGTGCACTGTTACTGCTAAAGGGACGTGAACCTCCACGGTGGGGGTTAGTCAGAGGCTGCTTCAAGGCACCTCAGGGTTCCTCACACTGTCAGTACAGAATTCCTGCAAAGATCAATCTTTTAGTGCCTAAATGAGGTGCTAAAAGTTAGGTAGTGTGAAAATTTCATAGTGCACTACTGATGTTTCAGGCACAGCTTGTCTGAAATGAGCCTGATCCAATGTGAAACCTCCTGCCTTAAAGCTGTGCAGCATCTCAGGGTAACAGGGAGCCTCAGCTGAGTTTCCTTGAAGGAACTGCTCTTAGATGCTTTGTAGAATGAATAGATAAACTGCATTTTTGGGGAAAAAAGCAGTTGTGGAGGGTTCAAACAGTACAATAGGTTTTAATGAAAAAGAAATATCTGAAGAGCAACCTGACCACATTGTTGTAACCAAGGTCACTTGGATGTTACAGGATTTTTCGTACGTGCACAAAGTTCCATCACTTCAACCTTTCGTGGGCTCCTCCCTGTTTGCTCCACTGAAGATCCTGCCCAGCCAGTGCCTCCTACCTCTGAAGATTCCAGATGCCTGCATCTTCAGGCCTTCTTGGGCTGTTCCTCCGAAAATTGAACAACTTCCATTGCCACCTGCAGCCACTTTCATCAGAGACGGCTACAAGTGAGTATGGCCTGGGAGGAGTGGAGTCTGCCCAGCCCATGCCTCAAGCTGGGGAGCTGAAGTGCTTGTTTGTATTAACAGTGCTTTAACCTGCAAATGTATTTTAAACCTTGTAGGTTTGTCACTGACTGAGATCAAAACACTTGTGATAGATAGCAGGAACATTGAACCCCAGCTTTGGCAGTCAGGGCTGTTACAGTGTGTGTCCACTCTCAGTGCTTTTAAAAGAACAGGAACATGCAGTACTGAATGGCAATTTCTGATACAGGAAAATACTGTAATTCAGCAGACACCACAAGTGTTGGGGAACAAAATGAATGCACCGAACCTCTCACATCTCTGCCCTCATTTCCATGTGCAGCCTCCAGCCAGGCTCCCTTGTGTCACTCTGAGCTCCAGCCTAGGGATTCCATTTGCCCTTCTGAGGGCTCTGGAAATGCTGAGTGGGCCTGTGAGAGCTCCCCAGTCTGTGTTCCATGGGAGCTCCTGTGGTGGCCCTGAGCGGGGCCGTGGGGAGCTGCTGGTCAGACAGATGTTGGTCCCTGTCCTGTCCTGTCCCACCCTTCCTGATACCCAAAGAGGAGATGCCAAGTAGGAGAGTGCTGTGACCTGCAGGGAACCACTGACGTTCATTTTCCAGGCTTGGACTCCTCACTCTGTTCTCAGAAATCAGCAATGTTTATGGAGGAAATTCATTGCTGGAGGTTTTGAAAGCTAGCAAGAGTTTGCACCATTAAATTAATAAAATCTCTTGAAAAGCATAGTAATAGTACAAAGGTCTCCTGCTGCACTGCTTCATTTCTAGAGGAAACAGTCTGTATCTTTAAATCAGTCTATAAATCCTTTAAATCAGTCCTTTTGCAGCCCCAAAGGGTCCTTCAGTGTTCTCAAAAGAATTGCAAAGAAGAAATTGTAAACCCTTGATATAGTGCCTAGGGAGCAATTTAATTCTCAGGTTTTTTCATAATAGTAACTGATGCACCGGGCCTGAGCTGGTTATTAATTTCAGGTATTTGTTGGGGGAAAAAACCCTTTCATTTTCAATCTAATCCAATTAGAGTGAGGATTATTACTGCAGGCTTCCGGCAGAGTGGTGATTGCCAATCAGGGTTTCTAGGTCACCTTTTCTTATTAGTCTGAGGCACTCGCTCTGCTGCCGCCCCACAGCTCCTTCAGAGCCTGCTGCATTATTTTCCCCCTCCTTCTTTGAGCTGGACACAAATCAGTTCAAGGTAATAAAATGGTTGTAAGGAAAGAGGTCTTCAGTGTTTTCCTTTTCAAGTCACTAATGATAGGTGGGCATTCAAATCATGATAGTCCTTTCCAATAGCACACAGAACACACTGCGAGGACAAACATAGAAAAAATCCCTGTTTCCCCTTCCTTATCCAGAGACTCACTGAGTTCTTACACTCATTCCTTGTTCTAATATGTCATCAACACATAACAAGAAAACTGAGCAGGTTAGAAGTGATGTGGAAAGAGAAAAGTAAAGATCTTTTTCTTTGACTGGCCCCTTATTACCTGTTGATGGAAATGAGTCCTTGCAGATGGGAGACAGATCTCATGGGAATGTACAGACTGTTCTGTGGTCACTTGAATTTGGCAGGAAATGACAAAACCAGAGCAATAAAACCCAGTCACAAATGCAGATGACCCAAAAATACGATTCTTAGCTTTACTGGACTAAGAGTTTGTAATGGAATGTCTCCCATTGTGCCACAGACTGCGTGATCCGAACTGAGGATTTGCATTTACAGACTCAGACATGCAGCGTGTGTCCGTGAGGTGATACCGTGTGTCAGAGCCACGTGCATGACTTGTGACAGCCATTTAAAGTGATAATTTCTAAAATAAAATAACATTTCTATCTCTCTGAAATACTTTCATTTCCACTAATCTGTATCTCTTCACAGATAGTGGTGTTGAAAATAAAAGCTACTATTCTTTCTTTTTTCCCTAGAAAAGTTGCAAACATCCTAAATCCTAATTTGATCATTTGTCTAGAGATAGTTCTCAAGAGCATTTGAGTTTTAGGCTGTGGGAGTAATCTTTAAGAGGGTGAAGTGATACCTTTTATCATAATGATAAGAAACAGTAGTGCTCGTGGTGAGAATTCAGAGTTCTGTTGAGAGCCACGAGTAAAGGTTACGAGCGGAGCGTTCTTCGCTGCGGCGTCAGTGAGTCCCTTCAGGTTTCACCATCTCCTGGCATTTCCAAACGAGCTTTGACAAGAGGGTCTCTGTTCCCATCCCTTCCCCGCAGCAACGTGCCCAGCGTGGGCAGCCTGGACCAGGACTACCTGCAGATGAGCACGCCCCAGATGAGCACGCCGGNCGCCGCGCTTCTCCGTGCCCACGCCGCGCACGCCCCGCACGCCCAGGACTCCCCGGGGCGGGGGCACCGCCAGCGGCCAGGGCTCCGTCAAGTACGACAGCACCGACCAGGGCTCCCCCGCCTCCACCCCCTCCACCACGCGGCCGCTCAACTCGGTGGAGCCGGGCACGGTGCAGCCCATCCCGGAGGCGCACAGCCTCTACGTCACCCTGATCCTCTCCGACTCCGTGCTCAACATCTTCAAGGACAGGAACTTCGACAGCTGCTGCATCTGCGCCTGCAACATGAACATCAAGGGCGCCGACGTGGGGCTGTACATCCCCGACTCCTCCAACGAGGATCAGTACCGCTGCACCTGCGGCTTCAGCGCCATCATGAACCGCAAGCTCGGCTACAACTCCGGGCTCTTCATCGAGGACGAGCTGGATATTTTCGGCAAGACCTCGGACATCGGCCAGGCTGCGGAAAGGCGGCTGATGGTCTGCCAGAGCAACTTGATCTCGCAGATGGGAGAGGGGGCCAGGAGGAGCCAGGAGCCTCCCATGAGCCTCCTGCTGCTGCTGCAGAACCAGCACACGCAGCCCTTCACGTCGCTGAGCTGCCTGGATTACATGGCCTCCAACAACCGCCAGGCGCTGCCCTGTGCCAGCTGGAGCTACGACCGGCTGCAGGCCGACAGCAATGACTCCTGGGTGGAATGCTTCAACGCCCTGGAGCAGGGCAGGCAGTACGTGGACAATCCCACGGGGGGCAAGGTGGACGAAGCCCTTGTCCGAAGTGCCACTGTCCATTCCTGGCCTCACAGCAATGGTATGGGCACAGCCGAGCCTTTTGTCTCTGAATGTTTTGTGAGCTCTGTACATTTGTTTAGCTGTGACCCACATAACCTTTATGTGGGAAATGAAAGGACTAAAAATATGGTAGAGATAAAGTATATTTCTGAAAGCTTGTAAATTAACATCAAAGTACCAATAATCTCGTTGTCTTCAGACTTCGTGACCTAAACTGGGAACAAGTCTGTGGAAATTCACAAATCTGAAGCAAATTCAGGTATTTGGGGGAAGGCAAAATTAGGGGCCCTTTTTTCTATTGGAGAAGGGTATAAGCAGTCGGCAGAAAATAATTGCTCTGTTTGAGTTAAGGGGAAAAAGTACCAAGGGGGTAAAAAATTATAATTAAATATTACCTGTTTGTATACTGAAGATGGCTCTGGCATCTTGTGCCCTGAGCTGGACACAGCGACACTGAAATGTGTGTGTAAAGGCCTGTGGTAACAGCAGCATTTTTGAAAAGTACCACATTAAATGCCATCCAGCTAATTAGAGTTGTGCAGATTCCGTGGGCAGCGTGCAGAGCAATTCAAAGGACCAATCCCTAAAAGCTGCTGTCATGCCTGGGGATTGCTGTCCCTCCCTGAAGTGATTGCTGCTCTTGTCCCTTGCAGTGCTGGACATCAGCATGCTCTCCTCCCAGGACGTGGTGCGCATGCTGCTCTCCCTGCAGCCCTTCCTCCAGGACGCCATCCAGAAGAAGCGGACGGGAAGGACCTGGGAGAACATCCAGCACGTGCAGGGCCCGCTCACCTGGCAGCAGTTCCACAAGATGGCAGGACGGGGCACCTATGGTACCTAGCCTGGGCTCTGTGCCAAGTCAGGGTGCAGCTTCCTAGGAATGGGCACCTTCTCCTGGAAATCTGTTAGGAAGGGGCTGTTCACACAGCTTGGGGTCATGGGGGGCTCTTCACAGAGCTGTAAAGGGCCTCAGAAGGCCTTTGTGACCCCCTGGTGGAGGTTTTATCCCTCCAGGTGGTGAACATTTACAGGGAGCAGAAACTGTGGGGTGAGGCTCAGCCCCCCCACTGGAATAGGGTGCTGGCTCAGACCAAAGCAAGCTGGTACAGACATAATGGGAGTGGAGGGAGCTGCTGGAATCAGCCACATCCTAATGGGAACAGGGGCTGTGTGAGCTCTGCAAATCCACAAAACCTGGGAATGCTTTCTGCACAGAGGTACCCCTAGTCTTAATGAGAAGTTTCAGTTTCAGTACCTCCTGGCTGTAAGTGACACTTCTGGAAAATGCAAATTACAAATCCAGGTTTTGTCTGTGCACGTTTGCAGAGTAATGACTGACATTTCAATCTCTATTTCTTGCCTGCAATTTATTTCAGGCTTAACCAGTGCAGTCTGGTATAATGTTTTCCCTACAGCTCCACCACGCTTTGCTCTCTATTGGTATTTGATATATTGCTGCTTTCCTTGGGGCTGGGACAATGGGGGTAACTCCAGTTCTTGTCTAAAGCTCTTGTGCCCCACCAGGAGCACTTCTAATAATTTTTCCAGCATTTGTAACTTGAAGAGTTAGGATTTGCCAATTGTTACCAGAGAATAACACCAAAATTCCCATAGAGTGCAGAGCAGAGCCTTTGATGGAAAGTCAGTGAATTTTACTGGATGCTGACTTTTTAATAAAGTTGAATTATATTCTGCAGGAACTACTGGGTATATTTTAGCTTGACATTTCCAGCAATATTTCTTCTACTGAGGCAGTATCTGGGAGACACCCTGTTGCACTGGATAATAATCCTCTCTGTGGGGACAGCAGTGCTCGGAGCACATCCTGTGAGAGGGGCAGGAGGCCGTTTTTAGAATTATAATAACTTTGTGTAGTATTATATACCTGGGAATGAATTTCTCCAAGCATCAGTAATTTTGCACAACCAGGTAGAGGTGGATGAAGAGCTGTAAGGTCAGATTTTGTGTGTTCCTGTTATTACTTGTGATTGAACAGGAGCTCCTGGGCTGTGGTTATGGATATGACAAAGGAAAACCAGGAGATGAAGCCTCGGGAAGGGCAGTACATGTGCTTGGAGTACACTGGGAGATGTTTTATTGCAGCTTTCTAGGAAAGTTTAAGTGGTGCTTGGATCAGCTCCCTCCACTTTGGCCAGCAACCTTGATTATATGACATTTCTTAAGTACGATATAAATCTTCCCTCTCCTTTATTAAATATCTTTTCCAAGAAGAAAGGCTGGGAGCACAGGGTTTATCAGGCATGGCACACCCTCGATAACCATTTCCCCTCCATGATAAACCTGTAGGGCACTCAGCACAGCAAGGGATGAGTGATTTCCAGTATTCCTGTAAAAGAACCCACACCCTGGGCCATCAGAGACCCACTGCAATTAAACCAGGCATTTTAACATCTTTTCTTTATTTGCTTTTTTTCCCTGTGAAGGCTCTGAGGAATCTCCTGAGCCTCTGCCGATCCCGACGCTGCTGGTGGGCTATGACAAGGACTTCCTGACAATCTCTCCCTTCTCCCTGCCCTTCTGGGAGAGGCTCCTGCTGGACCCCTACGGGGGCCATCGGGATGTCGCCTACATCGTGGTGTGTCCGGAAAATGAGGCCTTGCTCGACGGAGCCAAAACTTTCTTCAGGGACTTGAGTGCTGTATACGAGGTTGGAAAGAGGGACCACACTGAATTATTGCTTCTTAAGTGTCATTACTGCTCCAGGGCGTGTCCACTGGGCATGGGGTTTAAAGTAACAACTATTTGAAGAAGGGTTTTTTTTTTTAGTTTTGAGGGCTTTCTGCACTTTCGGAGGCCAAGAATGCTGTCTGAGTGACACTGGGAGTCTGTGGCCATTTTGGGGTGTTTGTTGCCAGTGCACATTCATTTCACAGAGGAGGCAGCAGTGGCATTAATAGAGCTGCTGCCTCCCAGTGATGGCCCAACCAAGCCTAAAGAGCACACTGAAGAAGCTGTTGCTTTCTCACAGTTGCTAGGCTGGGGATAACAGCATTTCTTTCTTTGGCATGTACTCCCCAGTATGTCAGATTCCTTTGTAACCTTAGTTTTGCTGTGAGTGCAGTTCAAGCCAACAGATAAATGTAGCCAGTTTTTAAAAGGTATTTATTAAGAAGTCCCCAGCTGTGTGCTGAGAAGGAGGGGCTTAGGCCACAAACCAGTCTCTGTAACTTCCTAGGGTGGTTGGCATCTCCTTACGGGTGTTTGTCCTCCCCTCTCCTGGCAGATGTGCAGGCTTGGGCAGCACAAGCCCATCTGCAAAGTGCTGCGGGACGGGATCATGCGGGTGGGCAAGAGCGTGGCGCAGAAGCTGACGGACGAGCTGGTGAGCGAGTGGTTCAGCCAGCCCTGGGGCTCCGAGGACTGTGACAATCATTCCAGGCTCAAGCTGTACGCGCAGGTCTGCCGCCATCACCTCGGTGAGTGCGCGGGGTGGTGCCTTTTCCTGGTCTTAAAATCAAGAGGCGAACACGGTTGGAAGGGGAAAAGGGCATTACCTTGGTATTTATTGTAAGGATCCTTAGGTGCACCACGCCCAGGTCGAATACACCTCCATGCACCCCCGCAATGGCCACCCCAATCCCCNAGAATGTAGGCAAAAAGCACCAAGAATACAGAAGTTGCAAAAAGGTATAACAGGGGTATAAGAGAAAAGACAAAAATCATCATGGCATCGGGGGGGCACGCACAAAGCCGCTCCGTGGGTTTTCCAAAGGTGCAGATTATGGTCTGTTTAAAAACTAAAAAGGTATTACAAGGTTTTATCTTAATTTTTTAATCCTTCCATGTTAAATTTGCTTATTTCAGAAAGTTGTGGTGTTTGTCACTCTAGAGATTCAGAAGCCAATTCTTATCTTTTTAAAAAATCAGTTTGGTATAAGGTGTTTGTGTGCCACAAAGATCAGAGAATCACAGACTGCTTTGGGTTGGAAGGGGCTGACCATGAAATTCACCCTGTTCCATCCCCTGGGACACCTTCCACCCTCCACCAGACCAGGTTGCTCCAAGTCCCATCCAGTGTGGCCCTGAACACTTGCAGGGGTGGGGCAGGTGTTCCACACAGGACTGAAGGTGCCCACGGATCTGGTTTATTGCTGCTGACACATCTCATCAGAGCCGTGTGCCAGAGCCGTGCCACGGTGCCCTCCGGTGGAAGGTGTATTTCTAGGAGAGAGGAGGTCACTGGGACTCTGCACAGGCAATGAGTTAACACGGGGAGAAGAGAAAGTGCTGGAATCCTTGGCGCCTGGGGCTTGTCTGCTCTGTGTGGATCCTTGGAACCACAGGACCCTGAAGGCACCTTCACCTCCGGACCTCACGCTGGCTTATTTCCCCCCGAGGCAGTGACACTGCTAGCAGATCAGTCTGGTCGTTCTGGCTGTGGCACCGTGCCCTGTTCTGCATTGCAGCAGCGTCAGGAGCACTGGTTTGGTGAGGCAGTGTGGAGCCCTAGGGTGCGGGAGGGTGTGGTACCTGCTGGGGCAGGGGCAGCTCTCTGCCCCTGGCTGAGTCCCTGCAGCCCCCTGATTGCATCTGGGGACGGACGTGGTTGTTCCCCCAGCACGGGCCCAGCGTCACCGTGTATCGTGTATGGACTGGGATTTGGGATCTCGGCGTGAGGCACGGAATTATGGCAAGGGGAGAAATTACTGCAACGCCACTGAAGTACCTCAGGCTTCCCTGCAGAAAGAGGCAGCATGTGCAGCTGAGGAACTGGGCTGCTCAGTTCACACCTGAGGCGTCTGGCAGGGCAGCATTGGGAACTTCCCTGCTGGTGATTTACCGCTTCAGGGAGCAAATAAATAATAAACATTCATTTATCACTGTGGTATCTCACAGTAGAAATAACTACATTAAAGTTTGCCATGATTGTAGCTCAGATATAAATGACTCTAAGGTTTCCAGCCTGACAGAGAGAACCTGTCAGAGATTGCAGAGCTGAGCACTGTTCAGTGCTGTTATTGCCACACAGTCTGGCCAGAGAGCAGAACGTGTCAGTACCAGCTTCAAGTCGCAAAGCCCTGCAAATTCAGTCCTGGTCTTAAAGACAATCGATCACATCATTTGAACTGAAACCCTGAGCAGTGGATTCCAAAGCAAACACTGGTCACGGAGATTTCATTCTCTTAGCATTGGTATACTCTTAGAATGTTGTAAAAGTGCAGGGAATGTCGTCCGAGTTGCAGGTTGATGCAGCTTCCTTTGATCTGTCATTAATCTCTCTTTCCATGCCATTGCAGCACCTTACTTGGCCACCCTGCAGCTGGACAGCAGCCTCCTGCTGCCCCCCAAGTACCAAGCGCCGGCTCCGAGCCAGCCGCAGGCAGCTCCCGGGAGCTCGGGGCCCGCTCCCTCCAGCGCCTCCTCGTGTCTCTCGGCCGCCGCCGGGGCCCCCGCCCCGGGCAGCTCCTTCAGCTCCACGCCCAGCGCGGGCACCACGAGCCTTCCGGCCGGGAGCGCCTCCTCCTCGGGCTCCTCGGTGCCGCAGCTCTCCGCGTCCTCTGCCACGCCCGGCGCCAGCCAGATGGGCACCTCCTCCACGCCGGGCTTCAGCGGCAACGCGGGCTCGGGGCAGAGCGGCGGCGCCGCGGGAGGCACGGCCGAGCGCTCGCAGGGCAGCGCGGGCCCCGGGGCAGACAGCGAGCCGGGCCCCAGCCTACCGCAGCAGCAGCAGGAGGGACAGGAAGGGTAAGGGAAGCGCTCCACGCTCGGGGCGCCGCTCACTAACCCCCTCATCGGCCAGCCCCGATCCTTAGGGAAACCCCCTGGGACTGGTGCAGCCCAGCAGGTGCGAGTGCCGCAGGGCCTGCTCCTGTGGGAAGCAGTCACTGACAGAGGGGAGCTGGAAAAAACACCCCTCCCTTTTTCCAGCACGAGAATCCCAGCCTGATGCAGCTGCATGGATGTGGAGCTGCCTTAGGACCCTCCACCTCGCCCGCCCCTGCAGCACCAGGAGCACATGGGGTGTGTCAGGTCCTGTGCCAGACCTGTGGCTTGGCACTGCAGGTACCCCATGGAGCTGAGTGCTTCTTGCTCCATCACACCTGCAGCATTAACAGATGCAAAATGCAAGCCATGGATTTTTTTTTCCCAATTTTCTTGCATTGCAGGTGTTGTTTTGCAAGCAGGCACTCTGTGAGGTCAGGAGACATGACTGTAGTCCTGTTACTTTAAAATAAATTTGGGCAGCACACCTTTTTTAAACACTTCATTATGAATAGCCATCCATCACATAAAAATTAAGAAAAGGTTTTTTAGCATTGTATGTAAGTAACTTCCTGAGGCAGCATGTTTTTCATTACTCTCACAGTAATGCACATTGCTGATAGTCCTGGTGTGTGTTACAGAGAGGGAAAAGCCCACATCCTGCTGGAGCTGGGCTTGTCCTTGAGACATCTGTTCCCTGGTCTGTGCAAAACACCCTGCGAGCAGCTGCAGGGGCTTCTGACAGAGCCTGAGCTGCTTTGATCACTTACAGATGTTGAGCCTCTCTCTCCTGGCTGAGGCACGGGAGGAGCATTTTACCAAGTAAGAAATGCTCAGTCGCTCCTTCTGTTACCAGCGGAGCCTTCCCTGGACCTGAGCAGGATTCCAGGCTCCATGAATTGCTTTGGCACTTCTGAATTCCTGCTCTCCCCCTTCCACCTCTCCCAAAAGCAAACCCTGAACTGCCCCAAAACCCCGACATGCACCTACATGAAAACGCACAGAGCTAAGGAGTCAGCTTTTCCATCTTCTTGAGGCACAGTCTGGTCTGACTGCACTCAGTGAGGTGCTGTCAGACTGCATGGTACCTTTCATGCATCATTAACCCCAGGTGTTCTGGGCTCGGAGCTGCTGTGAGCACAGCTCATCTCAGTGCCTGTCCTCCTGAGTTTTAGTTTTGCTCCTGGGCGTGAGAATTCCCCACGCTGTCCTTCCCCCGGGCCGGGCTGGCCCCAGGCACAGGCAGCCCTGACCCCGTGGCTCTGCCCCCAGCTCGGCGGAGCGGGAGCGGATCGGGATCCCCACGGAGCCGGACGCCGCCGACAGCAACGCCTACCCCCCCGCCGTGGTCATCTACATGGTGGACCCCTTCACCTACACTGCCGACGAGGAGTCTGCCTCCACCAACTTCTGGCTCCTGAGCCTCATGAGATGCTACACAGAAATGTTGGACAACTTGCCTGAGAATATGAGGAATTCTTTCATTCTCCAGGTAATTGTGCCTTCCTCTGCACCCTCACGCTGAGTCCCTCTGGCACAGCACACCTGTGACATGGACACTGTGCTAGAAGAGATAAATGGGAGATAATGCATAAAATGGAGGTGTTATTTACAAATTACTTTGTTGACAGTACAAGTCTGTGTATTAAAACAACCCCTTGAGTTTGTTTTGATGAGGAAATTAATTAGAGCAGCCACAGAATCCCTGCATTGAATCTCTCCCATGGTCCCAGCAATCCTATCTGCTCCATGCTTCCTGGAGAGGCATTTCAGTTACTTAAATTGCAACTCGAGTTGTCATTGCCAAAACTGGCCAGTTGCTCCTTTGGTTACTTTACACGTTGAGTTGTTTGCTCTTTATATTCCCGTGATTTATACTGTTTAATCCAAAAGAATTACGTGAAACCAGACATTTAGTGTATAATATAACTGTGGTATTGTTACTATCTGCTTCTTAAAAATAATTTACCATGTAACTTGGCATATAAAAACAGTAACTTATTATAGAACTGCTGAAGAATTGAATTTGTGGAGCCAGAGGCAGCTCCTGGCCTCTTGCCCAGGCTGGCTGCAGTCTGCCAGGCCTCCTCTGTCACAGAGGCTGACCCTCAATAAGTGTGGGGGGAATCGGAGGCCAGAGGGCACGGGCAGGAACAGTGCAGGAAGGATTTCTGTGCACCTTTTCCATGTGTGCTCACCTTGGTTTAAAGGTATTTCAAATTATTAAAAAAATAAATAAATGGGAAGTTCTTGTGGTGTCTCAAGTTGGGCATGGAAAACTGCTGTTGTTTTTGATAGTTTTGACCTCACTGTCCCCTGAAAGGATGGGGGAAACTGTTACCAGAATATTTCAGGCTTGGGGGTGGACTGAAAATCAGATTGACAACATCATATCACGGTAGGCTGCAGGCAGCTGCTTGATCCGGACCTGGAGACTCTAAAACCAAAGCAGCCACTGCTACCATGGTGTCTGAAACACCAGACCCCAGTAAGCTCTGCACTGCCACTGGATCTCAGGCTGTAGCACGCTGACCCTTTCTCTCAGTGCTGTTTGTTTCTACATCCACTGTTTGTTCTTCTAAGTACATTTTGCCAGTCCAAGTCAAACAGCAGTTTTCTCTAAGTCAAGGGAAACGTGATCCAGTNCACATCCACTGTTTGTTCCTCTAAGTTCATTCTGCCAGTCCAAGTCAAGGGAAACGTGATCCAGTTCCAGCACCGTATTCTCACAGCTGTACACAGCACTCAAAACATGCAGTTACTTCAAAATAAATCAAACCCAAATGTTTGCAGCTTTGTTGCCATCCCTGTGCAGAGGGGAAGGCCCAGCTTCTGAAATCCTTGGGTAAAGCTGGCTTTTAAAAACACAAAGGCACGTTTAGTAAGCAGAATGTGCTGCCAGAGTTCTGATGGTTCAAGCAAGAACCATAAAGTAGTAAAAGTTTTGTGACACTTAACTTTTATTACTACTGAAAATATTTGTTGAAAGAATCTGTTTGGGTCTTGTAGTGTTGGCTACAACATAAATGTTTTGTATTGACAGTTTCTGCTCCAAAGATCTCACTGTAAAAGGAGAGACACCTCCACAGCCACGTGTGAGAGCTGTACAATAAAACCAAAACCAGTGAGGTTACAGGGATTTAATTCTAATTTTAAAATGGATTTGATCTGAAAACCAGATTTTTGCCATGGTTTGTTTCCTTTTGAAGGAGTGTTGTGCCACTTTTCCTTCCTGCTCTTGTTGTGCAGTTGGATCCTAACCCCGAAACTCATCTCACAGGCAAATCTCCCTGTAGCTCTGGCTCTTGCTGGTTGAACCCGTGAGTTCTCGTGGGCTGCTCCCCACGACTTTTGGAAACAAATAAAACTGAGCAGCAGCTGAGGCTGCTGAGCTTCCAGTGGGTACTGAATTGAAAAGGGGAAACAACCACACAAATCATGGCAACGGAACCTTAATTGTGCTCTCTCCACCCCTCTGTAAGGGTGACACCACAGTGCCGATTCCCACAAGGACAGCAATTCCCAACCCTGACTGTGAGCCAGGGGCCAAACCTGCCTGAGCACAACACTCAGGGACGGTGTGGTTCAGGCCACCTGCAAGCGAAGATGTTGCTCAGAAAACCAGTACTAAGAATGTCAGGGTGTTTGAGTACAGGTGTTTGGGTTTCATGGATTGACATTCCCTCTCACTGTGGTGGAAGCACTTTTGTCCCAGGGAATGCAGCCCCTGGCCTGGGCTCCCAGCCCTCCTGCCAAGGCCCTGTGGTGCAGATCGTGGAGCAGCCCGGAGTGTGCCGGGTGTTCAGTGACTAACGAGTGTGTGGGTCTGGTTTGGTACTAATGAGCAGCTGCTGGAAGCCTCTCAGCCCCGTTCTGCTGTGTGTCTGAATTCCACAGATTGTGCCTTGCCAGTACATGCTGCAGACAATGAAGGATGAACAGGTTTTCTACATTCAGCACTTGAAGTCTCTGGCGTTCTCCGTGTACTGCCAGTGCAGGAGGCCCCTGCCCACACAGATCCACATCAAGTCCCTCACGGGCTTCGGGCCAGCTGCCAGCATTGAGATGACCCTCAAAAATCCTGAGGTTGGTATTGGTGGTAGGAGAGTCAAAGTCTGTTAATGAACTGTAGCCACTTTCCTCAAATATCAAAGAGAAAGAATGGAGAAAATACTTGCTGGGGGATTCTTTTCAAGGTATAGAAGACAATGATGATATAAAGGGAAAAGGCAAGCTAATACAGAATGGAAAAGAGTGAGAAAAACATCAGACTAACTTGCTTTCAAGACATTTTAAGCTTCTGGTTTTGAGTCATAAAGGTTAAAGATCAGTGTGAAAGAAGAGAAAATGAACATTGTTACTTGGGATTCTGAGTCGTTTTGTGGTTTCAGTCTGTAGTGCTCCAACCAGAGTTTAAATCCAACCTTTATTTCTATTCACATATATATGCATAGATATGCAATAAGTTCCTGTGCCTAATTGCAGATGTTATATTAATTCCCTGAGGTAATGGAGAAATCCCCCTCTTCGATGGGCTTATCTTTTATCTGTTTTGAACTGTAAATATTAAACCCCTGATGCTGGAATTTCAGGGATTTCAAAGGAAGAATAATCCATCCTACTTTCTATGAATGTTTTGCATTCTTTGAAAGATAACAATGAATATTTTATTTAGATCTAATGAACCAACAAAACACTTAAGCACTTACCTTGGCATAAAGAGCTGCTTGGGAGGGTTTAAAAACCTACTTGCAAAATCACCGTAACCCAAACCCATTGGCATTTACCTGTTGCATTTAATTAATCTCTGTTTATTGCATTTTACACACGTTTGCTCTCAGTCTGCACTGCAGACTCCCAAACTTTGCTGAAGAATGAAGAAAATACCATGACCATTTTTAAATTATGGAACATGTCTGGTGAGGCCCCTCCTGTGTGTTCTCCAGAGAGGAGTTCCAAGGCAAGGATGGGTTTGGGGTGCCCATGTGGGAAGCAGCTTTGCAGAAGATGATGCAGAGGTCCTGTTGGACGTGGTGGATGCTGCCAAGGAGCAGCAGTTGGGCTGCCTTGGGAAGGTGCAGGCAGCACAGCCAGGGAGGTGCTTGTCCTCCTCCCTTCTGGGCTCCTCAGAACAAGAAACTCAGATGCACTGGAGCAAATCCAGCCAAGGGCCTCAAGATGATAAAGGGACAAGAGGATCTGACAGCTGAGGGGGTTTTAACTCCTGCCTGTGTCAGAGGCTGGTCCAAACACTGCCTTCATACCCAGGGCTACCTGTACGTAAAAAGAAATCCTCAGATAAGGTTTGAAGTGCATCAGCTTTAACTGGCAGCAGTGAATTGTCTGTAAACCCCTTTTCCCAATCTCCCTCCTGACTAGGAATGCTTTGAATTCACTCATTGTTTCAAGCTTGCCTGCCTCTGTACTCACTGCCAGTGTGTGTGTGTGTGTTCCTTGTGTTCAGTAGTTTCTGATCTATCTGCTGACGGTTGTGCTGACTCTGTTGCAGAGGCCCAGCCCAATCCAGCTGTACTCGCCTCCTTTCATCCTGGCCCCCATCAAAGACAAGCAGACAGAGCTGGGAGAGACGTTTGGAGAGGCCAGTCAGAAATACAACGTGCTCTTTGTCGGGTACTGCCTGTCCCACGACCAGCGCTGGCTCCTGGCGTCCTGCACCGACCTGCACGGGGAGCTGCTGGAGACCTGCATTGTCAACATCGACCTGCCCAGCAGGTACTCCCTGCCCCGGGCCTCTCCCTGGATCCGTGTCACCAGCTCCTCGCACATCCCTTCCACCCCCTTTCCTGCTCAGGAGATCATGCTGCTGTTACAGTGACAGCATTTCAGTTGGCATTGTTAGAATTTCCTACCTGCACAGGGAAAAGTGACTGAGTTACATTTGTGTTACAACTGTTTTGCTTACAAATCCTGCCTTGAGGAACGCCTGGGCTGTTGCTCAGCAGTTTGATGGCACTGCAGTACTGAAAGCAGACACACAGTTTTCCTTGTTAGTAGTAGTAAAAGGTAAGTTAGGGACTGTCCAGAACTCCTGTAGAGGGTAAGCAGTGACATCATTAGGGAGAACAGAAATCCAGTATTGTCCTGGGTTCTCCTCTCACTGTTGTTTTTAATTCCTTCCCCTGCAGGTCGAGGAGGGGCAAGCTGTCTGCCCGGAAGATCGGGCTGCAGAAGCTCTGGGAATGGTGCATCGGCATTGTCCAGATGACGTCCCTGCCCTGGAGAGTCGTCATCGGGCGCCTGGGCCGGCTGGGCCACGGGGAGCTGAAAGGTGTGCAGTGGTCAGGGCTGCCACTGCCGGGGTGTGGGGTGGGGACAGGGAGCCAGGCTGCAGGGCAGGATGGCTCAGAGCTCACCACAAACCTTCTGAGCTAAAAAACGGACTGTGCTAATTACAGAACCACGGAATTGTTTAGGTCGGAAAAGCCCTCTGAGCTCACCAAGTCTGGCTGTTCCCAGTACTGCTGAGGCCACCACTGATCCATGTCCCCGAGTGCCACACACACACAGCCTTTGAACACTTCAGGGATGGGGACTCAGCCATTCCTCACAGTTTTGCATCCCCTGCAGACTTGCTGAGGGTGCACTCTGCCATCACACTCTGACATTAGATGGGGTGAATTTGGTTTAACCTTCCCAAGTCCTGTCTCTGCTTCCTAGAACCGTGACCTTACAAAAGGTAAACAAGGTGTGCCACATTCTGTCACAGACAGGAAAGGCTGCTGTTTATTTTGACAGAGTTTAGTGCGGGCAGACATGGATGGGAAGTCAGATACCCAGGCTTCCCAGACAGGTCTCCTTAGGAGTTTGTAATCTACATCAGAGCTGCTGAAGCCCTTTCTCTCCCTTTGTCCCCATCGTTGTCTTGACACTGATGCCCACTTGACCAAGTGGATCTGAGTGTAAATTACTTGGCAGAGAAATCACCAGGATCCTCCAAACTGGAATTCCCTGGGCTATGATGGCATGGATGACAGGAGAGCTGGCTGCAGGCCTACCCTGGCACTGAATTCCTGTATTGGTTTCCATGAACCCTTTCCTTGTTTGTGCCCTGGGTCTGATGTTACTCCCTCGTGTTGTGCAGGATTTGCAGGATCCCTCCAAGGGAAGTTGGGGGCCTTGTCCTGAGTTAGAAAAAGTTCTGAACAAAGTTATCCTGACAGGATTCAGTTGTGATTCCTCATCTTAAACATCTCTAATTAAACAAAAAAGGTCTTGGAAAAAAACATACTGAACAAAGGAAAGCCAGCAGACTGTCCTGGAATAAAACATTCCACAGCAGCTCCTCGAGCACCCAGTTTCTGGGGCCAGACCCCTCATGTGCACAGGAGTCAGTCCTGGGGAGTTTGGGATCAGGGAAATGCCAAGTGTTGGGAATGTTTTACTGTTTCCAGGCAAGTGCTGGCTCTGCCAGCTCTGCATCAGCTCTGTCCTCCCACGGTGCTTTTCCTTGCAGACTGGAGCATCCTGCTCGGGGAGTGCTCCCTGCAGACAATCAGCAAACAGCTGAAGGAGGTTTGCCGCATGTGCGGCATCTCCGCAGCCGATTCCCCCTCCATCCTCAGTGCCTGCCTCGTTGCCATGGAGCCCCAGGGATCATTCGTGGTGATGCCAGGTATGTTCCAGCCAGCTGTGGCAATGCCGGTGAATCTTCTTTTATCACATTTCACCCTTGGGCACAATAATTTTGGGATTTCTGTGAAGACCTCAACTGGCTGCGTGCGGCAGAAAACAGGTTCAGCCAGCAGAATTCCCCGAAATACCATGGAGTGATGCTCCGTGGGGAGAGCGGGCTCCTGAGGGAAGGTCACTGTGGGCTGCTGCCAAAGCGCTGATCTGTGCCCTGGGGAGGCCGTGGGCTCAGGCAGCCCAGTTCCCATGGCTGGACGGGGTGTCTCACACACCCTCATGCTCAGAGGAGGCTGCAGTGGGAATGAGTAGGAGCCTGAGGAAATGGGAATAAGAATAAGCCCTCTTGTCCTCTCACATGCTGAAGTTATTTAGAGAGTTCACCTACAAGCAGCAGTCCATGGGCTTAAGGTGAAATAAAATTAAATGTTGAGCCCTTTGTGGTTTTACCTAAGCAAGTACTTTTTAACATGTGTGGTGACACATCCTTAACATATCCTCACAAACCACTGGGGTTTTTTAAGTTTAGAAAGAAAAGACTAATACATGGAGCAGAATTAATTGAGCTTGGAAATTACTTACCATGTTGAATCTTTTCAAAGCAGAGATTTTGTAATGTGAGAAAACAGATGGCAAATGAAGCTTTTATCACATCGCAGTGAAACACAAAGAAAGACCCAAATCCTTCAACAGAATCTTTTTTTCCTTTAGATCCTGACATGTAATTAGGTCAACAGCAAGCAAAAATTAGGTTAAAATTGAAGGTGCTGGTTAAATACTGCTGAAGAAGGTGTCTCTGCATTGACTACTGGCACCTTCCAAGTTAATTGTGGGTGGGTAATTAAGAGTAGAGGAGGAGGAGAGAGAAGCTTTATTTTTCTGTGGCTTTATTTTTATGTTTGTGTTCATATCGACCAAAGTGGGGTGTATTTCATAATTCTAGAGATGTGTGTGAAAAATCAATTTAACTTGCTCATTTAACAAGTAGATATTTGATTAAGGGGCAGCAGAACGACAGGAGAGGTGGGGCTGCTCTTGATCTTAACGCCAAGCTCTTGCAGCAATTTAATCTTTTGAAGATAAGGCCCTTCAGCCGTGTCTGTGAGTTTGCAGAGCAGATGGGGTGGGCAGAGGTGTCCCTGGACACAGAGCACGTGTTTGGGAGGGGATGCAGGGACCCCCGTGCCACTGTCTCTGTCCCCACAGACGCGGTGACGATGGGCTCGGTGTTCGGGCGCAGCACGGCGCTGAACCTGCAGTCCTCCCAGCTCAACACCCCCCAGGACGCCTCCTGCACGCACATCCTGGTGTTCCCCACCTCTGCCACCATCCAGGTGGCACCTGCAAACTACCCCAACGAGGATGGCTTCAGCCCCACCAACGGTGAGTGAGGGGGAAATCCCTCGGGGCCTTTGCGGGGCATCGGCAGAGCTGAGCGGGAACAAACCCCGCGGGGGCCGGGGCTCTGCACAGACCCCGCAGCAGCCCAGCCACGCAGGCTTTAGCTGCAGGGCGTGCTCTGTGCTCTCCCTGAGCGTGCCTGGTTTGTCCCCAAAGGCCCACGGAGCAGCCAGTGCAGCCGGTGGCACGGAGCAGGACGTGCTGGCTCCGGCCAGCCCGGGGGTGCCAGTCGTGCCTCACCTCGTGCCCTGCTGTGTGCCCAGCTGACAGGAACGAGGCACTCGGTGTAGAGTCGGGAAAACAGCCCAACCTGAGACTTCCTGGTGCCCCCAGAGTGCTTTTACCCTGAACCTGCAGCTTGAGTCAGCAAGGCTCTGCTTCATGCTTTGTATCAAATAAGCATTTTCCTGCTTTGTCCCAACTCCTTTAAGTGAGTGGAGAGCAATTTAAACCAAGGGTGACTACAAACACGTACAGGGGCTGTGTTAATGAGGAGGGCAGTTGGGCTAGAGAGGAAGGCAGGCCACTGCTTTTAAGGCTTTGATCTGTCCCTCCTGGAATGTCCCAGGGCCTCTGAAGGGAAGCTGCCCCTCTCAATCCCTGTCCCAGGAGGCCCCGGGATCCCTCCTGAGCATGACAAACATTAACCTGCATTAACCTGCCCGTTGGTGCTGCAGATGTTAATTAGAGTCAGGTACAAGAATGGCCTTTTCCAAAATGGTGTTAAATTTAATTTTCTTAACTCTGCTCTACTTAATGATTAAGCTGCTTCCTATGCCATTAGCCAGCTCATTTCTGCTCTGGGGGCCAAGCAGAGCATGACATTAGCTCTGGTTTGTTTACTGAGGCTGTAGGACACGAGTTAATAAACTTCAGTTAAATCACTGCTCTGGCAATCCAGAGGTTCTCCTCGGGAGATGAAGGAAAACAACCACCTGCCTGTTTCAGTGCTGAGGCTTCAGGTGAAATTAGTTCAGGACATACATCCTTTTCCATTTTATACAGAGCAAATTCCTCTTTTTCAAGAGAAATTGTTATTTATTACATGTAGGATGCATGATTTCTATTTAGGGCTTTGTGTTTTAGTATAAATTTGGTTGCAGTTCTAATTAATGCAGTTCAGACAGCTCTCACTGTCCCTGTCTACCCACTAAAATGTCCTTTAAATGTCATTATACACTTGGATTTCTTCGCCTGCTTAGAAATCTGGATATGAAAAACCCCTCTAAACCATATTGTGATGTTGTAATTTTTGGCTGTGTGTTGATGGTGCCTTATCTTTCCCTCCCATAACTTACTCAGGGTTTTGTAACCTGTGTGCAGATGATGAGTAGTGGAATGCACAAGGCAGACGCATCTTCCCTGTACCTTTAGCCCCCCCCATATTAACATAAAGCAAATTAATCCAGCCAATTATGCTAACGAGCTGTGTGGAAGTCCTGAGGTGAGAGTGGGATATGAAAGCTGCATTGCTGGGGATCCTGGTGCAGTGTTGGAAAGGATCACGAGGCCCTGGCTGTGAGCAGGGCCTTGCTGCCCTCCCAGATTCCAGGGGCAGTTTCCCCGGAGCTGCCAGGGCTGTTCCCAGAGTTTGGAGCTGCTGGGCAGC
The DNA here is from genome assembly GCA_013397975.1 of Machaerirhynchus nigripectus. Lineage (NCBI taxonomy): Eukaryota > Metazoa > Chordata > Aves > Passeriformes > Dicruridae > Machaerirhynchus > Machaerirhynchus nigripectus. Next base: position 120,632 of record VZRQ01009882.1, read on the forward strand.
TCTGGGAGCCTGAGGAGCAGCCCCTGTGGCAGCAGCACACGGAGCTGTGTGTGGTGATTCCCAGTGTTCTGTGAGGGCTCTCTGGCCAGCAGCACCGAGGTTCAGCTGTTCTGTTGCAAAGTTCAGTCTGGATTTTATGGAGCTGCTACAACAGGAATTCTGTTCACTCTGTGGCCACTGCTAAAATTCATTATCCCAACAGTTGTCTGCCAACTCTCCCTTTCAAGTCTGTGTGGTTGCAGTCAGAGGTTCCAAGGGGGATTAAACAGTAAAGTGTTTATCTCTGCTTTTATCTATCTTGGGAGTATGTAAAAGAAAAAAAGGGAACGATAATAAATGAAAGGGAATGGTAATAAATTACAAAAACTTGGAGAAAACAGTAGAGCACGTTGGAAATGATTTTCCTTTCTTTTCCTTTTCAGATGACATGTTTGACCTCCCATTCCCAGATGACATGGACAATGACATTAGAATTTTGATAACAGGGAATCTTCACTCTTCACCAAATTCTTCCCCAGTTCCTTCCCCTGGATCACCATCTGGCACTGGAGTGGGATCTCACTACCATCACAGCAGGGTAAGGCTGGAGCACCACAGGGCACGCACTGCTTAAAATAAAATACAAAGGAAGACCCAAATCCTCCAACAAAATCTTTTTTTTCCTGTAGATTCTTACATATAATTAGGTCAAAACCAATCAAAAATCAGGTTTAAACTGAAGGTTAAATACTGCTGGAGAAGGTGCCTCTGCACTGACTGTTTGCACCTTCCACATTAATTGTTGGTGGATAATTGAGGGGGAGAGAGGAGGAGAGAGCAGCTTTACTTTTGTGTGGCACAGCCATAGCTGATGACCCTGCATAGATTTAATCTTTACTCATCCATTCTTTCCTGGAAAATCCTATGGAATGTCCCTGGCACGAAGTGACAAGTCCTTGAGAGAAAGGAAGCTGTGAGAGCCCCGTTCCCGTGGATTTCAGGGGAGGCAAGAGGGAGAGAATTCTCCCAGTGATGAAACCCTGCCCGTGGAAACTCCGCAGGTGCTGGATGGTTATGCAAAAGTTGTTTTCTTAGGAATATTTAGCCCAGAGCACACAGCGTTTGGGAGTTATTTTTGTTTGAAGTGGCTTTTATAAAGTCAGTTCCAACATCAGTGATTACTTAAAATGCAAATTATTTTTGGTAATTCAAGTTATTTTTTTTGAACTGGCATAGCTTGGATCAGGTTTGATGAAACTCTTTCACTCCTACATTTAATCGTGTAAGACTGAGCTGTTCTCTTAAAATGGTTTCCATCACAATTAGGTAGAAGTTTTATGCTTCATAATTTCCTGGGAAGATTTGTTCTAAACGTACTAAGTTTAACGCAGTAGCATATTACTTCTTTACTAAATAATACAGTATTTTATCAGAGAAACCTTTATGCCATTTTTGACATGTCAGTGAGATGTCTCGAGATCAGAATTCTCACTCCTGAACATGACTAAATGGTGGCAGTTTCACCCCTGCAAGGAGAAAGTCCTGCCTGTGTTTTCCTGGCAACCTCTGCCAAAATGCCACAGTGGCAGCTTTAACACAGTTTTTTTCTCTGAGCAGCCAGGTGCCTCAGCCACAGAAACGCTAATCCTGCATTTTGGGAGCTCAGTCCACACCCAGCACAATTTCAGCCTGTGTGGATTGTGCAGCTCTGCCACCAAAGGCTCGGTAACAGCTCGCTGCTGTCCCAGTTACTCCAGACTGTTGTGTGGGCAAATGAAAACGTCTGAATTCTGCTGCCAAACGCTGCAGCCATAAATCACAACTCCTCACTCACTCTCTCCCCAGTTCCCTCAGCAATCCCTGGTCTGTCCCACGTCTATGCAGAGCTTGCTCTCAGTGGATCTGCATCCGCTGGGGGCAGCCCTGGGAGGTTCGTGGCCCGAGCCCGGAGCCCTGGCCAAGCCCCTTCCAGCTGAACCCGAGTAATTCTGATTAACCATTAAGCCAGGCCTGGTAATTGCAGTGTAATGTTTGGCTTTAGGAGAGCAGCAGTGTGTGATCATCCCCCTGTGGGCCCGGGGTCAGGGCAATAATTGATGGCTGGGCACCGGCCCCGTGTGCCGGGCTCCCAGTGCTGCCTGCTCCAGGCTTTTTCCCTGCCTTGGATTCCTGTCTGGACCCACTGGAAGGGATTGGCAGGCAGGGATTTGTAATTGAGCTGCTTTCTGTGCAGTGGAACCTTTTCCTTTTTATTTTTTTAACCTATTGACATTTATGGATGAAGTGAACCGCTCTCCCAGGTGCTTGGGAATCTACAGTGCTTCTGAAACATAAGGCTGGAGAAGCCAGCTACAGGGGAGGAAGGCAGGGCCTGGGTAACTCTGACTGAGACCCCTGACTGGCTAAAGGAGGGCTCATTTGTCACAGGACAGTAATTAGCAAACAGTGGCCATTCCAGGAGTGGGCTGTACTGACACAAACCCTCAGAGCTGCCTCTTCCCTCTCTTGCAGAGCCAAGGGGAACGTCTCCTCTCCAGGGAAGCCCCTGAAGAGCTGAAGCAGCAGCCTCTGGCTCTGGGGTACTTCGTGTCGACTGCCAAAGCGGAGAACCTCCCGCAGTGGTTCTGGTCCTCCTGTCCTCAGGCACAGAACCAGTGTCCCCTCTTCCTGAAGGTCTGTCATGCTCCACATGGAGCACTCACTATCCATTGCTATTTCCATGCCTGTAAAAGCTGCAGTTGGAGTCTGTGGTGTCAGGGTGAACCTGAGACCTCCCACTCCAGAACTGCAGAACTCCAGTCGGTTTATTCAAAAATGTAACCATTAACTTGGAAATACACATGGTCATGGGGGGCTCAGCACAGAATTGCCAACTTCCCATGCTGAGGTGATTCAGAATGGATCTGTTTCTTGGGAATCATTAGCAGTCTCTGTTGTATGAGGAGTTAATTTTTGCTCTTTCCCTCTGCACAGGCCTCTCTCCATCACCACATCTCTGTAGCACAGACAGACGAGCTTCTACCTGCCAGAAATTCTCAGCGAGTTCCTCACCCCCTCGACTCTAAAACTACATCAGATGTCTTGAGGTAACACCTTCGGGTTTGAATTTCTGCCCTAAACATTTGGGGACTGAGCTCGGAGGTTTCAGAGGAACCTTTCCAACCTGTCACATTATTTATCAGCAGTTTTAGCCCTCCTCTGCCCTATGTGTGTCTCAGGGCATCTCCAGCTGCCACAGCAGGGCTCTGAGGGGGAATTCTGTGGGTTTCCCACTGCTGTGCACAATGATGCCAAGCAAACTCAGAACAGCTCACTCTTGCCAGGGGGACACCTTGGTTTGCCCCCCCAGACTGCTCTGTTCCCTTGGGATCTGATCTGGGCTGTGCCACTCATTATCTTTACTCACCAAACTAAATGGATTTGGAGGAGATAAAAGCATTCCCTGGTACCACTGTACTAGGATTGGGATGTAAGGGAGCCACTGTTCCTGAATGCACGGAGGGTGTGTGCTGTGTTGTTCAGGATGACGTGAGGCCTGTTTGCCTCATGCCACCTGTGGGGCTGAACACAGGTCTGTGTGATGGGAGCACAGCGTGGGACACCCCAGGGAACAAACAAACAGCAGGGAACAGCCATGTCTAATCTAAGGAAATTGGGGGTGTATTGTTCTAGATCTGAATTTGCATCCTCAGGGACGACTGAGCTCTCACAGTATCCCAGGTACTGAGTAAAAGGAGGATGCAGTAGACAGGGAAAGGATGAGATGCAACAGACACAAGTTAGAAGATGAGAAATTGCAGTTAGATACAGGGTCACAGGACAGTGTGAGCAAACGCTGGCACAGAGTGCCCAGAGAGGCAGAGGTGTTCAGTCCCCGAGGCTTTGACATCTGAACCACTCTGTGTGTGCCACCAGTGGCATCTGAACCACTCTGAGTGCAGATCTGTGTGTTTGGGGGGCCTTCATGCAAATAGCTCAGACACAGCAAAGCCAAGCCCTGCTGCTTTTCAGTGAGGTCCCTGCTTTGCCAGCACGCTGGCAGCCCTGGCAGGGCGCACCTGCAGAGGTGCCCTTAGCAGAGCTCCCCTGTGGGAAGCCCACAGGGGCGGGCTGTGACGTCCCTCCCTGCCGTGCAGGTTCGTGCTGGAGCAGTACAACGCCCTGTCCTGGCTCACGTGTAACCCGGCCACGCAGGACCGCAGCTCCTGCCTGCCCGTGCACTTCGTGGTGCTCACCCAGCTCTACAACGCCATCATGAACATCCTGTAGGACACACGAGCACTTCTTCTTCTGGCTGCTCCTCCCCTCCGCCCGGGAACGTGCCACGACCTGCAAAGAGCTCTGCTTCTCTTCAGACCAGTCCTGTGCTGTGCTTCTGTTCCTCCAAAAGCACATGTGAATTCTGCAGTGTTCAAAACTAAACTACCCATTAACATCTCTGGCAGCTTCAGTCCAAAATCTGGGAACATCCAAGAACAGTGAACACAGAGTAACCTCAAGCCAGTGTTAAGTTTGGTGGCTCAGTAACTACTGGTCAGTGTGATTATTTTTTTTAATATTTTATTTTTTTAAGGAAGACTACAGGATCTTTTTGCATTAGGAACTGCTAAAGACCCACGAGCAGTGTCAGCCCTGCGAGTGAGAACCACCTTGTAGTGACCAGTTCGGGTGTTTCGTTGTTTGATCGTCGTAAACTGGGACTTTGCAGGAGGAAAAAACCACAAACACAGAACCACACAGTCGTAGTCTCGTATAAATATTGCAGTTTTCTGTCTACCTGGAGTTCCTGTCAGAGTGGATTGGGATGAATGCATGCATTTGTTACCTGTCCATGTAGATATGAATGGTCTGGAGATACTTTATTTATTTTTAGGTTTGGGGAGGGGAGGGATTAAATTATAAAGGACCAGGAACAGTAGAAATACCTTAAAAATCCAGCTCCGTTCCACTGTAGGGTTATTCATCTACAGACCTCTCACTCTTCTGACCTGGAAATCAAAAGTGAAGCTCGTAACAATCAAAAGCTGGGAAGGGAAGCGTGTTCTGGTAAGGATATCTTGTATTTTAAGGAATTCTCCCCTGCGTTTAGCCTGGTTCAAGCAAGCAATGGCCAGTGTTTAATGAAGGATAACACTACCTAAGGGAGAAGAGTGAGAGGGAGGTAGGGAGGAAAAATACTTTAAAGCCCAATGTCAGGGCAAGTGGAAAGTGGTAAATTAATCTATTGTAGAGCTATGATTGAAATATATTTCCAGTAAATTTAGTGACGCTAGAAAAGTATTTACTGAAAGCCAAGTCGCCCTTTAATTCTGGGCAGACTCGTCCATGTACATATCCAAAAATATGGTTTTTGTTTACACTAAATCAGTCACAAATCTGGAGTATTTTTTCTGACTATAGGAATATTATTTCAAAGAAATAATTTTTAAAAATTATATCATTAAATTAGTACTTGAAGTTACACCACTGTGGTGGCAAAGTTACTTTGTTTAGTGAAATGATCGCCATTGGGAAGGTTAATGGCTAATTGAAGTATTTTTATGACTCCTTCATTCCAGGCTCCAAGGGGTTCCTATTCCAGCCCCATTCCCTCATTTCTGGGGGTGCACTGGGCAGCAGGAGGGGCTGGGCTCGGGCACTTGGATCAGGCTGGGTGACCCCTCCCCTGGCTGTGGGGAAAAACTACCGAGTTTAGAGTTCTTCCAAAAGACTTTCATGTTCTGGTTAAAAAAAATTAAATTCTATGATTTTAAAAAGTATTTTTCTTGAGATAATGTAACATTTAAAACAAATTATATAAAATAATAAAAGAAAAAAAAAATTGCTTGTGTAATGAGAAGGTGAAGGCAGGGGAGGAACCTGTAAATGGATTATTTCCTTCCCTGCTCCACCCCTCCGTGTGGGTGTCCTCTTTGCAATGTATAGGTTAAAAAAAATCTGATATCAAACCATTTGTATCTAATGTGTACAGTGTAAAATTGACTTTAAAAATATTGCAGTACTATTTTTTCTTAATCAGAAAAGAAAATTCTCAAGGCCTTTTGAAGAGCATAAAAAGATGAAGATTGTAAACTTGTATAAAAAAATTTAACTTGGGGAGGAAAAAATGTAAAGTAGACATTTGTAATCTTTTACCATTTGGGGCTTATTTGTTCCCAGGATTCATCTGAACTTTGGATTATTATTTTGCTTATTGTTTTTAAATGGGCCGTTTTTATCCAGGGGCGTTTCTTCCCCACAAACCTGGTTCTAAGCATAAATTAGAAATTTAAAAAAGGGCAGCAAGGAGTAGTTTTCATCTGGTGTCTTTTATTTAATTTTTTTAAGTTAAGAGAAGCTGGTGACATATTTATACGTTTTTGTGCAAAATAAATGAATGGCAATAGATTTTAAAGAAAAATCTTATGTACTTCAGTGTGAAAAGTTCTGTATAATATTTCCCTTAAATATGCATTATTTTACTTGTGAGTTTTTTACTGAATTAATCTGAAATGTACAAGCCCTGGCTTTCCTACAGAGTGAAGAAAGTTATTTTATTTTTTTTTTAATTTCTAACTTTGGAAAATCATGCCTAAATCAGAATTATTATTACAGTTGTTTGAGCTAAAGGGAGCGGGAGGGTGGGGAATGTCCAGCATGCTTGTATGTATATTTCAGAACCTTTTTTAAATGTAAAAGCTGTACATTTCTGGGGAGTTCTGAATTTCTTTTTGTTTTCTTTTTTTTTTTTTTCTCTGAGCATTTTGCAGTGAGCTTCTTTTATATATAGCCGACAATTTGAAAGAAAACAAAAAAAAAAGTGAAGTTCATTTTAAATCTACAGTATATCGCTGGTACAATACACTAAAAAAGACTTTGATAAAAAGAAACAATAATAATAAAAGACCTCCATTTTAAATGTCATTCATATATACCTTGTGGATGAGAGCTATATACTTTTACACACTTTTTTAGATGAATAAATTATTGAATTACTGAAACTGTTGGTGGAGTTTTATTCTTGTGTTGAACTCTGAGCTTTTGGCATTCCCAGGGAAGGAACTGCAAGGTGCAGATCCGGGGATGTGAAAGGAACTGAAAAGAAATGTTTCAAACCATGGCTGTTGTGGGGGGAAATTGGGTGTCACTGATGCCAAGGATGGAAAACCCTGCCAGAGGGGTGGGTGGGAGCAGCCTGGGATGATCCAGTGCCATGGGAGCAGTGGCTGCTTTCCATGGGCAACTCCAAGCCCAGGGGCTCCATGACTGGTGGATGAACTTCTCCAGCTGCAGCAGGTGAGTCTCCAACAGGAGCTGGCAGGGCCAGGTCAGGCCGGGCCTCTCCCTGCACAGGGCCAGGGCCAGGGCCAGGGGGTCCCAGGACAGCCCTGGAGCAGGGACCGGAGCCATGGCCTCAGGCTTCCCACAGGAGCTGCACTCCGGGATCCTTGGGGTCCCTCCCAGCTCAGGATAGCCTGGGATTCTGTGCTAATTGTAGGTGCTGTGGCAGGGCTGGGATGGACTGTTGGACCCCGGGAGGTCTCCAGAGTGAGACACTCTGGGCTTAGCAGAGTCATTCCCAAACACAGAGCTGCCAAAGTGACACTAAATGAACAGCTGCGGCATGCCAGGGTGTGTGTGCGGGTTGGAGCCAGCTGTGCCAGCCTGGGATGTGGGGGTTGCAGCCAGCTGTGCCAGCCTGGGATGTGGGGGCTGGAGCCAGCTGTGCCCCGCTGGGATGTGGGGGGTGGAGCCGGCTGGGC
>VZRQ01009882.1:128685-142583 GCA_013397975.1 Machaerirhynchus nigripectus
CCTGGGATGTGGGCGCTGGAGCCAGCTGTGCCGTGCTGGGATGTGGGGGTTGCAGCCAGCTGTGCCACCCTGGGATGTGGGCGCTGGAGCCAGCTGTGCCAGCCTGGGATGCAGGGAAAGCCTCTGTTACAGCAGTGCTGGCTGGCAAAAGGGGATGGGGGAGTTTCTGCAGACCCCAAATGTTTCACAGCTGATGTTTGTGGCTCACTCCCTTACAAAGTATCCTAAAAGAACTCCTTTTCCCTGACAGCTGGAGCCCACGTGAGCATCCAGTGACAGCTCCAGTGACTGGGTGGAAGAAGGGCCACTCCTTTCCATGGCTCTTTAATGGCCATTTGGGATTTCCTCAGTAGCTGTTAATTCTGGTCCACCTGAATTTTGGTGCATCTTATTTCTGAATTTAGATAGTTACAAAAATAGTCCCTAAGATTTTACCTCTTTTTAAAACTTTCAAGCTTGTACCTTTTAGTTCACTGTACTACTGTAAGTTATGGTACTAAATGACACTGTTCAATTACCCTGTCCATGTTTGTACAGAGCAGTTACACTTTGGTCTTCCCCTGTGAGAGCTGGAAGTACCTGGAATTACTGCAGAGCAGTATTTGTTACATGGAGATTACTTCGTGGTTAGTTCATTGGCTTCACAGACAAAACCTACCAATGAAATATTCCTTTCCATGAGGACTGTAAGAAGAACTGATTGAAAACACTGAAATCTCAGTTGATTTGTAACAATAATGGAATGAATATCTGCAACAAATGTGTACAGCACTGTGGTGATGGACTCAGCTCTTTAACTCCAATAAAGAAAATGCTTTTCAAGATTAGGCTGACATTAAACTGCTTTTCCTTTCCCAACTGCCATCTCTATTTTTGACAAAATGTCATGGCCACCTGAAAGCTGTTCCAGCACATGCAGAAAGCATCAGAAATTGAGAAGTAAACATGAGGTTTATGGGCAGTCTCTCACCATTTACAGTGGAAATGGAAACAGCCCTGGATCCCCAAACAGTAAGTCTTTGGTCTTTAACAACAAAGCAGGATTTATAAAATTATGCAGCTTCCACTTCCCTATTTTGACACTGAACCTTAACCCTTGGACAAACGTTTCTGTGGCAGCCCCTGGTTTGTGCTTCACTGGCTGTTCCCCTACCGGGTCTCAAAGGAGCGATGCCACAGCGCATCCCACGGGGTAGGGAAACCTCAGGGCTGTTTGAAACCTGCAGCACTCTGCAGAGGCCAGGAAGAGGATGGTCCCAGTTTTGTGCGAGGCCAGCTGGGAATCCAGGCTGCCCTGAGCTGTCAGTGCCGGGATCCTATGGGAGCTGTGCTGCGGGCAGGGCACGCTCCAGCCCGAGCTGTTCTATAGGAGCAGCTCCTGCTCTGCTGCCACACCGGTCCCTGTCAGCCACTGCAGCCAGGGCAGGCACACCCAGCACAGCTGACACAAGCCAAAACCACACAGCACGTGCTCCTTTATCTGATAAACGTCAGCTTTTCCCTGTAAGGGCTACTGATTGAAACCTTTCAGAATCATGGTTAAAAACCAGCTAAGCACAAGGGCCCCATTGCAGCAAACCAGCAGGACATGGCACTGCTGAGGACTCTTTCTACAGGAACATCTTTTGTGGTCCTGCAACACCTGCTGGAATTCACAGCCTCCCTCTGGTTGCTCCACAGGGTCTGGTGCCATTCCACTGCCACTCTCACCTGGCTTTGAGGACACTACATCAGCCTCTGCAGTCGACACCTTCTCCATCCCCAAAGCTCTTTTTTCAGTTCTTAGCCAACCCTTGGTACCCAGCCACACCCCAGCAATGTGGGTTCTCTCCCACCACACACACACCTGTTGCTGTTGGACAGATGTTTCACTTCTGCAAGACCTGCTCCTGCAGGACCTTTGTCATCTACGCAGCAACATCAGCTGCTCCCAGGCACTGATGCTCACTCCAGCTGGGCCCTTTTAAAAGACACAGCCAGGCTAGCAGGGAACTGCTGCAGCCCACGTGGCAACCAGGGCAGGCCTAGGGCCTTCACAAGTGGAATTTATTTTCCTTACACACTAAATTAGACATATGTTTAAAAAACTCCTACCAGCCTGACGGTCTCTTTGTTTTTATTTAAATATTTTGCTGTTGGGAAAACGTCAGGCTGGTATAAATTTAGGAACAAACTACATCCTCAAATGCACTGCTGCTACTGCGAGTGTTTGGAGAACTTTCTGCCAACAGATTTGATATCCAGAACTCCCATTAAAAAAGGATTACACACACAGAGCCCTGCAGAAAAAGCTCACTGGTTCCTGCAATTCTGTAAAAGCCAATCCCAGGGATGCAAAAAACCCAAAAATGAAAACAAAACTACAACCAACCAACCAAAAAACAATAACCAGAAAAACTTTTTTACCTTTCCAGTTGGGTGGATACTTTAAGAAGTCTTTTTAGGCCAACATTTTTTTAGTCGTCTGTGATTTCCTGCAGCCAGTGACAGCTGTAACATGTCACACTAATCACATCTGTGCCATTCTCTGTGCAGGGTTGTCCACATGAATAACTGGACGCCACATCCTCGGTCCTCCAGCAGGGGTCATGTTTTGATGGCAAATGAAACTCCAGCTTCTGCCTAGACCGGGCTTTAAAAAACCAAATTAAACTGCACAGTTACAGGGCTGGATCATTAAAGGTCAACCACGCGAGCAGGTGTGGGTTCATTGGTCAAAGTGCTCCACCCCACTTGTAATCAGTCTCGGTGGTAATTTCATTAGTGCCTGGGGAAAAGCCAGGCCAGGAGAGGCAGGTGATGGGGCAGGGTGCACATGGCAGGGCAGGGGGCTCTTAATCCCAGCAGGGTAATGGGCCATGGAAGTGCTAAAAGAACGGTGCTGAGAGCAGCTCTTCGGGCTCCTGGCCTCAGCAACGTTTCAGTTATAAGTAATTGCCCTTGGATTTCTTTCCCCTGTGAGGCTGGAGGTGGGGAAGGGTTCTGCTGCAATGGCACACACTGCTGCACTGCCCAAGCGCCCAGGGACGGGCAGGGGACAGCAAAAGTACCTGCAGGGGCCCAAGCCTGGCTTCAGGGTGACTTTAGCTGTAAACAGCAGGGAGCCCAAGTGCAAAACAACTCGTACCACCAAGGGCCCTGTGGCTTCTATGGCAGTAGAGGGACAGAGGACACCCCTCCTTTGCTGTGGAGATTCCCCTCATCATCACCTGTTTGCCCTTCTCTTTGCACTTTGTGTTGCTGACTTGTTTTTTGATGTTGGGCCTTTTCACTAGTGAAACGTTGCTTTTATTGAAAAGAAATATCCCACACAAGTGAACATCCCTTTCCACAGTTCATGTTCTCTCCCTGAACAATTCCAGTCAGAAGCCGAGAGGATGTACTCATTTTCCCAGAATCTCTCTGCTTTTCTGAAGTTATTTAGGTGACTTGGATGAGTCCCCTGTTCATCCAGGAAGCACAAAACACTTTGCTGTGGTCTACAGATTCCTGATCAGGCAGGGGGGCTTGGGATGACCTCTGTTCCATGTGCAGCACTCAGGTCTGCCTCCTCCAGCCCGGTTCCCTGCTCCTTTGGACACTTGCTGACGGCAGCCCAGGGTGCCTGTGCAGGTGAGGGGCACTGGCACTAAGTGTTAATGCATAACCCCAGTGTGCCTGAGGCCAGCACTCATGGAATGGAACTGCTGTTCCAGGTTTCTGTGCAACTACTGCCCACCCCTTCAGCCTCCTGAGCAAAAGCTTTGCAGTTATTTACGGTGCACTTAATCAGAAGAACAGCTCCAGATTTAATAAGCAAGCAAGGAAGGCATGCTAAAGGGATTGAGGGGAGAGGAAAGATCCGAATTCTAAAGCTGCCCAAACCGATGTGGGATTTTGGGCAAACTGTTGGCTTTGCTACTCCTTGTCCGTGTAACAATCAATGCCACTGGCTCACTGTCTGGAGCTCTGGTTCATTTTAAGGCTCTGAGGCAGCAGAAGGCAGTGCATTAGTTTGCAAACTTCAGTCAAGATGATATAAAATTATTCAGGACAGTGAAAACTAAAATCTTCTGCAAAGACTTACAGAAAGATCCCAGAATGTTGTAGAACCGGCCAATAAAATACCAGAAGGAATTCATAGTAAGACACACTCACAAAAAAATGAAAAATTATGCCAAACACATAGATGTGGAATGGCCTCTCAACTAAGATACAGATCAGGATCATTCACTTCAGCAAAAAAGAAGTGGGATGTTTGAGCCAAAAATGACCCCAGCAGGAGTGTGATACTGCCACTCAGGCAGCCCAAGCCCAACCCAGTGGCTCAGCTCCGTTCTGCTTGTGGCATGTCCCCACCCCAGGAATCAGGCAGGACTCGAGGGCAGGGGAGAGCAGCCCCTGAGCCCCTTCCCAGGACTGCCTGAGCTCTGTGTGTGTCCCAGGGCACTGTGGGCCCGTGGGGAGCTGGAGACAGGGCTGCAGCCTCAGCTCCGTGGGGATGTGCCTGACCCTTCCCTCAGCTCCCCCTGCCCTGGGCACCTCACAGCTCCTGCTGGCAATCCCCTCCAGATCCCACAGGACCAAGTCACCACTTGCACAGCACCTGGCACCTTCCAAAAAATGGTTTCATCCCAGGCCCCGATTCCAGCCAGAGGCTTGGGCAATGCCGAGCTCCGCTGGTGCTTCAGTCAGTTGGTAACAGGCAGGGGCTGCACCTTCACTTCCCTCTTCCAGGTGCTCTGATGGCTCCTCTGGCTGCACTGCAGGTAGGAATGCCGGGTCTACATCAGGTTTTTATTAAAGAACTCCTCTCCCCATTCCCAACCCAGCATGTCTGAGGAGCTTGGCTGAAATTTTAGCATCGTTAACACCCCATCAATGCTGTGTGAAACATGCCTGTAGGCAGACGCTGGGGAAGTATCCATCTGGAATCCATCCCTGGCATGGATCAAAGTCACATGAGAGCCTGCCCCTGGACATTCTGGTGACTCTGCTGTGGGGAGAGGAGGCTGCAGGAGTCCGAAGCACTTGAGACCTCTGATCAGGTCTAGCTGTCAGTAGCCCAACTCTGCCCATCTCTGACTAGAAGGAGCCAGGTGAACCCTCACTGCTTTGCAAGAGGAAACAAAGCTGAAGCTCCCAGCAAGGAGCAAGTCCCAGCTGAAGGGGAGAAGTCTGAACTCTTGCAGTTAATCTAAGGAGGCAGAAGAGCAGACATTGAGCAGCTAAGCTGAACTAAGGAGCAAATCAGTGTGGAGATGGGACAGGGAAAGAAGATATTCCTACACAAAAGGTCTGCTTTGTTCCCCTGGTACTTTGTGTCAATGCAGCAGAGAAGGAACTGTAAAATCTAGAACAACTTTTTTCAGAGCCTGATAAAAAAGGCAGGTCATAAATGTATCACATCCCTAAAACACTTCTGCAGAGCACCCAGGGTCTACACAAAAGTGACCAGGCACACTGATCCAGCTTTCTGTACCCCATTTTCTTTGCTGGCCTGGACCAAATTCTGAACTTCTGCAGAGATGTGTGATTTCCACTGACCAGAACAGCACAGAGGAAGGGAGTTTCATTTAGGACAGTGCCTGATAGGTTCCCACACAGTGAGCTGGCTGAAGGCTAAATTATCTGCTTCAGAGCAGTGAAGGATTGATTTGCTTGAACTCCCTAAGGTTGGAATTACTCAAACACCTCCTCTGACTTCAAGACCTCGGAAATAAATCAGAAAGTGGTCTGATTAATGCCAAGCTCACACCCTGCTCCCCCTAAAGGCTCAAGAATTCAGGCATGGCATCTTTGATCCAGGAGAAGAGATTGCAGTTGTATCTGTTGTGCCTGTCTCTCAACAAATGGACTCCTTTTCCCAGAGATTTTAACTGTGGCAGCACTTGGCCCTCAGCACATATCAGCTGATATATAGTGCTTGTCTGGACACATTTGGACCCGTCCTGATTCTCTGTCCCTTTCTTCTCTCCCCTGCTTTCCAAATAGCCATCCGTGACTGTTTACTTTGGCAACGCCTGCAAAAAAAAAATAGCCTCAATGAAAAGGCAAAATCCATTAGGAAAAGCCAGCTGAGTGCTAAAAGGCCCCTAATCAGTAGAAAGTTTAAAGAGCACCGCTCGGAGAGAGGCTGCGGTGCCTTTCCAACACCTCCCCAGCAATGTGTGAGGCTATGACATGTCAGAGTGAAGGCCCAAACACAGGCACGCTGCCAGGGGAGCTGTTTCCTCAGGCCTGAGCCCGTGTCCGGCTGGGTGCTGGGGAGGGAGCTGCTGGTGGGGGAACAGCGGCGTGGCAGCAAGTAACTGCAACCAAACCGGTAAAAGTTCACCCAGCCGGTTCCAGCCGCCGCCCTCCTCAGCCACAGGAGAGAGAGGGCTGATCTCAGCTCAGCATTACAGCTGGACCAAAGCAGCAACTCGGGGTTTAAGGGCCGGTGCAGGTCCAAGTAAGGGGATCTCAGCAAAGCCAGCTGGGGCAGAAAAGCAAGGCTAGAAAAGGATCTGCTGCTGTGGAGAAAGAAATGCCCTCAAAATGTCTTGTCTGAAACACTAAATTCAGCCAAGAGCTGAGTATAGTTCAAGCTAAACTGCAGTTTCCCCAAAACACCTCTCAGCTGTGGAATCCAGCTGAGAAGTGACTGCTCACTTTGGCTGTGTGAGGTAGCCAATATTCCAGCCTGGGTAATTTACTTGCTCTGGGTTGCAAATATTGCAAACCACCATCATCCAACATTTCACAAGTGTACTGAATTACAGATTTCAAAGCATCACAAAGAAGTCAACAAACCACTCCTTTCAGTTCCCCTGCGAAGAAGAAAGTTGCATGTTTTTCTTTCAGGGAGCAATCAAAATATTTGTAATGAATCTGCTGCTCTATGAACTCTGTTTTTAAAGCTTAATAGAAACAACCAGGCTCAGGTTTACTTCATTCTCCTTCATCTTTTTAGAGACTGTAATATGGTGTGTAAGGGAACTCAGGCACAATTTACCTCTAGCAGCTTTATGCCACTAAAGGGTGTGCACATCACAGGCAAAGGTGAGCTATTTTTTGTCACCTAAGCTACGTAGACCCCTCCACTCTGCACAAAATTCTAAGACATACTTAGGGAAGTGTCAGTAATTGAAATTATGTTGGGCTACACAACAGGTCATACAAGAGATAGAAGTCCCATTATACAGAAGTCTTTTCATGTCCAGGATTGTTCTGCATGGTTCAAACATGCTCCTTTGACCTATTTGGAAACTTTTAACTTCAACAGAGGAAAATCAGAAGTCCTTATTATTCTGGATATTCCAGACGAGGGCCATGAAGATTATCAGAGAGCTGGAGAACTTCTCTTATGAATACCAAGAGAGCTGGGGGTGCTCACCTGGAGAGGAGAAGGCTCCAGGGCGAGCTCGGAGCCCCTGCCAGGACCTAAAGGGGCTCCAGGAGAGCTGGAGAGGGACTGGGGACAAGGGATGGAGAGACAGGACACAGGGAATGGCTTCCCAGTGCCAGAGGGCAGGGATGGATGGCATACTGGGAAGGAATTGTTCCCTGGGAGGGTGGGGAGGCGTTGCGATGGAATTCCCAGAGCAGCTGTAGCCACCCCATGCCTGGAGTGCCCAAGGCCAGGTTGGATGGGGCTTGGAGCAGCCTGGGACAGTGGAAGGTGTCCTTGCCCATGGCAGGGGGTGGGATGGGATGAGATTTAAGGTTCCTTCCCACCCAAACCAGTCTGTGATTCAAACTTAGGGTCCTCTTTTAGGAATTTTGCACTTTATAGGAAAGCAAAAAGGTATTTCTGGTACTCTTAGAAGTCTTCCCCTAACTCCAATTTTATTACAGAATAAAGTTCTAGTGAAACATCCTAAACTAAGAGAGCCATGGAATTTTAGGGACGTATCTATCACACTGTGAAAATGTAATCACCAAACCACAGATCAATTCTGGACAGCCAGGAATGATTCAAGTACAAAGACTGCAGCATCAACTGAGTTTTTCTTCTAGCAATTAGAAAATTAACTGATATAGAAGAATAAATCCAGTGTGTCCTGAGCCTTTATCATCTGTAACAGACAACTGGAGAAAGACCCATTACCCTCAAATGGGCAGAAGCAGCAGGTGGAGCTGAAATGCCTTTGAATTAAGTGCTGGACTTTTTGGCATGGCCTCTGTCCCAGTGACACCCCTGGAAATGTGCAGCATGTGTGGCACGTGTGCTGCACCAAAGCAGTCTGCTGCCACAGCAAACCGGCCCCACCTGGGCAAGGCTCGGCCCGCTGCGATCACCTCGTTAGAGAACTGGAGTCACTCAGTATTGTCCCACTGCGATCACCTCGTTAGAGAACTGGAGTCACTCAGTACTGTCCCACTGCGATCACCTCGTTAGAGAACTGGAGTCACTCAGTATTGTCCCACTGCAATCACCTCGTCAGAGAACTGGAGTCACTCAGTACTGTCCCACTGCGATCACCTCGTTAGAGAACTGGAGTCACTCAGTACTGTCCCACTGCAATCACCTCGTTAGAGAACTGGAGTCACTCAGTATTGTCCGCACTGCAATCACCTCGTTAGAGAACTGGAGTCACTCAGTACTGTCCCACTGCGATCACCTCGTCAGAGAACTGGAGTCACTCAGTACTGTCCCACTGCGATCACCTCGTTAGAGAACTGGAGTCACTCAGTACTGTCCCACTGCGATCACCTCGTCAGAGAACTGGAGTCACTCAGTATTGTCTGCAGGGCGATCACCTCGTTAGAGAACTCAAGTCACTCAGTATTGTCCCACTGCAATCACCTCGTTAGAGAACTGGAGTCACTCAGTATTGTCCCACTGCAATCACCTCGTTAGAGAACTGGAGTCACTCAGTATTGTCCCACTGCGATCACCTCGTTAGAGAACTGGAGTCACTCAGTACTGTCAGCACGCTCTGGGTGCCCACCTGTCCCTCCTGCTGGCCAACCCCATCAGCCTTTTGGGGAGCCAGAGGGGATGGAGATGCACACGCCTGCCCTCTTCCCTTGTTAAATAAAGCCTTACAGAATGCTTTCAGGGGCAGGCTGTGGTTTCTTTTGGCTTTTCTTTTTGGTTTTAAAAGAAGGGTTTTTAGAGGTTTCTGAACCATTTATGTTTAAGGAACTATTCCTAGTCTCTTGAGTTAGTTTCTACCTACAGAAGCCTACAAGGTAAGAAGAATTCTCTTGTGCTGATAAACTTTTTGTGTGTTGCTATGTTGGCATTTTTTCTGCTGTGCTACCTGGTGATTTGGTTTGGGTTTCTTTCCATTTTTTATTTAGAAGGACACATGCTAGACCAAGATGTTTCCCAGCAAGATGATGGTTTTTTGCCTGGTGTTGCCTGTTTTGAGGACACATACTTATTCTGGTTGGGTTGCAATTCTGACTATGGAGGTTAGGTTTGATTTTGGCTGCAAATGTTGTCAGGTTTCGAGCTGTGTTGGATTGTTGGAAGGAACTTGAATAGTTTGTTGTCTCTACTCTGTTCTTACAATCAACAATAGATATTATTTTAATTTCCATTGTTTAGGCAGTCTGGAAAGCCTGATCAGCAGTGGTGACCTAAACTTTGATTCACAGGCCTGTACTTCTGGGTGCCCTTCTCTGCCCTTTTCTGCTTCTCATCTTCAATGTAAGGAAATCAGCTCTGGGGATAAATATTTGTTCTTCATCTCTAATAGACTGAAATTTCAGTCCAGTAACAAAGCTTGTTGCTAAAGAACTGGTGATGCTCTTAAGGGCAGCAGTGCTGCCCAGAGGGCAGGGAGACAGGAGAGACCAACTGTGTGTTCCATGAGGGGATGTCCCCTGTCCTACTTGGCATCTGTTCTGTAGCCCCAACGTGCTTTCAAGTGCCTCTTTTCTAACAACCAGAAATCTGTGAAGCACTTGGCACCCTGAAATGCTTTATAGATGCACTGAAAACCTTACCAAGGAATGTATAAAAAGAGACAAAACTAGATTTTATGCAGAATTGATGAGGGTGAAGTTTAGTAGGTAAAAATAGCCCAAGAAGTGTGTGCTTTCATTTCCTGTTCATTTCTTTTCTCCCCAGTTTTTCTACCTTGAGGTTAAACTCACGATACCTTATCTCTGAGCAGGCCCAAGGTGTTGCTTTTCCTCCCCTGCTGGGTGTAGATAGTGCCAGTGTCCCACCCCCATCCCTGCAGGGAGCAGCTCTCCCAGCCAGGTTCAGCTGAGGATGTGTCACTTTGGGCAGCACTCTGGGAGCCTGAACCATTTGTAGCTCGTGAGCATCTCTGGAACACCGAGGGTCATAAAAGCCCTTCTGAATGGGCACTTTACTGACAGCGCTCACCTTTAATGGCCTTTTTGTGAAGTTACAGCTTGGCTTTTAGGCTCCTTTTGCAATTCATCACTTAATCCATACATGCTACCTTGGCCAAGAGCCGGACAATGGGGCCCACTGTGTCTGGTTTTGTTACGGAGCAGCCAGAGTGGCTTTTAACTAAAACAACGTATCTGAAGAAGAAAAATGTATTCACCTTGAATTCCCAACGGCTTCGACTTACTTAAGGCAGCTCTGCAGACATTGGTGCGTGCAATCAATGAAATCAAAACTGCAGCCATGTAAGGATGGCAGAAAGGAGTAAGAATGTATATGCCTCTGCATGTATAAAATATGAGGGGAGGAAATGTACAGGGAGGAAGGAAACAACTGTCCTTGTAGCTAGGTCTGGAAAAGAGCATTTTTCTGGTATGAAATTTTTCATTATTAAACATAAGGGTGTATTAGACTGGCAGGGAAGGACAGTCACACAGCCCTGGAACCAGCTGGGGGCCCTTCTAAAGGTCCTTTCAAAAATCATGTGTCTCCTGGTACAGATCAATCCTATAATCCATATGTCAGTTCCTTTTTGAATGGGAGGTGAAAAGATGGTAAAACTGATCCCCCTCACCAGTCTTCTAATGCTGCTGCACAAAGAGCACATGGCTTGCTTTGGAACATACAAGCCCCGGGTGCATTGGTGGCAAAACGGGACCAGCCCAAACGTGCTGAGACTTGGAGTACACCGAAGTAACTTGCTTCACTTTCCTACTGTAACACTTTCAGGTACAGAGGGAAGAGGTGGATACCCCTACTTGGGGGGAAAGGGGAAGCACTCTTCCTCTACCACCAGGAAGTGTGGAATTGCCTTCTGGCACTGCTGTCAAGCCTTCATAAAAATCAGTAATCCTTTATTACAGAATGGCCTGGGTTGGAAGGGACCTTAAAGATCCTCCAGTTCCATCCCCTGCCATGGGCAGGAAACCTTCCACTAGCCCAGCTTGTTCAGAGCTCCATCAATTCCTTGACAGAAGACCTTGCCTGCAGGAGGGAGTACCCCAAGGAAATCCACTTGTGATCCCTCATGTGCTTCCTCTTTCCAGGGTGCTGACTACATGAATCCAGTTGGAGCAGGGACACCTGGTACAGGGAAGCATTTGGCTTCAATGTCATGGAGGAAGAGCAGTATCCCTATTATCCTATTTTGGCTCAGGCAGCCTAGGCACTCGTCACTTCAAGGTGGGGCCCTCAAATGGGACCACTTGGCAAAGGGTAATCTTTATTTTCCCAAAACTTCAGCTGTCAAATTCAGATTATTTTTTAAATGAGATGAGATTTTTGGCTTAGGTTCTAGTTAAGCTAATGTGAAAAGCTACACATCTCTGGAGGCTTCTAGAAGCACTTCAAAAGACTGAAGTCTCGAGAAAGCCAGCAGGGAACACTATACCCTTCTGTGGAACTTATCCCACTTTAATTTGGCTCTAGGCACCTAAAGTAAAGCCACAAATTTGGCAATCAAGTAAGTGGGTGGCCAGTCCAACACTTAGAGTAGCAACCATTGACCTCAGGTTATTTTCTTTCTACAGTTGATCCCCTTCTACACTCAGCCATTCCACCCACGTCCTGATTTTTATCAGGCCTTGTCTTCCAAAGAATCTCCCTCAGAGAGTGAAGTAGGACGCATTTTCCCCCTTGACTTAAATGTGTAAGTGAAACCAAAGCAGGCAAGAGGAACTGGGCACCAGTGGCATTTGCCTGCAGGGCTGGAGCCGAGGGCCTGTGTGTGGCAGGCCTGCTGAAGCATTAGCTCCATTTGCTTTTTGTCTCTTAGCCCCCCACACCTGCCTGCCATTTAGCTGCCTCTGAAGGCTGGCCAAGGGACATCAGATCAAATAATAAAAGCCACATCGAAGCAGTGTTTCAGCTGAAACAGTATGAGTGGAGGCGAGATGGGGCTTGGAAAAGGCTCCCTCTCAAAGAGCCCACACATACATGCGAGAAGGTCATTAACTCGTGCCTTGTGCTATCTTTGCTGTCTCCGCTCCCTCTCTCTCAATTATTACATCAGAAGGAAATGAGAGAGCACTTTGCCAAATACTAATGGACTTGATGTTTTCATAATCTCAAGTGCACAACAATCAGAGCTGTTTATTTTCCAAAGAAGATGGGAACCAGGGGAGGAGGCTGAAGACTGTGCCATTCTGTTAAGGAGGGGAAAAAAACCCTTATGGACAAGAGCTGAGACTGAAAAACAAGCATCTAGGAACACTCTTGCTGTTACAACTCTAGCACTCACTTCTGGGGAAAAGGTAGTGTGAGTGGTTGGATATTGTCCTGTCCCAGTGCCCACTGCACAGCATCTGACAGCAAAGGTCCAAGTTGGCAGAACACTTTAGAGTCCCACTTCAGCTTGAACTCAAATGCTTTAGTTTTCTTTTTTATGTCTGAATGTAATGATACTGCTGCATATTTGTTTCTGAAGCACAGCAAGAACCATTTCTGAATGAAACGTGCTCAGGAGACAGATGTGACTGAGGTGACTGGAGGGGTCTCTGCAGTGACATGGAGTCAGTTCTGTTCCTTGTTCTCAGTAGTCAGTTTCCCCACAACTTGTGCCTGTGTGAAATCCCAGGTTTTGCTTACAAAGGGAGCTTAGCAGGATACTTGTGCATCCTTAGATCTATGCTGGTGTACAAATACTGGAATTCCTCCAAAGAGACAGCTAGGACTGTGAGGCTTCTGTCCAGGAGTCACCAGGCTGTTCCCCTGGTAAAGGACTGGCATCCCATTGGGGTGTGAGGACCTACGGGAGGGCATTTGGTTTTATTAAGGGAGCCCAAGTCATCTGCAGGAAGATAAGGACACTCTGTGTTCTTCCTTGCTGCTCAGATTTTGGAAGCTTCTGCCTTCACCAGGGGTTTTAAATTCTCAGTGTCCTCTGACACCACTGACAGGAAGGTGCACAGGGGCCGATGTGGGAGTGACTTACCCAGTCACACCACAACTGAATTATCAAAGGATCCCCCAAGAGTGTCCTCCACTCTCACATATCACCTTTCAAAGGCCATACCAGAACAAAGGCTTTGTATAATTTGGGAGTCTTTGGGCTGAACTGGGGCTTAACAATGTTCCTAGGGCATGCAGGTACTTATTTATCCCTAGGATCCAAGCCCAGGAACTGCCAGTGTTTGTCCACACAGGCAAATGGGCCTTTGACTGGGTTAAGAAGCAAACAGGGCTCTTAACTACCACCGTTCAAGCATTTTTCATCCACTTAGCAGTTAAATTCCAGGAGCCTTGTAAAGAAAAGAGCTTAGAATCTTGTTTCCTACAAGCTTATTACTGGTGTTGTGTGCAAGTTCAGAGGTTTTCCTGATAGTAAAACAAAGGGCTGCTTCTCTGAGGAATGAAAAAAACAATTATCAAATAGGGAACGTTTCTGGACCCCATGTTAATAATCAAAAGGTTATTTCTAAATGGTGAATTGGACGTGAGCCGGGGCACTGGAGGGGAGGAGTGGGTGCTGCTCCTGTGCCGGCAGCTCCCGGGAGGTGTCGCCACAGCCCAAGGCTCGAGGCGCCGGAACACACGGGCTGTGTCCCCATGGGCTGTGTCCCCA
>VZRQ01009882.1:142634-288542 GCA_013397975.1 Machaerirhynchus nigripectus
GGGCTGTGTCCCCACGGGCTGTGTCCCCATCGCACCGGGACACACGGGCTGTGTCCCCACGGGCTGCGTCCCCAGGGGCTGTGTCCCCATCGCACCGGGACACCAGGGCTGTGTCCCCAGGGGCTGTGTCCCCACCGTGCCGGGACACACGGACTGCGGGCAAGGGGCCGGGGGGACAGCTCAGGCTCAGGTGGCAGAAGCAGACTCCAGTGCCACCTCCTGCGATGCCCCCGCAGCAGCAGGCTGCGGCTCCCCATGCCGATCTCGTTCCCACGTCCCCGCTCTCAGCGCTCCCCGTGCGCACCTGGAGCTTCACCTGCAGCGGGGCTGCGGGTGAGGGGCTCTCCCTGCCGGCCGCTGGACCTGCTGCCTGCCGGGGTGTCTTCCGTGGGTGACCTTTGTGCTAAAGCCTAATAAATGTTCAAAACCAGAGGGATTTTGGATTTGGTCTGACAAAAAAAAAATAAAAGAGATTATGTATACAGAGAGATCTGATAAAGAGCTGCTTTACTTGTATTAAAGCAGACATTTAAAGAGGCTTTCACTGAGGCCATGGTTGCTGTGGAATCCTGGGACTGTGTCATGAGAGTGGAAGGCAGTATTGGGCATCTCGTGCACCATGTAATTAACTTGATTTTTGGGCATCTTGAGTGCCATTAGATTTGAATGAGACATTTATGCAGCACTTTTATTTGTGGCCATTAAAGGTATGACTTTGTTGTACTTGGAAAATACAGCAGCCAGTGCAACAGAGGCTCAGCACTGGCTGGTCTTGTGGTGTTTGCAAAGTGCAAACTGGGCACCACTGGACAACGTAGTGTGGGGACGTGTAACCACACACCTCAGGCTGAGAGGTTTTCTGTACACCTCTGATGCAGGAATATTTTGGTAGCAAGCTTTAAACCTGTATTATATCCCAAACTGTGATTATAAGCTGGTATACAGGAAGAGACTAATGTAGCTGAGACAGGAAGTGATGATTATCCCTCACATACAATTTAACTGTATATAGGAATATTGAATGTGGATAAACTGCCAGTGTCACTCTCAGAAAAAGGAAACATCCCAGACTGAAGAGACCACACTTAGAGGGAGGTAGGTTAAGAAACCCCGAAGCAATCCAAGAATGCTCACAGGACCCCAAACCACCGGGCAGCCACTCTAATCCTTTGGAGTTGAGAGCTGGAAACGTACCTGAACTACGTCATGAGTCCATCCTCCAAAAGGAATCAGATGCTTTGTGGCCCACGTGCAGCCTCCCTGTGTATTCACTTCTGTGCTGCTCCTCAGAATCTCATGGAAATCTCTAATTCAGTGAAATCAGCCTTCTCCCACTCCCTGGCGGAGTATTCCTTCAGTCACAACTAAATGTTTAACAATTCCCACCAAAAAACCGGTGTTAATGACAAGGAGAGGCAGATGCAATCATCAAGGGCTGGGAACGTGCAGCAGCCTTACAGGCAAGGTGCGTTCAAACACACCTGAGAGCTGGGCCACCCCACACCGGCTCTGGATCTGTTCCTCCCCTTGCTCCTCTCAGGCAACCCAGCAAGGTTAGAGGGTTTTCCCCATCAGTCTCTAACACTGTGTTTCTGTCCTTCACACCCACTGGTGACCCCATCAAAGCACCTTTACTATTTTCAGATTCCTCCTAAGTCTTTCTGAATGGATGTACCATTCAGGAGTTCTCCTTCTAGGAGTTACACTTGCATTTTTAGTGCTCTGAGATTTCTATTAACTCTGCCCCCCTGTTTTTCCTCCCTTAAGCATTTAAGTACATAGCTCAGGCATGTACTTGTCTCACTTTAAGCAGTGGCCAAGGGCTATTTAATGATTTGGGTTTATACAGCTCACACTGCCTGCCTAAGTACCTGTGATACATGGTAAAAGCACAAATTCGTCTGTTAGAAAGAGGTTTGTGTTTCAAACAAACTAATGTACACTCAGAGTTTTCCTCAGTGATAGCCAGACAAAAGCTGTCCAGCCCAAATAAGCCAGCTTCCAGCTCTCAAAACTTTCTTTCTCCTTTGGAGAGTGTGTGGAGTCTTAGTTTCTGGTTAAACCTTTTTTCAGAACTGACAGCGAGGGACAGGAGTAGTCTTGTGGTTTCCAGGCCTTCTTTCTTCATCTACTTTGGATCATAGTGGATTTTTTTACATGTTAGAATTTTCCTCCTGAAACTTCTGAAGGCTGGAGTACTAGAATTACTGAAATATCACTGAGTGATTACTGCCCCTCACTCAGGACAATTATGTAGCCCTTAAAACCTTGCTTGCACTGTTTGTTTTGGTTTGGTTTTTTGTTACATTGCATCCTCTCCACTGTAAGTCTGTGCATGTGTAGAGATACCCTAGAAATGGACCAGCTTCACAGGTTCCAATGATGGTGACAAAAAGACACTAAACTTGTAGGCAACCAATGTAATTTCTCTCGGCATTAAATGATTCTCTTACCACTCCAATGGTCAAGTATCTGTACTGATAAACACCCTTCTTACCATGTTGCTGGGCAGTGCAGGACTCTTCTGTTTGGCACATCTGTGTCTCAGGGTTAGAAGTGCCCAAACTCTTGCTGGGGCTCCCCAGGCTGTACCTCCACTTTTGGTCCTCCTGCATCATGGGACTGAAGCCTGGGGAAAGAAGGGAAGGGCTGATCCAGCTGTAGGACGCTGAAGTTGTTCCCATAAGCTACTCCTGACTGGAAAACAGAAGTTACGGTACCTTAAAACAGGAATGGCCTATTAGAAAATACTACTCTCAAGAGAGGAGAATATTATTTTAAATAGCCATCCCTCACCTGAATACCTTGGAGTTTGATGGGTTTTAATTCAAATACGTTTAATGAAGTTACACTTCTGGGTGAATAAGGCCCACAGAAGGACTGTGGCTCTCTTTAGAAAGCTTAAGTACAAGAGTGGAGATGTGGAAGAGAGACGTTGGTAGCTAAAGATGGAAAAGAAAAATGTGTAATGGAAGAAATGGAGGCAAATACTCTGCAGCCTTCTGACAGCTTTGGAACAGCATTGTCCAGCTGCAGCATCACTCATCAGAAAAAAAATATCTGAAGGTCACATTTTCAGCCTCCCAGAGCACTTGCATCTAGGGCAAGTGTTATGGGGACAGATCCAGGTCTGCTACTCTGCATGGCATTCTTCTTTTTGTGCATCACCATGGTAAACAGAGAGGGTTGCCAGGAGCCTGGATGCATTGTTTGTGTCAGTCCCTCATGCCCTCTCCCCCTCCTTCCCCAAATGCTTTCTCGGTGATTAGTTACTGAGTAGAAGGGGCTCCAGTTACCATGCAGCCTGCCATCCCTCCTCATTTTATTGGAACTAATATCCCACCTGCGATGATAAGGTTTAAACTTGTTTAATCTCCCAGCTTAGCTGTGGTGTTTTAATATTTTTAAAATGGTTGTTTCAGAAAAAAGGGGATTTAAACAGGTTTTGAATAAATAATAAAAGCCCTTCTCACAGGTTGCAATGCAGGCCGGGAGGCATGAACCATTTTCATCAGGTCAGATTTCATGTTGGGTTATCCCAAGGTAGCCTGACTTTGTGGCTACGGATTTACAATGGAACAGTCAGATGCAAAGCAGTTTATGGAGGAGAAGCTGCTTTAATAATGCATTTCCTGCTCAGCAAACAGCAGATACAATGACATTCATAGGGAATGGGAGAGTGAACAAAGTCTCGCAGGAAAGGAACCAGTTTCTCCCCAGAGTTTAATAACCTTTTTTGCTCCTACAGTATATTTGGGGAGATAAAGGTTGATCTGAGAGACATCAGAATGTCCAGCTTTGAAGTGAGAAAAAAGACAGGTTTGTACATCTCAGTCCTGATAACCTGGAGCTGCATGTGCATCATTTCAAATCTAAGGGAAGGGAAATAGGTTCTCATTTCATGGCGAAACTTCACTGGCATAAACATAAGGCTCTTTGTCTGGAATAATCTGGATGTAGTGCCTTGTGTTGATGTGTAGAACACCTTGGTTTGTCTCCCACTCTTTGCTCCCCGGACTGGAAATGCTGTGTTCAGCCTCAAGAGGAGCACTGACAAGCTCCTGACTTTCTGAGCCAAACCACAGCTCTAACACCAGGCCTTCAGGAGTTGTGTCCTCTCAGCCCAAGCCACTGGGATGTACTTCAGGCTTCCAGGAGCACACATGCAGGACGGCAGGAAAACCAGGCAGGACTTCTCTAGCTGTGTTCCAGACTTCTCCTGCACACTTAGGCACAATTTGTGTGGAAATTTGAGTAAAACAAAGCATAGTGACTAAAGCAGGGGTGGCAAAATGCTGCCAGAAAGGAGCCCACTGACCCATGGCTCAGCTCCAGAGGAGCCCAAGCAGCACCAACTGGATGACCTTGGTGCTGTCCAGTTCTTTTCCTAAGGCTGCAGAAAAGACAAGGTGGGCACAGAGCTGTCGTACAAATATTGTTTATATTATTTCTGTCAAACACACTAATGCAAAGTGATATCAGAGGGGCACTTGGCTGTAGTCAGCTTCGAGTGAAGGGAGAGCCATTGTGTCTCAAAGATGGGTCATGCCAAGCTCTGAGTTTGTGCTTGCACAGGTGAATTTGCAAGTGCAGCTCATGAACAAATGAGCTCTGAGTAGCTCACTTACCCCTGCCACCGAGGATGGGCTCCTTCCTAACCTGGTGGAGAAGGAGAGGGGGAACCCAAATCACTGGGGGGTGGCAAAGGGGACAGGGAAGAGAATAATGCTTTCATTGGTGCATAAACCCCTCTTTGACATAGCTAAAATTACCTTTGAGCTCCTCCAGGAAGCTTTTATGGACAAAACAGCAAATAAGAGCAATTTACTTCACAGCATATAATCATATTTCCCATATTCTTCCCTATTTGACATAACCACAGGGCAAAAACATGTAAAATCTAGATGAGATTGGGTAAATACATAATGATAACAAACTGCTGCCTCCATTACACCTTCTATTTGAGGGAAAAGAGGCTGTTTCAGCATGATTTCAAGCACTACTCTAGCTTTGTATCACCTTGAAATAGTGAAGTATTATCCCTATCTTCTTTAGCAATGCCACAGAAGTCAAGTAACAACTTGCTACACACACCGCTCACTCTATGAGAAGCCCTGTGGGCACAACCTAAATACCCTCAACTGTAGTTGTCTGCCTCAACATAAAAGCATCCTTCCTCAGCAAACCAAACAAACCCCACACCTAAATTCTTTATGGAAACGTGGTATTGCAGGCTGAAGGCGATGTATAAAACAGGAAAGACTTTTTAAAAGTAAGAGTGGGATAACAGTGAAACTGGGACTCATTTTTCTACTAAAGTGAAGGTTGGGAAAAGAGCTGAAACTGTCAATGAAAAGATATGCAGATTATTTTGAGCACCCTTAAAGGGGTGGGGGCTTAAAATATCAATATTAAAGTGGAATTTGAATGGCAGGACAAGCAAACATCCTTCTATATGTTCAGAATATTACATAAGAGAGCCATCCATATCTCTATCTCATGTATGGAAAAACCACTTTCTTCAAGGGCCCTGTGCTAACTAAAGAATTTGTTTTTCAGTTCCTTGAATGTCTGGTTTCATTTGGGGGGTACTGAAAGGCAAACCTACAGACAATTCAATCTTGCAAGTTTAGGAATCAGCTGAAGTCTAATTTTAGTAAAAGAAAGGTTTGGGCAAGTGTTATTTGGTGTTTGGCTGTAACGTCACTAAATCAGACCACACTGCAGGAGAGCTCTGTGGTTAGTCTGCCACTAGATACCTGTTTGAATACAAATCACCTCTGCTAATTGCCAAAAAAGCAACCATCAGTATCATCTTTATTACACATGACTATTCTGAGACAAAATTTCACACAACAGCACAGGCTACTGTGGTGCTTCAGCTTTTCAGCTGGCATCTGTTCTTCCATGAGGTTTTCTGTTCAGTTTTTCAGAGTGTACCAATTGTAGCTGTCTGGTTTCAAGTCATACAAATAAAGACAGATAGTGGGGTTTTTGTTTTGTAGGTTATGTTTTTATTTTGTTCCCTGGTATAAGCAGCTAATGCTGAGCTATGCAACAGGAACACCACAGTGGGACAATCCTGGGTGAATCCCCCTTCTGATGCTCACATGTATGATGGACACAGTTCTAGCTACAGAAAATAGGGGTCAGTTCAACTTGTGGAAATTGGAATCTGCACAAGTGGGTCTAGCACACTTCCAGTCTGGTTTGCAAACTATTTAGCAGGAGCCAGCAACTGAACATGGCTCGAAACAAAAAAGGAGCAAACCCAATGGAAACAGCCATTTGTGAAGCAGTAATTACTCCTTGTTTAAGTGGAAGGTCACTGGAGGAAAGCAGTGTCCAGAATTGGAAAAGTGACAAGTGCTGTTCACTGAAGTATTGTGGCAAATTTTTTTGGCAGTTTTTTGTACTTGGGGTATCTATACTTGGCCATGGCTTTTTTGTGCTGGTTAACTGTTTGTGGGGCAGCAGTACAGGCTGAACCACTGAAACAACTGCCTGGAAAAGTTAATTTGAACCAAAAATAAAATTATCTGCTTCAGCTGATGATCCAGCCATGTGAATCACTGTACTGCTATACAGCTGATTTCTAGCAGCTCAGGTAAGTAGCTTGGAGTAATGGGATGGAGGAATCCAGGGAAACATCTGCTTTAGAGGAGTTTGCTGATGGTGGAAGGATTCTGTGGACATATCCTTTTAATTTTTACAGATTTGATTTGCAAATCTTATACTTCAGGAGTAAATTCTATTCACAAGGTCTTGTTGACTTCAAACAATCCCCCAAGAATGCAATTTGTAACAAACAGCCAAGACTTAAGCTTCTGCATTAGAAGAGCACTTTTGTTCAGACTTTGTATTCAAAAATACATTAGAAACAAAAGTATATTTTTTTCAGGTAAAACTAGCCCAGAGCCCTATGTGTCAGAAGCTCTGCACTGTTTTGAAGGAAGCAGCTGTTCCCTGCCAGCCCCCAGTGTCCTCAGGTGCAGGACACACATATAATTTGCTCTTATACCTCAATCAGTGAACAAGCAGAAAAATAGGCGGAAATTAATTTCTCTCGTTCCTTTTCCCTCTGTCCTATTTTTTACAAGAGCCTTTTAAAAACGTTGCTTACTATATGATTAGGCACAGCAGGGGTTTGTAACAACCTCATCTTAACTACCTCTGCCTTTGCTGTGGAATGATTGGTTGCCTTGGAAATCTTCTCCATGTGGTGCTCAGGAGCTACAATTATAGTGCTTCTCTCAGTAGTGATCCTCTTAGTTCCCCTTCTTAGGAGTTCATGATAAAGAGATACAAAATTATATATATATATAATGGATTTTATTGCTCCAGCCTTCTGTCTCCTTCAGCCCTGAAGGAAGCAAATCTGCACTATCTAAACCTGTTTGCTCTGCAGCAAGGAGAAAAACTCTGTTTGTGTAGGATGAAGGACTCTGTTAGCTGGAGGTCACAACCAGGTGGGTCAAGCCACCTGAGGTGACAACTCAAGAGTCCCACATAAACCCTGAGGATTCGAGCAAGAGCCTATTGGGCCACTCCCCAGTGAGAAGGGAGCATTGTTCTGTATTGCATTCCATAGACTTCAGCTCAAATGTGCTGTCTTTGCAAGTGAAATGATGGCAACTTGAATTGCTGGCTCTGCAAACTCAGGCTAAATGCAGATGAGCAGGACTTCACACTGAAATGGGAGGGGCAGCTGCCTCAGCCTCCCTCAGCTCAGACTTACAGGCCAAGCCTGGTGCTAAACTACACCATCCCATATTGTCTGTGTACATAGTGATGGACAGGAGTGAAAGCTGTGTCAGCTCTGTGCCATTAGCAAAAGATTCAGTGATAAAAATGCACTGTTTCCTTGACTGTACTAGTTCTGCTGGGGTAATGGGGGTTTAAAATAAAGAAAACATCCGTCCCTGAATTTGAATATGACTGGTAACAGAGAGGGAGCACGGCTGCCAGCAAGCAGTCACATAGTAGACCATTAGTTTAGGGAGAAATCTTGAGGAGAGCACTGAGGTTAGCTCGACCTCTGCTGTCTGTAAGCAGTGGATGGATGCACAGAAAGGTCATATATTGCTTAACCTACATGTGAGCCTCTGTATTGTGCGCCTGTGTCTGATCCTGTGAGTACCTGAAGAAGGACACATGGTTTTCTTGCTGCTGAGGTTGGTAGGCTCCAGTTTGTGCTCAGGGAGGGAAGTTCTTCTCACCATGCACAAACTGTGGGGCTTCACAACAGAAATGCTTAATTGCAGCTGGCATTTTGGACACTCTCAGTGCTTGTGCCAGTGGGCACTTGGCTGATGAGAGACATCCCTTCTGACACGAGCAACGTGAAAACTGCAGAGGAGACTGAAATGCTGAACTGCTGGTTCAACAATTAAGAACCTGAAAAAAATTAAGGAGTCCTAAACAGCTCAGTTCTAACTGCTAAAACACAATCAAGCAGAAGATAGGTTTCCAATTCCATGCACGTGGGTCTCCTCTTTTTCTCTTCCCCTGCCCCCTCTGCTGTCAGTGTGACCAGAGATGTACTCTGCTCTAAGAGGGCAGCTACCAGCAGCTGCCTGAGATGCCATCATTAATTAAAGTCTTGGTTCTCAAGTGCTGCTCAGATTCAGGAAAGGGTGAGAAATGCCACATCTGAGAGCCATGAAAACAGAACTATCTCTCAACCAAAATCACTGATGCCCAGCACTTCCAGGCAGATCACACAGATGCCTGGCATTCACAAAATAACTTCAAATCTGACTTGAAGCAACAAACCTCCTCCACCACCAAAAGCTCTACATTCAGTTTAGAAGCTACATGAAGAGCGTAAGAAAGAGCTCTTCTTGCACCAGATACTGTTTTAGGACCCTTTTGAAGAAGAAAATAAATGGCAAGTTATTAATCTGTTTTGACACTGCATCAGTAGTTTGCCCATTTTGGATCGTGGGAAGTCTCTGGGCCTTGGGTTAAACAGCAAACAGGATACACAGGTACCCCTGACTTTCTTGTACCAGCACACTGCAAGCCAGCTGTGAAGTCCACATTTGCTTTTTCTTTCAAGAACCCAGAAATCCAACAGAACAGCTGGAGGAGGTTTCTGCTTCAGCAAGTGTCGTACTCAGACACGAAAGAACCACGCAGCCACCGTTCTGTCAGGATAGGAGCCAGGGCCAAAAGAGGGGCCGAAAGAAGGGCCAAAGGAGGGCAAAAAGGCCAAAAGGGGCCTGGCCTCTTTATTCAGTCAGTTATATATCTTTTTTGAGACAACCATGGATTGGAGGATGGGGTTACCACCTCTCAATGACACTGGTCAGACCAAAAGTCTATCAGATTTCTCCACCTTACAAAAAGGAATGATAATAATAAAGGTCAGTTAGCATAACATGGCCTATGTTTACAGAAACTGTGTGAGAATTCTATTACAGGAGTGAAAACATCGAAAGACTGCAAAACTCAGGGCGACAAGCAAGGACCCAAGCTTGTTTTGGGTCAAACAAGGAGTAGCATTAATCCTCCCCTTAATTGCAGCCCCCTTCAGGGTAGAAATTGGCAGCCATTTAATGTGATGGAGGAATGTTACACATGAGCTCAGGATAAAGCAAGGAATGATGTCTCCATTGAAAACTCAATGAGACATTAATGGAGAGAAAATAATTACAGCTGGAATTTGGAGGGAATGTCAGGTTTAGCACCACTGTACCTGCAAAGAGTGCTGCAGGATGGTCAGAAACCCTGCTGATCTACATCACTACCTGCAGTGCTACATCGACTTGGGAACTCTTATTTATTGCTCTGGAATTCTTTTTAAAATGTATGGAATCTGACAAGATAATATCTTGAGGTGGCATGCAAGCTTCAACCGCACTTCACTGAATCTCAAAGAATCTTTGCATCTTTACCTTTTTGCCCCTTTCTTTTTCTCATGTTTGTTGCACAGTCAAAGGAAACAGCTTTTTATGTGAATGATGATTAATAAGCAGCCCTGCTGAAGGGTGATGGAGCTGATGCTAAGAACAGGTTCCTTTGATAGACACTTTAAAATGTGTTCTAACATGTGAAAATGATAGGCTGTCAAGTCACCATTCAGGTGTACACGAGATAATAATATGCATTTGAGAAAAATGATAAGGTAAAATACACATTTCTGCAGTATGAAGATAAATAGTGAAATACACACTTGCGTGCCTCTATATAAAGTAAGGAGAAAAAATAATAAAAAAAATCCATTTAGAGTGGAATTGTGAGTAGTCTGGACATCTCCATTGCCTTGTGCTTGAAATATCATCTCAACTGAGTGTGTCTTCTTGTATTTGTGCTTGAATTAAAGATATAAAGCATTTGCAGTGTCCATGCTATCAAATCTTCCCACAAGGTTGAAGGCATCTCAGGACAGGACCTTCTTTAAAGGTTATGGCCATACTTTCAGTATGTGAATTTCTCGGCAGAAATAGAAATGGGATCTTTCTAGAAAACAGCACAATTAACGGGAAGCTTCCAATGAAGCAGTAAAATGTCTGATTTGCTTGAGATCAACAAGGAAGTATCACCTCTCTTATTTGCGAAGAAACTTCCAAGTAGCAACTGAAGTTGTGTGCTAGTGAAAGGGTAGTTGTCCTTTCCTATTTTGTGGAACTCTACTGCAGCCCAGAATCCCCTTCCCTGATTGCTACTTTGACCTCTTAAGAACAAAGTGCCCAAGCATTTGAAGTCTAACCTTAGAAACATGCAGTGAATAACAGGCATTTTCCCATTCCTGTTCATGTTGCCATTTTCAAACATCTGATAAATGTCAACCCCTCTCCCTTTATAAAACATTTTTTCTTTTGTATCAAGGAAAACCAAAACAAAACAGCAATGCCCAGAATGCCAGTGCGAACCATGAAGGCAACTATCCTCACCTGAGCAGATTGCCCTGGGGAGACAGGGTAGATACCCTATGTGGAGTTGTTCCAAGATCTTCAAACTGAGCATCAAAGCAACAACCCTCTGGCTTAGAGGTGAGAAAATGATGCCCTGAGGCACAGCTTCTGTGTCAGGCAGATAGCAAGCAATGGGCTCGTAAAACAATATTTGAAGAAAGGTAAAAAAACATGAGGGAAGGGGAAGAGTTTCTTATTAGCTGCAAAGTAAGGCTTTTCGATCACAATCTCTGACAAAGAACAGCACTATTTGGACAGTAAATCACTGTGGCCCGCTAAGGAACCTGTGCTGATAAGAGCCTGACAGGCCAGGGAAGAGGTTCAGGGCTTGCAGGGAAAATCTTTCATTCCAAACACACACAGCAGACCAGCAGAGGCAGGAGGAGCAGGTACAGGCAGGCAGTTCTGAACAGGAGGGTGAAATGGGATTTCTGCTCTTTTTACAAAGAGTAGAGGAAGGCCCCTCTCTGATGCTTTTCATTGAGAATAAAGAGGGCTGCCTTAAGATTAAGATTTTTCTACCTATGTCTTCTTCCCATCCTTTCCTAGGTCTAGTGACACAACTCAAAATGACATTGAGTGTGTCCACGGATTCCCCTTCGTGCTCTGGGCAGGCAGGTGGCAGAGACAAATGACTTGGCATGTTGTGCATTTCCTGTAAAACTTTTGACTTTTTTGGACCTGCTTGCTTTGTAGTGCGTGAATATCATGTTCTTTCCCTTCCTTTTCCCTTCCCACTCTTCCCCTTGTGCACTTTGTTTTGTCCCCACAGCAAAAGGGAGTTTGATATGGTGTAATTTACATTGGCAAGGAGGAGGGAGATTGGAGTAAAAGCAGATAATTGAAGAGTTTAAGAACTTTCCTCTTGTTTCCTCAAACACTGTAGGTATGATATTTCAATATTCTGCGGAATTTCTGGGACATATCTGGAATCTGAAAGATGTAAATTCAAGAGGTGACTAGAAAAGAAAATAATAAAAAAAGGTTCAATAAAAGTTCAGGCAGATTTTTTGTTCCTTTGCTAACGCAAGGAGAAATATGGAAGACTACACTTTGTCCTTAATACTGACCTTCACATTATTCCATTTTAATTATACCATCTTTCCAGGGGCTGCTCCACAGCATTAGTGTAGAACCATCCAAACACTGATATTCCTCCTACTTTGCAGTGTTCCTCTTGTGTTCCCATTGCTCTTAAGTTTCAGAGAGCTCCATACAAGATTGGGTGATGAGAGAGCCCCCCATGCAGTTATCTGCCCCTGAGCCCCTACTGCCAGTCCTGCAAGGGTGTTATTGTGCCAACAGAGCAGCAGAGAGGCTCAAAACACATTGAAGAGTCTATTTCTAAAATTTTAAGCAGTTAAGAGTTCATTGAGGCTATTTGATGATATCTAAAGGCACAAACCAGCAATGCTGAGGTTTCCTCCCCTCTCTATTTACCTTCTACTGGTCATAGATTCTCTCTGCAATCAACACCTTGCTGCATCCTGGTTTTTTTGTATTTTACTACTGGTCCAGCTAACCTGGCATTCACTTTCTAAGCTACAGTTCACTCGTGAACTTTCTTGGTACAGTTCAGTGAATGGGGAGGGAGAAAACATACATAGGTGTAGAAGCACTAAGCTGTGCTGTTGAATGAGCAAAACTACATTTAGAAAGTATTAAACAGTATTTTAAAAAGGCATGAAAACCCAACAAACAGCCAGAGCCTGCTTTCTTCCTTGTCTCCTAAGGAAAAAGGGGAATTCCGGCTCCTGCCATAGAAATAAATTGCCAGCAGCAAGAAGGTACTAACTAGTCTGACACGGTACTTTCCCCAGGAGAAGAGAATCCTGTTATAACACTGAGAAACATTCTGACCTCAGGCAATTGATCTTAACAGTTCAGTGTCTTAAACTTAGGGAGCAAGAAGGGAATGATGATAGCACTTGCTCTTCACTGAGGCACTTGCCTCGAGAGGCCTCTCAGTCCCACTTCACATGAACAAAGTCACTGTCCTTCTGTCAAGCACTTACAGGCACCACAGTTCCCTAACTTCACTGATGGGGACTACTCAAATTGGGTAAACCTTGTAAATCTTCTCACTGGAGAGACAGTGTCTTGGAGCCACTATCAAATCACACAAGAGGAGTCAGATTAGATCACAGCTAAATCTATCCCAGCATCCTGTCTGTTACAATGGTCATTAGTGGATGCAAATGGAAAGCTTGGAAGAAACAAGGCAAGTCTGAAGTGATCTTGCACCAACCCAGTCCCCCCAGGAATTAAGGATTAGATGACTAATGTTCTCATAACAGGCTTTCACTGCACTGAGACCCACCTTTCCTACCTCTGTCTCTGCTTTGAAACTGCCACCCTGTAGTCAAGATGTTTGCAGAAAAATGCATCTGTAATGGGTTAAGATAGGAAAATTTCTCAGCAAAATTCCCCACACATTGACAGAAATTAATGTTGTGATGAGAGAAGACTTCAGCTGTAGGGAGGGGTTAAATCAAAGTTGAGGGCTTGACAAAGTCTTCATCTTTGGAACTCATGACCTGGCTTAAAAGCCCTCATTTGCTTCTTGACTGAACCCTGGATCTTTCATCTTCCTTAAAGCACTGAAACAAGGGTATTGGATATTTGAGGAGATATTCTTGATGCTCAGGTTTAGTTCTATTCTGTTTTTTTAAAAATATTTAGCCTAGGCACAAGAAAGACTGCAGTACACTGTTCAGGCCACTCAGAGAATCAGATGTGGGTTCAGCTTACTTCAGACAGAAAGGGGGAATGAAACTGGGGCTTCTAAATTCTTTTTCTGTTCCAATTTGCTGGGCTGATCCAGCAAGTCACAAGCATGCAGGGTTTTCCCAACCCAGATCACGTGTTTGTGAGTAGACAGCAAAATGTTCAGATCCTTCTCTTTCCAAAGACCATATCCAGTGAAGCTGGACATGTTGAGAAACTCCTTAATACTCACATAGTGCTCTTCTATATATGGTGTCATGCAGAAAAACAAGTTGCTACTCTTGGTGCTTTTTAAAACGTACCAAAATTCAGGTGGGTGAAATTGTGCCGTATAACAGCTGGGGGAATATAATGCTATGGCTTCACAGTCAGGTATTCAAATGAAAAGACCTAATTTTACATGTAATTACCTCACTAGCAGTTTCTAGAACCTACCTGCCAATTAATCCCCTAGTGTGGGAGACCCTCATTTGAGAAATGGAGTGTGATCCTAGACAATTTCCCGAGCCATGTGCGTGCTCAGGGATGTCTCTGGTTTGTCTCCGTTTCCTTATGAGGGAACACATGCCCCGACTGTCCTGCAGACCCGGAGAGGCAGGAGCAGGAACAGCCCAGTCCTCCCTGAGTTTTCCCAAGGTCAGGATGCAGAGCCCCTGTGGCAGCCCTGACCTGCCTCACCACAGCACAGATACTCTGCTGTTCTGACAGCCTGGCAGTTCATCACCCAGATGAAAGCTCTGATCTCCCTTGTTTGTCAGCAGAGCTGTCACAGGTGAAATTTTGCAGATTTCCCAAGGTAGGTGAATTACAGAGTCAAATATGACTGGGGGGCATAGGCAGAGAGGAGGGCAGGGAATGTGCAGTTACTTAAGTCTTCAAGATGTCTCGGGCATGGTGCTTGGTGCTTCTGTCTGGCTCTTGCCCGTGACTCTACTGGAAGAGGCCTGAGGGACTGTTCTTGGAATTCCCTAGATTGTCAGGGACCTGCTGCTCAGCCAGTGGGCTACATACGGATTCCTCAGCTCTAGGAGGGAAAGATTTAAGCCCTGTACTGAGCCATCTTCTAGACTTTCAGACTTCTAATGTTCATGTTAAGGAGGCCCTTCTGAGCCCTAAACTTTTATTTTCTTATACACTAAATGTTAATTAGCTGTCCATAAAGGCTTACATTTTGAAGTAGTGAGGAATCTTTTGAGCATGGAAATTAGAATCCTGTATATCCTGCTGAGAGTCCTGATACAGGGCTCTGAATCTGGTGGCAATTCCAATGCTGTGGTTCAAAGCTCTCTTTCTGTTAGAGTGCAGAATGAGACTTAATTTTTGATGTTGAGTTGTCAATAACAACAATTAACACCAGCTAGTCATGTTCTGGTTTTCTAGCAGACACTTGGAAACAGCCACAGACCAACAATCATTTGAGTAACTCCTCAAAAAAACAAGCAGCAGATATCTTTGGAAAGGCCTAACTGTGACTGGCAGTGAAGGAAAGGGAAAGCTTACAGGTTTATCAAGCAGGAAAACTAGTCGCAGTAAAAGGAAGTGTAGTAGGCAGAACTGATCCATCTTTACATCTCTTAGGTATTCCAATAAGAATTTGACAGTGCTTTGCTTTCTCTGTAATTGGTCAAGCACTTAGCAAATAAACAGCAAACACTGGTGAGTTTCATTCAACAATACATTTTCTTCCCTTTCCCATTGGTATTCATGTAGATCAGTGGCATGCTGGAAGGGGAGAGAGCTTTCACCCTGTCAGTCAATTTTGTATTTAGTAAATCCTTTCTTTTCCTAAGTTTGGTTCATTCTGAACAGCTAATTTTGTGATGGCCTGAGGATCCAAGGAGGTCAATACTCTTTGCAGGGAAAGTAAGGGGTCAAAATCTGCTACTTGCACACTGAGCACTTCCATCTTCCCGGACACAACGTACACTGCATCTACGTGTATGATTCCAGCAGCCTTAGTCCCCTCTTTCTGGTCTCTCCAAGTCCATGACACAACACAGTTTCCCTGTGAGGAAAAAAGTGGTGAAAGTGATCAAAATAGCTAACTTGGAAGCCTGTGCCAGATGTCAGTGCAGGAACTGCCTCAAGTAACTGAGCCACAATTTTAACTCCATGAAACAATTTGGTTCTAACAGATCTACTGCCCCAAGACTTCCTAGGCAGACCTGTGTTGCTGTGTATGTATTTATTTTATAGCTTTGGCCAGTCAAGCATTGAAGGTACAGGGCTCCTTTCCATGCAGTTCTGGGCTCTGACACTTATCCCAGTCACCAACTCCCTGCGAGCAGAGTAGGATTTTCCCAAAGATTTAACTCCAGTACACTATTCACAGCATTTATGTGGAAATTATCTCTACCTAATCAAAGTGTCTCAAAGGAAAATAAAGCAGAAGTAGCTCAGGGTCATATTATGTGCTGCTCTGAATATTGAGGAAAAGATGATGTAGAATGTGCAACCACTATTTTTTTTCCAAATGTACTTACCTATTCTGTATTTGGAATGAACTGCCCAACTGAAATATCTCTAAATGGCAGCAGAAATGTTTGGAGATTAGGAACACTCCAGAGATGAGATTTCCACCGTGTCCCCTACACGGGCATATGATGAATCCCCATCATCAAAATAAACACACTTTTCTACTAAACATTGTTTATATATAAAAGAATTGGCATAGACAAATAACTTGTAGTTTAAGTAAGCCAAGATTCTCTTACAGGCCCAGTACCAACTGCTACAAATGAAGGTGAAACAAAATAAAAATTGATAGGACAACTTGCCCCAAGGACAATTCTTCCTAATTGTGCAAAGTTAGAGTGGCTGAAAGATGAGTTCAGACAGTACAAAAGGAAACAGATATCAAAAAAGGGACACATGCAGGGAGAGTTTTGCCAGTTATACAACTTTGCATAAGCTAAGCTGTTTCATTTCCACGCAAAGTTTCTTGTACATTGGCTTTTTATAGACATGGGAGCAAACAATATCCTTGGTTGTGCCAGGACACCACAGAGGGCAGCTTTCTCCCCAGCATCCATGTAACCCTGGAGCTGGCTGTGCAGGGTGAACACTTCCTGGAGCGCTCCCAGTTTCCCAGCACAGCCCATCAGGAGGGTCACAGTGGAGCTATGGTGCATCTGGAAGGGGTGTCTGGTTTCTGAGGCGAGCGGCAGAAGCGGGACCCCAAGGGAAGGCTCTGTCCCTGACCCCCTTTGCCCTCCCTTGTTCTGATCTTTATTGGGCCGTCTGCCTCGTAGCATCAAAGGCAAAAGCAGGCCCGTGATTTGTCCTACAACAGCTCTATAAAAAACATAATTGCCCAATAACCCTCTGTCTGCAAACCAAACCATCTTCCTGTTTCTTCTCTCATAAAGACTATTTGACAAGCCTGTTCCATCAGCTTATAAAAACCTAGAAATAGCTGCCTTCCCCAGAAAGAAACTTTACAGAAAAACAGAAAAGAAACTCATTTACTTTTATATATATATATGTAATATGTGTATACACACAAATACACTAAGACCTCCACAACAAGTAAAATACATAAATCATTTAAAACAGCCAAGTATTGGCATGACAAGCAGAGGAAGTATTCCTTCCTAAAATAAGAATGTAACCCGACACAGTGAATTTACAGTGTCAGAAATGTTCTGTAGAAAACTGAACAAAAGTGAGGTGGGAGTGTGTTGTTAAACTAAACGGGGAATGATCTAAAAATGATGCAGTAAGAATTATCCTCAATATCCTCACATTATTCTGAAGCTGGATATGAGCAGAGACAATTTAGAAATATTTTCTTCCTCTTTCTCTCTTAGAGCTTGTTTTCCCACATAATAACATTGTTGCAAGATTCACCAACAAAAATGATTCTTCAGCCTTCCTTTCAATAAGTATTCAGATGTAAATTGTCCAGTCACCTTCTGGTTAGTGTAGGGAGTAGCTCATTCAGGTGACATTCTGTCCTCAAGCATCCTTGAGAAAATACAGAGAAACTTCAAATTAAATTGCTATACTTAAGCTTTAAATCTAGACCATTTTGTGCTTCAGCCACTAAAAAGTAGTTTGCAGTAATCCTTTGAATAATCTTGCCCTGATGTTTCTAAAAGATCAGTTATTGAACAACTTGTCTGACTGTCACAGGTTTCATTTGAAATATTGGACATAGATACACAATTAATTTGATTTGTGGTGCTGAGATTTACACTCCTAGCAACTGTAGGCCTATTGCATTTTAATTTACTTTCAGTACAAAATAGTTGCTTTGATATGCCTGAGAACAAATGCCTTGGGATCTGTTCCTCCCAAATGACGTCAAATAAGAATTCCTCTATTAACATCAGTGGATGAAGGATCTGGTCTTCAAAACCAAAGAATTTATGCCTCCTGTTGTGGGCCAAATCTTGAAGTGTTCACTTTATTACACAAGCAAGACTTGAAATCAGTGAGGACAAAATGAGAAAAAGGTGATGCCAAAGCTAAGGGAAGGGTCCTGAATTCAGATTCCACTGGTTTAAATCCAGGGATGTTTCAGAATGCTCTGATTTCACACCAGTGTTCAGTGTAAGCAAAAAACCCCCAAATCTGGAACAAGGGTAAAACCACAAACTCTAAGTGGCCCTTGCAGATAAGGCCACTCTGAGTAGATGTATACATAGTTAGGATGTTGAATAATGCTTGTAATTTAAAAGTTTAAAATAATATAATCATTTCATTCATGGTACATAGGATGTCTCTTCACGTATTTTTCCCAGTTTTTTCAGTCTTATATAGGAATGAAATATTTCTTTTCCATTCAGTTGGCTGAGCTCTGGTTTGTATTCACATAACTAATTGTCTCTGTGGGACTGAATCTTGATTACAATTATTTGTTATAATGTCATTGTATTATATTGTATATATTATCATTGTATATATTGTCATTGTATATATTACAATGTCATTGTAATATATTGTATATATTGTCAATCATATTACAACATAATTTGTTATAATTATTAATTGTCTCTCCAGAATTCTATACAGCTGCCAGTCGTTGCTGGCTAACAGTCTGCTTCCAACATCCACTCTCTTAGTTTCTTATCGTGCACTGGTTCATCTCTCTTCAGGGCCCTCCTGAGATCAGACAATCGAGTTGTCGAAAAAGAACCATTTTCCAAGCCTTGTCTACTTTTTCTGCATTCTTTCCGTTCAACACAAGGTCATAGTCACAGGGGACTGAGCCCTGCAATTCCCAGCAGATTCCACTGCGTATTTTCAGTAGTTACACTTCAGAAGTATTTTCTGCTCCCTCTTCAGGCTCTTTCCTTCCCCTTGTACCTAGTGGAGAAGCAACTTCTCTGCAACTTTTCACATACTGGAAAAAATTAATGTTCCACGCAGCTACATTCAGAGTAACCTGCTTGGTGTGGACCTGTGGCTCAAGGTAATCCAGCTGGCTTGTCTTACAATGCAGGATGATGCAGGAGTCCTGACTGTTGGCTCAAACACTGCAAGGCCAGGCTTAAAGAACTAAAGTCAGTGTCTGCCTCTTTCTAGTGATGTGCTCAACTCTCCTCTCAAATCTTATTACTGCTCCCCCTATCTCCTCCCTGCATAGCACTCCCCCTTTTAGTTCATCTAGGTGGTGAACACAAATATTCCTGGAACACTTTCAGCAGCAATGCACAAACACTGAGAGAATCCTGAGCCCATCCTATGATGGCAGGATGGCATTTTTGCTCAATGAAGATGTCAGGCAGAGTCTCACATACAACTCACCCAGAATAGCGGACAGGGAGTGACCAGTCACATACCTCGGTCATCTCAGTCTTATTCTACCTACTTCCCAAGCTGGGAATTCCTCCTTCCTTGTGTCTCCACTAGACTTCTGTTCAGTAGCCTCCTCCTCCCACCCAGTTTGTCTCAGGGACTCCCCAGTGATTTATCCTCCCCTCTGCTGAGGAAAGCTCTCAGCAGAGGCCGTGCCCATCTCGGAGCCATGCCAGCACAGATGCTTCCACCTGGGGGAAGCAGAGAACCACACTGAGCTCCTTGCTTTTGGAAGGTTCCCAAGTACTCTCCTGCTTCAGGTAGCTCCTAAAAATGTCAAACTCCAGGCTTAGAAGTTGTGCCAGGTCCAACACCAGCACTGAACAACCAGAACTTGGACCAAAACCCCGAATGGAAGGGAGTTTTCACCCAAAAGAGGCACTGGGTTGACTGGGGTTCTCATACCTCCAACCTAGCAATTTTGAGGGTTTCTCCCAAGGAAGAACTGGACCTAAAGGTGGGGTTTCACCTGTAGCTTTGGGACTGAAGCAATACAGGGAGGCTATAAAAAGCAAATGACATGATATTGTACAGGATCATTGCTCCTGAAGTTGGCAGGTTAAGCTTATCTGTGCCACCAGGCTGTAATGCTGTATGAAGGTTGTTACACACATTGCATGATTACTACAGTAGTAATTCCGAATTCTATAGTACTGAAAAAGAAACTGTATACCATTTGTGATGATATATACCCTTAGTATGCAGTATTAATGTAGTATATTCTACTGACTTCTATGAGAAAAGCAGAAAGGTGCTGGGCACAGCACTTAGCAGGGCAGAGTGAATTTTGAGCAAAAAAATAGAAATGAAGGTCTGCTCTTAAAAAAATGAATCAATGTGTCAGTAGTGAAAAAAAGTCCATGCTGAGCAGCAGGAACCTACTGTATTTACAGTCTCCTCCATAGATGCTGGTGTGGTAAAAAAAAAAAAACAACTTGTCTTGAAACATTAAAAAAACTGACCTGGCCATTGTGATGCTGAGCTCTGTGGCCCAGTGCCTTCAAGCCCAAAATTTAAATTCAAGCCTCCCTGCTCAGCAACTGTTCACAAAGTTGTTTAAAATGAAGGTCTCAATCCTGCTTAGCAGATCTGCATGGTATAAAGTTGAGCTAAACCAGAGCCTTGTTAAACAAAATAGGGCTCAGTGTTGGCTTGGCAGTTTGCTCCTGCTGTCCAGAACTGAGACTCAAAGTAGAAGCTGATTTTAAAAATTGTGGAAGAACAAAACTTTCCTCTTGTTCTATCACTCGGGCTCTAACACATGTTGAAAAATAAGCTGCCAGCAACTTACACAGCAGCAGGACTTCGAGTGTGCTATTGGGAAACCCACTAAATCTTTAAAGGAGGTACCTTTGGAAATATTTTACAGACACTCATCTCCCCAGCAGGAAAGCTCTTGCTGGAAAGAGACATCTTTAACAAATAAATAATAGTTTATTAAGTCACTTGTCTCCACAGCAGGAAATAAACTGGGGGGTGGGAAGGAGGGTGGCGGGTGACAAAGGAAGAGAAACAAAAAACGTTACCCTTGCAACCCCTCTGCTCCAACAGAGCTGTATTTATTTAAAACACTCTTCTCCTAAGACAGATGGAAAAAATAATTAACCCAGCCACCCACCCCTTTTATTAAACTCCTTTGTGACCACCAGGGATACGATTAACATGGCCACCATAAAAACCCAGTCCCCTACCCTCAAAATAAAGAGAAAAACACAAGTAAGAGTGAGACACCGTGCAGGGCAGGAAGTAAATTAAGAACCTGCCTTTAGGGCAGTCAAATATTTTTCTGAGTACCTGCTGGAAAATTTGACAGAAACATAGTGAAGGGGTAAGCATTCAGTTTATCTCAGTACGGCCTTGAGGACTCACTTCTGTGGGAGTCTTCCTCGGGCAACCAACTTGTGTGGAAACTGTGTGGAAGGGCCATCACTCAACAGCGGAGTAGGGACAGAGGACGTGGTGCTACTTGTGAGGACAGAAGGGCAATTTACAAGTTGTCCCAAGCTTTCCCAGTTTTGAAGCTTGCCCAAATCCTCTGACGTCCCATGTGCAATCACAGAAATTCTTGGGGGGCTAGGTGTCTATCTAAATTTTTTATTCACTGGACTTTTCTATCATCTTCCTATTGCTGCTTCAAGGCATTCTGTGCCTACGGAAGGCCAAGACAGATTTCCCCAGCAAAAGCTGTCTTTATTTATACAGTGGAAGTCTGGATTTCTCCAGCTGTTTACACAGCACCAAAGGCCAATCCAGGTATATGGATCCCAAGTAGCAGATTTTTCTCCCTCTCTACTACTGCCTTCTATAGATACTCATACCTCAGTTTCCAGTTCACACTAGCCTTGTGTACAGAAGATCAAAGATGCTGAGGTCAAAAGAAGTCCACCTTTGTGATGATTCTTCTGGGATCTCTGGAACTCCACAACCCTCCATGTCATCAGAATCATAGGAAAAACAGATCTTAAACCTACCCGTGGCTATTCACATGTTCTCATGGGCCAAGTGGTTACAAAACCAGATGAAAGTAAGTTAATAGCAGGCTATAGCAGGCTTTGTGTACTTGAGTCTGCAGTTACAGGAGTCCATACGGAGGGCATCACCACACTGAGATACTGACTTCATTGTATTATTTCCATGTTATCTTTAGCAACAAACTTGCCCTTTCTGAACATGTGTATACTGACATTCACTCCTGACTGCAGCACTTCATTTGTTAGGATTACCCCAGGCAAGAGGAGATCAGCCAGAATCATGGTGTAGAAAAGGCTTTTCCTCATAGCAGTCTGACTAAAAAATGTTATGCGTCGTGTCTACCAGTGCATAATGGTGATGAGAAGCCATGCCAAATGTGGCAGCCTAAAACTAGAAGCTGCCAGGGTAAAATGATAGTCATCTCTAAGGTGTAAGATATGTCAGCTTCCCAAACCAAAGATTTCCACTCTATGATTGCCAAGGAAGCTCCTTGCACACTGTCACCCTTATATCAGGAAGCACTGAAAACATTCTGAATATCTTGTGAGAATACATTCAAAGAAAATACTCCTCATTACATTTGATTTCAAGCTGCCCCAGGAAGCCTTTTGCTCACCTTCCATTAACCACAGCTCTGAGTTTTCTATTCTTTATCCCTTACGAAAAACTGGAGGCCTGAGGGCTTAGTGAGAACCTGTTCCTACAGAACATTAGTACCCCCTGTGCTGTGGTAGATGGTGACTGTGGGAGGGTAAGTGGTACCAGCTCAAGTACAGGAGGAACAAATCCACTTGTTGTATAGACAAAAGGTCTGCATTAAGCTGTCCCAGTGACAATTGTTTACAGTGTTCTGTGAATACAGAAAAAAGATACCTGGAGTGCAGGTAAAAGGAACATAGAACCCATACTGATAATCTGGACTGGAGTAGATGTTCCCATTTTAATAAGGGGCTGTTTTAAACAAAAAAAAAAAAAGAAGAAGAATATTAACACTGTATAGG
The DNA here is from genome assembly GCA_013397975.1 of Machaerirhynchus nigripectus. Lineage (NCBI taxonomy): Eukaryota > Metazoa > Chordata > Aves > Passeriformes > Dicruridae > Machaerirhynchus > Machaerirhynchus nigripectus. The sequence continues at coordinate 165,556 of VZRQ01009882.1, forward strand.
TCAAAATCTCTCCAGACCCCTTGGTAGATAGAGTGAAGTTTTATTTAGTAAATGGTTTCAAAATACATGATTGAGTAGGAACAGAGGGATGGGGGAGGAGGTAACTATGATACTATCCATTTAGGGCAACAGTAATCAAAATCAGAAAATTACACCTAATACTTGCTAGTCTCTCATTTCTTAGAGGAGCCAAACAGTACAGTACGTGTTGTTACAGATAATGGGGGGTTGATAACTAGGCTATTGTATGTGATTGCAGATATTAGGGAATGTTAGACTAGCACAAAAGGGTCAGCAAAAGGGCATTGAGTCAGGAAACTGCATTTACTGCTGGCTCTGCCACTGAAGTGTTTTGAGTAAATAATTTTGTCCCTATCTGTGAAATTATAAGGACAAATGGGCTTTCTTTATAAGACATATATTGACATGAATGGATAAAAAGTGTTAGAATGAAAGAAAAATGTTACTGGATAACTGAGACTGGACTTAAAGCATTAGTGGAAGGTACAGTCTAGTTGGAAGTGGGAATATGCTGAGTTGGATATGGAAATCTCACAAAAGTATTTTTCAGGACTATGTGGAGATGACAGAATCATAACTTTAATGTCCTGTCTGCATGGCTTATATATAGCAACGTGCATCCTGTTTGGCAGAGTTTAGGATATCTTCATACAAATATTTTAATGCCTAGCTGCTACCTAACTACTTTAGAAGTAGTTTTAGTTTATAAGAATTTTGTCACATTCTCAGGAGGGATCAGAAGTCGACACCCGAGCCTTAGGATCCGAGGGAGGGACTGACCTTGCCAGATTTTCAACTTCTGGTTATTGGCAGTCCAAGTATTTCTTTCCTGCTGCTCTGACAACCAATCTGTTTGTCTGGAAAGCAGTCATGAAACAGTTGATGTGGGTTGGCCCTGTTCACTGGCATTTCATCATCACTTGTAGCATTCATCGGCTGCTTGTGGAGATGCATCTCAAAAGAGAGGTTTTGAGGGGTTTAATCAATTTCCTGAGTTCTGCCCATCAACAGTGTCTTCATTTCCTGCCACTTTATAAAACAGGTTCAAGTTACAAATTACAGACTTGTTTTGGGTTATTCTAAATAACTCCACTGAGCTGCTTCAAGTTTACACTCATGTGGGATCCTGCTGCAAAGACTACTGGGATTGATGGGAATCTTCAGTAGACTTTTTATCAGCCTTGATTATTCATTGTTCAAACCTATCAAAATTTTACCATTCACTTGAATAGAAGCAGGAATAAATGCCTAAAGAAGTGGTAGCTAATCCCTCACCATGTAAATTGTTCATGGATTGGAAAAAGTAACAAAGTAGTTAAAAAACTAGTCTGAATCCTGTACTGAATGAATGCCATAAATTTTGCATTTAAGTAATTTCATCTGATATTTAACTAAGAACTAATGGGTGCTGCTCTCTTGTTTTCTTCTGAAAGAAATCATTTCTTAGCTGTATGGTACTATTGTATGAAAAGGGATTACTGTGTGCATAAAGACTTTCAGTATTTGGCTCTTACCTAGGCATTTCTGGTAGAGTTTAGCTTCTATGGGACAAAACTTTGCCTCATTAAAATGTTAAAGTTTCAGGACTGTGAAGTAAACTCATACTAGTTGTAGCTTGGAGGGGTATCAGGGACTGGACTGGGGATGCTAAGAGAAGCTGAACTGCATTAGGTACATTGATTGCTCTGGGTTTTTTTTATTTGAAATGGGTTTCTCAACAAGTTTTTTTATTGACATGATTTCCCCTGACAACTTTGTCCCACTGATACCCAGATCCATGGTCCATTCATGCACATGACATTGGGTTAAAGGCATCATCTCATGTGACAGTCAGAGGGTTTTTTTTCAAGAAAGTGGGGTTTGTATTTTTTCCCTTTCCCTTTGTTATGTGGCAGATGAATAATGACATAATGAAAGCAGATAATCTAAACCAGCACAAACTGCGAGTAATGCAGAATCACAGGTGATACTGGGGGATTAGAGAGGGAAGAACTGCTCAGCACTGACCATCTTCAGTAAGAGGAGGTAGAGCTGCTGTGTTGCCATACACAAAGTTGCTTGAGCTGGTCTCTACTGTGACATAACAGACTACATAAGAGCACATCATCTAGGAAGATTTTATGGGACACAAAGTTGAGGTGTAAGTTTTTAAAAGAAGGTGATTACAAAACTGAAATTCTCCACCATATTTACATTTCAATTTCAAATAACCCACAGTAAAGCGGGTTTGCTCGTACTCAGGCAAGTTTAATACATTTCAGTGCTGTCACTGTCTCAACTAACATATATACTTTGCTGTTGAGTTTAGCCCACTTTTGACAGACAATTCAAAGAGATGGCTCAATTGTGTCAGGAAAAAAATCTTTCCAGGAACTGATATTTAACCAAAATTTCCTGCTCAAGTCAACCAACCATTTGTCTTGAACTACTGACAGCTTTTCACAACATAACTAACTTGAATTGAACATTCTTTTCTGTTCCTTTTTTGTATCTCCTCTTGTAATGACATCAAAGCTGAGGAGGCTGGGAACCTGGTTTGCTTAGAGAGAATGAGACAAGCATTTGGCACGAAGATTCCTGGTCTTAAGGAAAACAAAGTGTTAGAAAGCAGGAAATCCTCATCCTGGAAGAAAATTTTGTACTTCTGAAAACTTGGGGCAAATTTAATGAGCTGGCACAAGAGGACAAAAAAAAAAATTTGCTTATGCTTTCAAAATACTGTGCATGGTCAGTTGTTCTAAAACACACTGTCAAGAGTTACTGTGATTAATCAATACTGTTGTGCCATTTGACTGAAAATGCATTATCTGGCAAATGAATGAGGATTTCAGGCAGACCAGCCTAATTAGACAGAATATCTATTTATGTAGCCATCTACTTTATACCATAATAATAAACAGTAATAATAAATAATATGTGAAAATGGATTCTAGGAACCTGATCAAATATGCATTTAGTTCAACACACTCTTTCCACTGGCTTCAGTGTTCGCCATTGCTCATGCTGGAATTCTGAAGAGTATTAAAATGAAAAGATTTAGTAAAAAAGATAGGAATTTGTCATGAGAGAGGATGCTGATGTTTATCCAACACACAGAAATCCTAAAACTCTGCAAGGCACTAAGTATGGTTAATACACTCCTCCTTTCATTATGAGTCTAGTTTAAATTGCTCTAACTCTGATTCACTGAAGCATTTAACCCTGCGTTTGACTCCAAGAAAAATCCTAAAACACACTGCAAGTCAGAGATTAAGTGTATGCTAAAATGCTTTTGCAGATTCAAATTAGTAAGCACCAAAATCATAACATTAGCAGACATCTAAATGCAAAGAGATACTATACAATTACGTATTTTTCTGTATTTGTTTTCCGAACAAGTATCATGGACAAAGAACATCAAAACTGAAAAGTCAAGTACTCAGTTTGGGAAACAAATCAAGGCTGTTCATGTACAACTGCACCTCTATCAGTGTACCCAGCCCCAGCCATGTGTATGACAAAGGAGACGCCAGACACAGGCATTATGTGCTGGGCCTTTTTCTACTCTTTTTACTACTCCTAGTTCAAGCAAATATCTTTAAAAAGAATATGAAAAACTCAAGGGAAGTTTGGTCTGGATTAAGACCTTGGGAAAAAAATGGGCAAGGAAACTAGAACAAAGTGAAGCTCACAGCCGTAGTGAACAGTTTATACAAAGTCTTTCTGTAAGAGAATAATTTGGATTTTGCAGCAGCCTGATTCTCTCTGATAGAATAATCAACAACCTTTCCTCAGTCACTGTCTGTAGAATAATAAAACCTACTATCTCCTCATTTAGGTACGTAGATATTACACTTTGTTGTGGCATATTACTGTGAAAACCTTCCAAGAAAATCACTGCAGTAATTTTCTTAGTCCAAGAGAAAACGACATGCTCAGACCTGGTTTGATTTTTTTTTTCTTTAAAGCAGTATGGATAAAAAAGATTGATGATTCTGATTGGGTTCATAATAACAACAGGCAGCTCTTTACAAAACTCTCAAGGCTTATCTTGAGAGAAATCCCAGCATCCACACAATGGTTGGTGCTCCTACTCCTGCTTTTGTCAAGTGTCTGAAATTGCAGCTCCTACTGGCCTGAGTTATTTAATCACTGTCATGAAATGGACATAAGAATCAGTCAAATATGCCATTTATTTCTCCACAAAATTCCTAAAAAGGCTTGTAATTTAGTTGCACTGAAAATGTGGGAATGGACAAGGTTAACAGGAAGAAACGGGAAAGGAAAAAAGGAAAGAAAAGGCTACAGCTGCAACATTTTGTGGAAACATGTTGATTTGGTTGCTAGAACCATAAGAGGCATGATGTGATAGAGGGTTTATTCATTTCTAATCACAGACATGGCTTTATCTGCAAGTCTTCCTCCCCCTCCTCTAACTGCCCCCCTCCTTTTTCCTCCCGTCCCCTGGGGCAGCACTGTGGTGGGGCTCAATCACTCTTTTATTAGTTGTGATATACTGTGGCTAATTCCCTTAATCTGGACCTTGCTTTCCTATAAAGCCCAGACCTCAGGTATTGAATTTCCCTGATCAAAGTGCAACCAGTGTGGGACACAGCAATCTCCACTAAACAGGGGAGCTTGGGAAAGCTCGTAAATGGAGTCAAAGAAATACACACACACAACGCACTCACAAGATGGTGCAATCAATTGGTAGAACAATCACGTGTGAAATATTACTGGCTCCTTAAAGTGCTGGTTCTGGGATTTACTGCAGTGTATTAATCTGCTATGCTTAATGCATTGACCTTTCACCCCCAGCAATTCAGTAGACAGGGCTTGAATTGCCAGGAGCTGATACAATGGATTAGGAGCAGAAAGACCCCACCACACTCAAGTGCCAGGGCAGCCCTAAGCCATACCACCAGTAACTTCCCCATCTTTCCTAATAGATACTGCCAGACAATGTGGCTACCACAGAAAGGACTGTATTGACAGAATTTCTGGAAGGGGAGATAGTGGAAATAAGGCTTGTTATAAAACAATAGAGAAGGGCAGTCACAAGACACAGTCACAAGACAGGGATTTAGAAGAATTGGTTTTATTCCATGCAGTCATTCTCTCCTTTTGTGTGACCTTAGGCAAGACAACTCACTTCTTAGGATCGTGTTTGTCCTATCTGTAAATTTGGGATAATGGCACTTCTCTGATTTTCTCAGGGGCAGCGCGGAGGCTTTGTTCACTGACACTTGGAAGGCACTTTAGGATCACAGGATTAAAGGTGTTGTATGTTCATGCAAAATAGTATGATACTCTGTACATTATATATCTATCTGGATGGAGAAGAGAATGAAGAGAACCTACCTTCCTATGTTGATCAGGAAACTCAATCATAAATCCAACAGCTTTCTCTTCAGAGTGCTGTGTTGAACCAAAAAGTTAACTCAGATCTAAAAGTAAGTGCTATGCAGACTTGGAGAAATGTGAACAAATAAATTATAAGGAGAGCAATGTATATGTATAATGGTGATATAATCACACGTCCTTTTCCTGCTTCCTTGGTCATTCAAAACCTCAATACTTCATGTACAGAAAACCCTTTGGAATTCCATTTCCAACGTTAACTCTTCAGTGTCATCTTTATTCCATATAATCAAACAAACAGTGCTACTGAATTTGAGAGGAGTGTCCAAAAACCTCATAAAGGAGATTATTCTAAGTAATTGCTATCAAATGCCATTAAATTCTGAATAGCGTTAAGCCCCCTCCACCCGCCTGCACAGGCACTCTCATTTAGGATTAAAGGGACCTTTATTTGATTTGTTTTACTTCAATACAAAATAAATTAGGTTGACCTGAATTAAGGCCTCTTTGATACTCAGGAAGAGTGTCTACACAGGGATTTCCTACGCTTTAATTGGTCCACTTCAAAAGTTAATTTGGGTATTTTTCCCAACATGCTCCAAAACTACCCCAGAGTACATGTGTCATATTTATAAAATGGCAGAGAAATTCAAGCCCAGGGCTCAGTGAATATACATTCAAAATTTACCATTTCAGTGAGCATATTGGCACTGCTGAGTACTCCTCAGAACTGGAATATACTTAAATGATAAATAATGGTGAGATTCACCTCACCAAACTCTGGTTGTCCAAAGTGAGGTCTCTAAGTTTGTTACATCTCCTAATTCCACAGAAAGATGTGCAAACCCAGAGGATGACAAAGCCATTGTAGTAGGCGCCTCTGAGGCTGCTGTTAAAGGATTGCTGTAAGTCCACATAAGGGGAGACTGTCCCCAAAAGTTCACCTCATATCCCCCTGTCCTTAGCTGCGTGTTTCCCTGTGCCTCGTGCGCCAGCAAGCATTCATACAGCTGTGGAACAAATCGAGGCGGGAAACTGATCCAACGCAAACCAACTCTGAACAATACCAACAATGAGAAGAGAGAGAAAAACATGAGTTATGCATCCTGACTTAAGCTGGCTTAATTTTGATTGTGCGACCGTATCCGAAAAAAAGCAGGAAGAATTCTTTTCCAGAGATATTTCTTTCAGTCTAACAATTATATTTGAGCTTTGCAAGTTAATTTATAGTAAACACCTAACTGAAGACAACTGAGGAGAAAGAAACTTAGCCCCAAGAAATCGTACTTGTACCGGCTCCTATGAATGGAAGTACGTCTGAGTTTCTGAACAATATTTATACCTCGGAACTTGTGGTTAAATGTCTTTCCTTCAATTTTTCACAGCAAGCATTAGCAAAGACAGTTGAAAACTCTTTTAAGTGGACAATTAATAGTACCTTAAAGGTGCCTGGTTTTTAGAAAATGCTGGGAGCCAGTCCTGCGAAAAGCATCACTCATGTAGGGCACTCAGAACCACTAAGCAGTTTTGAGACTCTGGGCCCTATCTAAAAAGAGTTGAGTTCACGTAAATTAACTTTTAAAGTAAATCAATACACATATATTTTAATCCAGCTATGTGCACATCAAGAAATAATTTTTGTTAAGTGTGGCACTGCTGATCCTGTTACACATGGATCAGACAACACATCGTGAGTTTCAAGAATATCTTGACTTGTGGTCAAAAGGCCTGAGTGCTCAACTTGAACAGCTTGGAAACCAGAGCCCCTGAAATCGTAACGCACGGACTAGGGAGTAGCAAAGGGCAGAAGAGATGAATAGTGTAAGAATTGAGAACAGATCTGAACAGAAGGGATGTCACAGGGCCACAAGGGACAGTTGGGACATTTCTTTGCCCTAGTGGGTTTGTGGGCCCTCCTGCTCACTGCCTGACATCAGCCACTTGGAATGCCAGTAATATAACACCCCTGCGACACTCGTGCTCCTGCCGTACAGTTTTATTGCCCTGCTTCCACTCTCTCTGGTTTATATCGGATTGTGTTTTCCAAAGACAGGCAATAAAGAGGGGAGGAGGGGAAGGGGGATTTATAGCCTGCTAAACTAAACTTCCCTGGGCTTGCTGTCCTCTTGTCCCAGCCCTCCTCTTGCTGCCCTGACTGGTCTGGAGGAACAGTGCTTATAGCAAGGTCTCGGGGTGTGAAGGACGAGGCTTGTCAGAGACTACTTGGGTTCTCTTCTTGGGAGGTCAGGGAGCACACCCCGGTCACCCACCAGCTCCGTTCCCTCAGTGTCCCAGGCACTGTGCCCTGCTGCCATGGAAAAGCATTGTGGTGTTGTCACATGCCAATAGCCTTGAGACCAATCTTGATTCGCACACTTAGGAGTTTGCCACACAAGCCTCTCACTGTTTGTGGAAGGATTTTGGAACAGCTGAAGGCTTACAAAAATCTGCCTTAATGTAGGCATCCTTAGTACTTCTGCTTCTGAGAAATTATTGTCAAGGTCTCTGTCTCAGCTGATTTAATGTAAAGGTTTGGCTTGCTACATGCATGATTTCAAGTGGTGTCTGACAGTGTGATGTGGTTTGGGGTCTTTATAGTACACACTTAACTAAGCTGAGAGCTTTTAGAATGTGAAGATGAGGACCTCCAAAACAGCACAATGCCCCTCCATAGTCTTGAAGGTATCTGAGGTGAGGATATGCAGCTGAAAATAATTGCAACTGCAGTTCTCTGCAAGAGGGAGCTAGAATCCTGAAAGGCTGCCATTTAGACATATCTGCTTTGTGACAGGCACAACAACAGCACCGTATGATTACGACATTCTCTTATAAACGCAGGAGGTGGACAGAAGATATGGGGTTGGATTTGGGACAGGGAGAACCATTTCTACACAGCAAATACATGGTGAAATGCTCATAAAAGGCATAAATTTCTAAAAAAAAAAAGCACCCGAGATGAAAATTCCACTCAGTGGAACACTCAAACTCCTGTGCTCTTCAGAGTTTTTAAAACATCCAGTCTTTGCCAGTATTTCCTGGGAAATGGGATAAATAGATGGCATTCTTCCCGACTGGATTTTCAGAGTGATGTCGTATAGTACAGAGAGATAATGAGAGCAAAATAACTTTGGGATTTAAGTCACTGCCTTCAGGTAACCGTGGCAGATGCGTGGGGAGGTGGACAAACACCAGTAAAATGCAAGCACACGCACCATGTAAGCAGTGAAATTACAGTGTGCTCTGCTGTGATAGAACTGTCAAGTGCCTCTGAAATGCCAGTCATCAGCAGAAATTTTAAACCAGCTCTTACTAATGTGATGTCACAGGGCCAGGTGCTCTCCTCTGCTCTCTCCTTCACTGCTTCCTGCTCACCTCCACCTTTGGCGGCTGCCCCGGCTCTGGTGGGCAAGGTGTGGAAGGGATTGCCTCAGCTTCTCTGGGGAGTAGAATGAGTAGGATGGGATGAAATGCAGAATGATAAGTGCAGTCTGCAAGAGACTTGTGAAATCATGATGTTCAAATTGTTTTAAGATAGCACAGAACAAAGGACAAGAGAAAATACTGCACTGTGAGGAAAAATTCAGCAATTGCAGAGAAGAGTGGTGTAACGGGACTTCTGAATGTACCATTTCTCTAACTCAGAGCCCACATGTCACAGCTTCTCAGTCCAGTTCAGCTGCACACCACAGGCCATGCCAAATGATACCAATCAAAAGCCACCCATTTAGGTTAGCCAACCATTTAGGTTAGCAAGTGTTTTGGTCTCTCGAGAACCAAAATGGTGTTGTGTTCTTTAGTGCAACATGTAAAAACGAAAAAAGGGAATTTGTGTTGAACACTGGTCACTTCTCCCATTGCACTTGTAAGCTAAGCCTGGTTTTTCTCATAAGTAGCAGAAAGATGGCTCCAACTTCAGGACCTTTTCATTTTCTTCCTTGTTATGTACAGAGGTAGCAGCTCTTGTAAACGGTTTCCCTATAGGTCTTGAGAGTAAAACACTACTCAGGGCAGGTTCTTGTGTTTTTTATACTTTGATATTATCCACTGTAAGAAGAAAAAAAAAAAACATAATGGGGCAGATGCAGAAGGCAAACCTGATGTTTAGAAGGCATCCACCACATGCAGAGAAATCCCTCATCTATAGCTGTAGGGAGAAGATCCTTTGTATATTGTGCACTCAGAATTTATTTACACCTCTACTACTTATGCTTTGTGTGTCTTTAGAAACTGGAATCTAATCAATAATAATAATAATAATAATAAAATTATTATTTAAAATAATAGAATTCCAGCATCACAAAGTCTCAGGGAATGCAACCCTGCTATTCTCTGTGGTGCATCACACAGATGTGCAAGGCTTGAAGCTGTATCCAGAATTCTCAAAAATTCAGTTCAACACAAGCTGAGTATTAGAATAAGGTTTAGCTTTTGCTGCAATGACTGGGCATGTTAAATACAGAAGTGTCTCTAGAGACAATTTCCCCTGTATTACAGACTGATAAGCAAAGACCACATCAGAATAATTAAATCCAACTTCTTTAAAAAGAGAACCAGCATAAACTGGCTAAGGACTCATTTTCACCTGAAAGTTCCTGGAAGATCAACTGCTCTGGACACTTCTAAATAGATTGGTATTACTCATCCATAACACATGTATTCATATCTTCTTAAATTTTTCTTAAATTTTTCAAAAAATGAATTCTTAAATTCATATCTTTCTTAAATTTTTCTTAAATTTGCTTTTCAGAGCAAGAAATAAAGGCACCATTTACACTCCAGAATTACAGATTAGGTCTAAGTGGAAGTTATATTTGTTTGTCCTTCATTGATCACCTACTTGGGAATTAATTTTGCTGTTTGTGAGTGAGAATGCAAGTGTTCTTGTGGGGGTTTTTTCCTCAGGGAAGTTTCACATTAAACTTCCTCTGTATTCTGAAATATTTAACACAACCCTCTGCAAAGACTCCTGTCCTCCAGTGACAAAAACACTGCTCATTTAACAGTTACAGAATCTCAACCAATCATGAATGCTGCCATGGTTTCCAGTCTGGCAATACACAAGTTAGAGCAGTATGTCCTGCCAGGTTCTCAGTATGTTAATCTGACATAAACATCTCTCCCACCTTCATGCTTTTATTTCCTGCTTGCCCTGCATTGTATCTAATGCATTTAACAATTGCTTCATCTGAAGTATTTCTAGTGAAATTAAAACAAATCCTGGCCTCCTTCCTCCTCTATTTCTGCTGCTTATTAACCCAAGGTGATTTAGGACGTCCTTGAGCCTTAGGGCAATTGAAATTTATTTTGGGAGCTGTGTGCTTAGGGACATGTGGAAGAGGTTATTTATTCCAAAGAGCCATCCAGCAGTGATGATGTCACCAACAAAACACCGTAGCAGCTCCGCTGGTTTGCTACCAAAGCACTGCCTTGAGTTTCCTGTATGTCGTGGCACTTGCTGATACACACGGAGCCTGTATATAACTGGCATATAGATTGCTTATTTTGTTGTAAATACTTAAAATTAGCTTTTGCACTCTTATTTTTGGCCTTCTTGAAACCCCTGGTCGTGAACTTTTGCATTTTCATTTGCAACAGGCAAAGATCTATTGTAAACAATTCCATCCCAATCTAAAGTGAAATGCAGCTCAGTCACAGCAGGGTGAACTGCTGGGCAGCTCTTTGACTGCTTCCTTTACATACGCAACAACAGATGACAGATTTGTGAATAAAGTAAACTATGAGGATATTTTTCTGTAGATTCCTATGCAGATGTAGTTGAGTTTGAAGGAATTCTGCTACAGGTAGCTCATATTATTTTCAGAGCTATGTCTAAAATTCCTGGCTTTCTCCTGAGAGTAGCAGTATTCCAACTTTGCTCTTGGTTCTAGGCAACATATACTGGTAAAAACTATCCAGTGCATGAGTAGACACAGTCCCTTCACTGGGGTTTGTCTAGTTATAACTTGCTCCTGGGAAGGCTAAATATCCAAGCAGTGGAGAGTGTCAGCTTGCTTTATAGAACACAGCACAGAGTCATAGAAATCAAGGCAGAAAGGAAGCCCAGCAGCTCTCCTAAGCCATTTCCTTCCCTGGGACAGCTATACTTGCAGTGTTCCTTAATGAGGAGCTAAGGATTGGGATGGGATGCTTTTTACAGGCTGAACTGCAGGTCTCCTATACAATCTTCAGGAAATTAATTAGGACAGTATAAGCAAAGCAATACAACCCCTCTGTTTTTCATATGGGTATTGAGGAGCTTAAATACTGCTGATAAAATGCTGTAGGGCCGTGCATTGCTGGAACAAAATGCATATGAAGGTGTCATAAATATTCTTTCTCTCATGGTTTGGCTCTCTTAGCATCTGATTCAGTGGGACTTAAATATAGCAGGGAAGATTCTGTCTGAGTACTGAATGAGGCTCTTTATAGTACTGAGCCATTGGTAAGTGGATTGTGACATTCTGAGATTTCAAATTATGTTTTACTACTTTTAAGTGTTGGTGTGCGATATTGCTTGTTGCAAGCAGCTCAGAACCAGGCCACTGTGAATATCCCACCTGCAAATTCACCCGAAGTGAGCTAGTTACAGGACTCAGGTGATGGCAATACTGTACAGCCACTGGTGACTGAACAGCACATTCCAAGGATGTCATGAACAACTGCTCATTCAGTGTGTGCTTTCTGCAGATATTCAGATATTAAATTCTCCCTCTCCAGGTACACTGCTATAGAACGTGAACATTTGCTGGCCCACAGAGTATCCTGCTATGATTAAGTCCATAACTTTCAAGATTCTAGGATATGTTCATAAAAATATTACTCAACTCTTAGATGTAACAAATACAGGAGTAGGGTTCTGTGCTAGAGAAGTGGTCAGAATATTATTGGGACATAATGGGAGTAATAGGTGTGAAATAGTTATTTGCTACCTGGAAACTTGGGAGGGAAAGAAGATAAGTGTAAAGAAGGACCACACTTGCAGTGCAGGTGTGAGTGGTTCACTTGGTGCTGTTGTTGTCTCAACAAGTCCAGGCTGCACTGAGCAAGGACCCACATACCTTTGACACCTTTCTTGCATGATGTCCTGAAGCCAGAAGTGGTCCCACTGGACTTGCTGTAATTCTATTTTAATTTACACCCAACTTTCCTCTCTATCTCTTTCACTAGGATGATACAGGTAGTCACTGCTATCAGTCACTCTAAGCAAACACATGCTTTTAACATGGTCTTTCCCACACTTTCCCATTGTTTCCTATCAATTCCTCTTCTCCATTCCCTTAACTTCAAGCAAACAAAGCAGATCATGTCTCACATAATAGGATAATGTCACCTCTAGGGAAGAATTAGGCTCTCACGTTCCTCTCCTACTTCAATACTTCTATTTATAGACCTTTTCTTTCCTATGCCAAGTTCTCATCTGTTATTTCCTTGCTCTTGTTCACTTCTTATTCCCATCATAGATCAGAATCTTTCCTATATCTGCTACAGACTTCTTAAGGTGTCTGTGTATGGTTAAAGGGTCCTATTAACAACAGAGATTGTTTGTATGACCTAATTGGATTTCCACAGAGACAGCCTTAATAAGCCCTTTTGGTTTTTTTGGATTGTCTGCAAAGTAATAGTGCAATGGCAGTGTTCATTTTGCTTGGCTGTATCAGGCCATATATCACATCCTTTTCCTTCCAGTCCTTCAAATAAGCTTGCCTCATTCTTATTTTGGTTTCAAATTATAGATTATAAATTTTACTTCTCTCCACTTTTCCCTATAATTTGACCCCCAGCTGTTGAAACTACTTCGAGTGATTCCCCCTGCCCACCATCCACCCCATGGTTTCATACAAAAGACAGCCCCGGCTTTAGGAACAAATGACCTAAATGACCAAATGGTCCCTCAGACCAGCTGTGCCTAATAAAAATCCAACCTCCAAGCCTCACTTCCCTTCCTCAAAAGGGTAAAACTGATTTGAAAGTGCTGATGATAAGATACATGGGAATACAAAATCTGCCTCAGTCAACAGACCAAAGCTGTGCACTGTGACATCATCGTATCCAAAAGAAACGATGCTGTCAGTTCCTCCACTGCCCTATAACTAGAAGTTATTGCACTTGTCCTAGAGAAGGGATATTTGTTCATTTAATTTAGCCTTGTTTAGTCTGGCAAGAGTTATTTTCATTCCTGAAGTGCCACAGGAAATACTAGAAAATACCAGTTGCCCTCTAGGGTCCATTAGAATCAGTCCATGTTGTGAAAAACACTCCCTAGTATCGGATGGCCACTTGAAGCAGTTTTCCAGTAACCCTGTGCAATGCCTGGCCAGGAAAACAAGGTGGCTTTCCACTGGCAGTGAGCCTGCAGCACCTGCTGTGCACAGACAGGGCTGGGAGGTGGCATGAGCTGACACTGCTCACTCTTACCTGCATGTCCTGGCAGGCAGACCAAAGCTTGCCTACATGTGGCTGTGTGATAGAACACAGCTGTACCACAGCATATTTCAAACTGCTCCGCTGCCCGGGCAGTGAACATTCAAAACATCTTCTGTTTCCCTGTCTTTTCCTCTCATCAGCCAAAGCAGGGTATTTTCAGTAATACTTAGTGCTGAGGCAAAAACAATTCTTAACTTTTTTCCCTAATTCCTACTAGATTTATTCTGTTCAGCATCACCAAATTTCTTTAAAAATCTGCATCCTTCCTTCTCTTCACCCTTTTCTGTACTCTACTTTGATAGTTTGGGATATTGCCATAGACCTGTTTGATTGAGAACATTTTGTGGAACTCTAATACATAATATTTTAATGAGATTTCTGGTATATCTGGGTGTCACGGCAATTTCGAGATACCACTCTCTGGTTTTTAGTTCCATTTCATCCTTCAGTTCCCAAATGAAACCAGCAGATACAGGACTCCTACAGATGATCTGAGAAAAACAGTCTGGAATCTTTTTCACAGTTCAGTGTTTTAGCTATGGAATAAGATTTAAATGCAAATTTAATGCTTTTGTTACTTCTGTAGAGTGTGAAAATGTTGATGACCAAAAGGAATAAATATATCAATACTATTCAAAATAATATTCAATACTATTCAATACAATATTCAAATTTTGAATGAAGGCTACTCTTGCCCATTCGCACATTTTGTAAAGAACCTGATCCTGCAGATATACTCTTTCTCTGTCACTGAAAATGGATTGATTTCAATGAATTTGGTGTGAGTCAAGGTTACTTATCAGCTTCCAGAACATTCTGAAGAGCTTATAAAGTGAACTCTTAATTATACACAAGTGGAAGCAATCTAGGCAAGACAGCTGGGAAATGCTAGCTTTTCCACAGCTCCTAACACCCCTGGTTCATAGAGCAGCTCCCCAAAATCCTGGAGAGAGCATCAGCTTTTTTCTGTCCTGAAACTGCTGCATGCAGAGTATTTTGTACAACAGAATTACAACTGGCTGTAGTAACAGGGCCTCTGTGAGTTCCACTGGAAGAGAGTTTAACTATCTAACAGGTCTCATCATTAAGAAATGTTTCTGGTGCTTAGCTAAAATGCAGTAATATCCAATCAGAACTGCAGCCTTGCTTTAGTATGGCTGATCAATAAGTTGACAATAAGCTGATTAAATATAGAGTTTAGAGCAAGACACAGGACGATAAACTTCAGAACAATGAGAACCACAGGGACAACTTTTTGATTTTCAGGAAACTGCCTCAATTACCTTCTGTATTTTTGCTTCATTTCAACAAACATGACCGTATAGAGTAAACACGGGTTTGGATTCACAGACTATTCCGAGTTGGAAGCTACCTACAAGGATCATCGAGTCCAACTCTTAAATATATATGGCCCATACAGGAATTGAACCTACAACCTTGGTGTTATTAGCACCCTGCTCTAACCAACTGTGAAACTATTTTATAAGGAATTACCTTGTTTCTTGTTACTTGCCTCAGTTTCAGCCTTTAGTATTATCTGAATGCTTCAGTCTTGCTTGTGCCAGTGTGGACCAGGAGATGGGGAAAGGCCACTTAAGCCCTCACAATGGGAGGAGAGACCGAGCCATTTCCTGTCTGCTTCGTGGTGACAAATTTATAAAATTAGTCACTTTTATTTTATTTGACTCAGTAAGCCATGAGTGAGTTTAACAGAATGCCACAAAGCTGAGTTTGGAAAATGACTGCCACCCTCATCTCCTACCTGAGGGTAGTCCCACATTCTCCTTTTACACGGTACCAATGCTGTAAGGTGAAGCCCTGGCACAGGTTGCCCAGAGAAGCTGTGGCTGCTCCATTCCTCGAAGTGTCCAAAGCCAGGTTGGATAGGGCTTGGATAGTGGAAGGTGTCCCTGCGCATGGCAGGGGGTGGGACGAGATGAGCCTTAAGGTCCCTTCCAGCTGAAACCTTTCTGTGACTCTCTAATACACGAGAGGATCTCCTCTTCAAACCTACCTGGGCTGTCCTTGGCACTGGAATGTGCTCACGGAAGGACAGAGGTGACCAGTTACCTGCTACGGTGGCGACTGGACAGTGAGGGCAGAGCGATGACTGCCTGAGGCGCGGATGGGCACGAGGCGCGGCGGGGGTGCGGCCCTGGGGCTCAAGCGCGGGGTGCCGTGAGGCGCGGCGGTGATGCGGCTNAGAGCGGGGAGCCGTGAGGCGCGGAGAGGCACGAGGCGCGGCGGTGATGCGGCTCTGGGGCTGAAGAGCCGGGAGTCGTGAGGCGCGGAGGAGCACGAGGCGCGGTGATGCGACCGTGAGGCTGAAGAGCGGGAAGCAGTGAAGTGCGGATGGGCACGAGATGCCGAGGCGCCTGAGGGAGCGCTCGCGGCGGGAGGAGGCTGAGGGCAAAGAGATTACCTCAGGCGCAGTAAATGGGGCTTTCACAGGTTCGCAGGATAGTCAGGGTTGGAAGGGACCTCTGGAGATCACCCAGTCCCACCCCCTTGTAAGGCAGGGTCACTTGGAGCAGGTGACAAAGGAACACGTCCAGGTGGGTTTGCAATGTCTCCGGAGAGGGAGACTCCAGGTGTTGCAGTGCTCTGCTACCCTCCTCGGAAAGAAGTTCTTCCTCATGCTGAGGTGGAACCTATTGTGTTGATGGCCTTTCCTGTGCGTATTGTTTGTGAAATGCTATAAATGACTGAAGCTCTTGGTTTTCTGTTTCAGTGTCAGCAATCAATATCATGTTCATTTCGGTGATAAACCTGAAGGTTTGGTTGTGTCCCAGTCTGGATTTCCAATACTATGCTTATTTCTGCTTATGACTATGGATAGCTTTCATCAAAACATTGTTATTCTTCTTCAGCAGATCCATACCTTTAGGGTCACGTGATTTTCTCCCTAATTCCCATTGTGTCCTCTGCACCCTGGGATAAAATTGAGCCTTTGGTGGCTCATCTGTGCTTCACTAAGTAAGGCAGGACTGGCTTCTCCAGGAAAGCTGAATATGCACAGTCATAAATACATTATTAGTGCAGTTATTTAGTAGTAACTTCATTGTTGCTTAGTAAAAACTGCATTAGAGTTGTAAAGGGATAGTGCAAGGCCCCAGGGGGCCCAGTGGCTGTGAGACCTGGGCTAAAAATGAATATTTCACAGGATGAATCATTAAACAGGAGTGGAGTAGTGATGGGGAGATGGAGGGGATGGGCAAGCCAGGTGTGACTGAACAAATTTGATTGTAGGAGAAGCCTGATATTTGTATCCCATAACCTTTTTGAATCTTATTTGAAGGAACATAATCCCTTGTATATTACTTAGCTGTCATTTTGACTGTAAATGAAGTTTTGGTAGGTGTTTATGCATTAACTACAAAGGATTTGCTGCTATAAATACCCTGATACAATTATATCAGTGAATCTGCTGAGTGGATCCACAGCTTTAAAAGAACCAGTTGTCTACATAGTTTATAAGGATTTCCTCATCCCCAAGGCAAGCCCTGGAAGCAAATTGACTTTGGTTGTTTGCTTTTGGTTTTTTGGTCCATTTTGAATGCATCCGTATAAGAGTTACAGGGGTAACTCTCTACACCCAGTTGATACCAGTATTCTTATGCAACTTTTAAGTATAGGCCAGGTTTTGCTTTTCCATCCTAAGCTATCACTACCTGTGCCAGCCATGAAATTACTCAAAATACATTTTTCTGTAAAGCTGAATGGGTGTCCTTTTGATGGAAATGGGAATTTTGCACTGAATTGTATGACAATGCAATTTCTAATCACAAACCATAATGTGAAATAAAAAAAAAACCCGAAAACAACCCATTTAAAGCTGAAACCCTAGTGTTTCTTGTGGTTCCCCAAGCAATTGTGGATTCATTATCATCTACTTGCAAGTTAAAAGAGTTGTTAGAAAACAGAATTTCTACATGGAAATTGTTACAGTTCTCTCTTTTGCTTTAACATTTGGAAAATGTTTCTCCAAGTTGTTTGAATTTAGCCTCTCCAGATATGTCAGTTGAAATTTGTTTAAATTCTGATTCAGCTTAGTTGCAATCTGTGTAAGCTGCTTTAAAACAAGGTTTTAAAAGATAGTGTAAATGGGCCCAAGCATATGCTATTCTATAAGTAATATTCTGACTTTATTCTTAGAGTGGGAAAATCAGGTAAATAAGTACTTCAGTAATGTATATCCTATGAACAGAGCTAAGAACAGCCCTTGTTTAGCTTGTGGCCTCTCCCACTGGGTATCATTCCCAACAAAATGATAACAGGAATGGTTGACAAGGCTTGTATGGCATCTCTGAACAAAGGACACCCCATCTGTCAATGGAGAACTGCTGGTGGTTTTAGCTTAGCCTGTAAATTAAGTCTTAGCCTATAGCTGACCGTGGTTATTGTGTCCTGGTGATCTCTGCTGGAAGAGCTTGAAGCCGACATGGGCTGGTGCCGCATGGCTCCTGCTATGAGCCATGTGCTGTCAGCTCATTCCAAGGCAGAGCTTTATCCCTGTCCTATTCCATATCTCCTGCCCCGACTGCCTCAGAGTAGAATAAGCCCCGTGTGCTCCTGAGCAGGCACCAGGGCAGCCACAGTGCCCTACAGAGTCTCACATGTTCTACTGATTATCCAGCAGGCTTAAAGTTTGAGTTATAAAGGTGACCCCAGCCAGTTGGCTGAAAAAATACATTTGACATCATTGAAAATGTATGCTGCTGCTGAAGCATGGATTTTAATTTGAGGAAAATGTCGGCCGTAATCTAGCATACATTAAAAAATATATCTTTTTATTTCCATATGGGTCACGTTAAGGAAAATATTAAAAAAAAAAAAAGCCAACCCTATTATATGAAGTCTCATTAAAGCAGCCTGGAAAAGTTTAGCCAATTTACAGGCTATACATCTTAATCTCCCCAAATTACAGGACCAATAGAAAAACGGGTAGTTGAGAGGGAAAGCGGGACCAGCAGAACCTGGCTGGGGGCCAAACATTGGATCAAGTAGCCCTTGCTTTCACTTGACTGCTACCCCTTGTTATTTAAAGAAAAGAAAGGATTTTCAAAGAAAGGCCTGGAAACAGCAAAGCATGGAATGTACTTCCTTTCTCCGGGTGAAAACTAAAATTCAAAGCTTGGTTATTTTAACATGGTGCCCTGGCCCAGCTCTCTAGTGCCTGGAGAGAGATTTCTGAGAACTCCTGAGAGAAAATAAAGTATCTGCAATTCTTCTGTAGTTTTTAGCAGGCAGGTGGTTTAAGGACTGATTGTACCATCTTAGATAGTGTTTGTGGGGAAGCCAAAGGTTGAATGGGTGTAGGGGTGCTAAAGGATGCAGGGGAAAAAGGTAGGAAGCAGTCAGGTGTGAAATGGCAGGGAAGTTACTGTCACCACTAAATTCAGTGCTGTGTGTGTGGAAAACTATACACCTACTGCTTTTGCTGCTGTTGCACCGTATCCCAGAGCTCTACCCAATGGTAAAGAGGGTCTGTGAGGGGAGCATGGAGAAGCTGGGGATAAAGATTAACGGCTCTTGTATTGATCTAATAGACCAGACACTGTAGAAAGCATTAAGAGGAGGTGAAGTGTCCTGATGGGAGTTAGCAGATGTTTAAAGAGCCAACAAAGGGAACCAACCTGATCAGCAGAAAGAGAAGGAAAGAAGCTACAAGATTTTGAGTGTTTGCAAATCATCCTGCTCTTAGCTAAAGCCGAGGCTGACCTAAAGCATCTAGAAGAGAGTAGGGTATGGCAGGTGCTAGGTTGGTCTAAGAGATGTGTTTTGTCTGTATCATGTTCAGTGAATAGTCTCAGAGCAGAACTGTATGGCAGAAATCAGTGGTGTTTTCCTCCTGCAGGTATGTTTGTAGCTGACCAACCTCATCTCCTGTTCATGTGGTACCAAGAAAGCAAACTGGGGCAAGCTAGTGGGCGACCCGTGTACATGGAGGTGCTCACTGCTTGCCCTCCTGAGTGTGTCTGTGCCTGTATTAACCTGCTGTGCATTTATGTATTTATTAGACAAATTATGGGTGACTGACAAAGCAGTTCTATATACTTTTGAGAAGACTTTGTCTCCCTGAAATGCCTGTTTTATGCTTTTAGGTCAGGGAAGTTGATGGGGGTACATACTTTTCTGTGCTCTGGTAGACAGTCTTTCACTATTGTATTCCATAAGCTGGATCTTGACATTTCCTCTTCCTACCTTCCTAGTCCTCAAGCCCTCTGGCCAGGGATTGCCCCATTACCAACGTAACAACCAAAGGGAGGGGTTACGCTTTTTGTGTGGCCAGCTCTGGCTTGTTTGAGGAGTTCCTGTGACTTGTTTGCTCCAGGAAACTTAGAGCTTGGCAAATGGGCTGCTCAGCCTGCTTTCTCATGGATATGAGATTGGTTTTTCATGTGTTTGCCATGCCCTACCTGCTGCTTCTTTAGCACTGTTTCCTTCATAGCACTTGGAAACATTGCCTGCAGGGGCTAAGGCATTCTGTGTGCCTTCCACGGGAAATGGGTGCATGTGGGAATGTGAGTATGGGCGTGTCTTGGAGGCAAGTTTATTAATACCACTAGAGATAATGGCCTTGGCAATATTTTGAAGCATCCTGCTCCATTAAATTATAGACTTCGTGGAGACAAAGAGATTAGGGAGAGCAAGGAAGATTATTTCACAAAGCATAATATTATTGTAATTTGCTAGTCTTAAAAACTTTGCAGAATTCAATGGGAAAAATTAGAGGCCTTAAATATGCTGAAGTTCCTACAGCTAGACTTGATGACTGACTCACTTCACCTTTACCAGTTAGTGTCCAAGAATGCACAAAGCAATACGTATTTGTACACTGATATTGTTCAAAGTATTTGTCACTGATCAGTGGCGTATTTTGAAAAAAAACCCCAATCCTTGGCTTTGCTGAGGTCTGCTAGGGTAAGTAATAGCGCATATTTTCTCTTGATTAATTTAATTTTTTCCATCCCTGTTTTTGTTCATGGTTTGTCTGCAAACAGACCATAGAACATCCCAACTATTCAGCATTTATGAATTCCTTTCATCATCTTAAATGCAAATACTTCAAGACGGGGCCAGGATTTCCTATATGTTCCTACCATGCTTCATAGAGCAGTGTCTCAGTCTGGACTGAATTTGGTTGTCTGGGCAATGCTTTTCCTGTGTATAGTAATTTATTTTCACAAGAGGGTTTGGGTTTTTTTTTTACCTGTTTCTTATGTACGCCATCTCTTAACAATTTCTTTTGTTGGAGTAAATGTCTAAGATTTTCCCAACATTCCCATTGGATTTTCATGACTTCAGTTCCTTCAGCTGTCTATGTTCACATTACACAACTCTGCCATGAGCTTAGTGACTTTTATTTGAACCAAGCTCCTAACACCTCCTCTCAGGTAGGCTACAGACATCATAGATTCCCAGTGATTTAATTTGCTTTTAGTAGGTATATTTAGTGCCCATTACCATTCCTCTGTATGAGTCTGAATATCTGACGTATACATAAATCTGGTCAAAGTCTTCTGACAGAAGGAGAAAATATGCTTTATTTATTAACATCTGCACTGGAAAGCTGAAACTTCTGTGATGTATTTTTGAGATACTAGGAAGAAGTGTGACCTTACATTCCATGTGTTTTCTTCTGTGATAAACTTCTTTTGCAGCCTTCCTTCCATGGGATTTGACTGAGGTAGTCACCAAGCCAGAGCTTCTGCTGTCCACATTTGGAACCCCAGTGAATGCAGATGTATGAGCTGGCAGATGTCACTGTCACTTTCAGAATAAATGCATATAGGTGTCACTGTACTGGTTCTGGGGCTTTATGCCACTGTTAGATCTTACACCCTCTGGTAATTATGACTGATACCACTAACATTTATCCTGTCTGATATTTGAGTGTTTTGTGCACCAGAGCTTGTTCTTTGTTCACACAGTGAAGTGTGTACACCTGCCTTGGAGCAGCATCAAGCTACACCAAGGAATTTTAGTTTTCTGTTTCTTCATCACTGTAAATGGAACCCTTTATTACAGACCATTGGTCCTCTGGAGGCACAGTGCTCTCGTTTTATCTTACCCAGAGCTCCTGAAATCATCTGTCGTGCTGATCCTTAATGATGTTTGAGACTGCACTTTTATTTGTGATTGTGTTGCTTGAGTATCTGGGAAACAAGGACTGTAAAACCTGGTTTTTGTGTCTGTATATATATATGTGTACTATAGAAAGGGAAATTTTGAATTCTTAATATTCTTGTATACATTATATTTGCTGCTAATTAGGAATAAATACCCTGTACTCTGCATGAAATTCCAAACACTGCTCAATGGGAATCGTGACTGTTCCCTATGCCTGAAAGTTGAAAGGGAAAGAATGCTTGCTTCACCTGCTATTTGGATGCTGAACTAATTTATTGAGGCAGCTTTTTCCTAAGGTGTAAAGTTTAAAAAGATTTTGCTGATTGACCACAGCTAGAACTGCCATGGTCTCCTGAGGCAGCTCTCCCTCTCCTCTGGGAAGGATGTTCATCCAAGTTCCCCAAGATGGGCCTATGTCTTTTACAGTACAGCTGTAGACAACAATACATGGCTTTGCTTACACTGATGATGTTTTCCACTGCCATGGAGATGAATATAGGTCATTTGGGCACAACCCACTAATTCAGGCAGGAAGAAAATAGGTGTGTATTTGTGATTGTATCTTAACCTCTATTGTGGATGTACCATAGGCTTATGGAGAGCGTTTAGGGGTGATATCTTGGTAAAATCTGGTCTAATTTCCGCTCTGCTGCCGATCCACATCTTTGTGTGGTTCGCAGTCCTCAGGATTCGTTGTGAGTGTTGGTGAAGCAGCGCATGTAGGGTGCTGGAGCAGCTGGTAGCTCTGCTTCTGTCTGACACAGTCCCTGGGCCATCTCTCCCCAAACTTGTAATATCTTAAAATTTAAATAGAATGCCTTAAAATTAAAATAAAAAGTTTTAAATGATCCTCACCTTGACAGGACTTAGAGCTACTATTTCCACTTGTGATTGTACCTCCTGACTTGTATTTGGCAGCACTACAACCACTTGAAGACGTGTGTGTTACTGAGAGATGTATTTGGCTTTTCATTATGCTCTTTACTGTCTCCTTGTCATTCTAATAAACTCTTTTTTTTTTTTTCAGTCAAGAGAGGCATGAAAGAAGAAAACAAAATCCAGTTCTGAAAAATGCTATATACTGAGCCCTGAGAAAGCCCCTTTGATGCTAAAAATATGGTGTAGTGATTTCAAGAACGAAGGATTTCCATATCGTACTGTCTGGTGTTCAAGAGTTTATCTTGCCTCTTTTTCCACTGATCATATATTTAAAATAATTAATAGGGTAAAAATCAAAATCAGAATTCAAAGTATCTTTCAGTGGACTTCAATATACCTTAAGCATGTGGGCACTTTTGAAAATTTGACCCTGTCAGTACATTGTGTCCTTCTCTGAACTCCTGTCTTGCTTCTCTAAAATGTGAAGTGCTCTAGGGGAGAAGATACCAGGGTACATGTTTGCACAGTGTCCACGATCCCAGGCTCTCATCCCCAGAGCTCCTAATGCTGCTGTCATGTTGCTGAACATCCCTCCTTTGAAGTGAGCATTTCCCAGGTCTCACAGATCTGCTGCTTAGGCGTCAGGTTTGTGCTGAGCCCGTTCTGGGATACCATTCACCTCCGAAGCGCTGTACAGGCCTCTCACTGTACCTAAATTGGCAGGGCTGGGACCAGCATGGGATGGAGGCAAAAGCAGCTCCATCTGTCCTGGGGAACAGTGGAACAACCTTAGCTAGAGCTGCAAGAAAGGTAGGGAATGTTGTTGTGCTGTGCAAATGCTGGGAAGATAGCACAAGGAGTCAGGCATACAGCTCCTGAGAGCTTCTGGAAAGCAAGGGGAGTGAGTTTGCTTTCTTCCCTTTCTCTCTTTCTTGTCAAAGTTTAAGTTGATTCTCTTGTCCACTCTCTTGCCCCCCTTCCCCCTCTGCTCCCTAAGCCTGCTTTTGATTTGGTTTTATTGGCTAGTGAAAGGAATCATTTACTAGTCAAGGGCCGAGCAGTGACAAAGGAATGCAGGTAAATTAGTTTCAGTTCCTATTTCTCCCCGTCTTCCTCCTTTGGAATTTGAGCTTTAGAAAATAAAGTCCTTTTACCCATACAGCCCCCCTCTTTTTTCCTAAAAGGATTTCCCCCCGCCTCAACCTCTCTTTCAAGAACTTCGTTTTTGTAACTAAGAAAACCCCCATTAAAGTACCCAAAATGTCAAGGTGTACAACACATTCAGTGAAATCCAACCGAAATGCATTAAAAGAAAAACCCCTACAACTTTTTGCACGCACCTTAAAAATGCAGAAATTAACTGAGAGTGTCATAAAGCTTGTTTTAATGAATAACTATGTACACACTGGGAAATTTTACATGCCCGTATATCATGCTTCAAATGCTAAAATATAGTTAAAGTTTAAACATTTTGCAGAAGAAAATACTCAAAAGAACTTGCAGAGAATCAGCGTGGAGAAAACCTGTATGTTCAGTCTTTCATCACTCAGTCTTACTGAAGTATTAAGCACTAAGCTAATAGTAGTAGAATTCAAACTGTCCATTTTTTTGCTTTTCTTGCTTTTCTTCCTTTTGCAGCTTGCCTTCTTTTGGTCAACTTGCTTCAAATGTACCTGGATGCTTCACCAACTGTACTCTTATATAAAAAGTTTTAGAGGTTGAGGCCTTCTTTTTACATCCCATTTTCCGTGGTAAATAATGTAATCCAAAATGCTCTGTGGTGTTAAATAGTACAAGGCATTGTGGCATTAATGACAGAAAAGTGTTTCTCATTGGTAGCTATTTCTGTTAGTTATTTCCACATTATTAGCATAGAGATAAAACCATAATTTATCTTTTTTTCTTAGGCAAGCAAAAAGTTGCTTTTTCTGTCTTTTAGTCGACTTCATAATTAGATGCAGTTTGTGTTTCTCCATGCACATCAGAAACTTGAAGTACAAAAGAACTCAGTTCTGCCTAAACAAATACAAGGTTTTGGACACCAGCTGGAAGAAGCCAGGAAATGTAAGTTAAGTCTGATATTCCCTACTTGCCTCATGCTATTGTGAGTATGTTTTGTGGGGAAAAAGCACAATGATGAGAGAGGTAAGAACACAGTGTCAGTCCTAACACTGCATTTCCTGGCTCTTGTTGGTTTGTGTCAGAGCCCTAAAAAATTGTCTTTAATTTCCTCAAAAAAGGGGGCAAGTGTATTTTCCAGAGTGGTCTAATATATACAAATATAATTTATCTGTCCAGGCAGAACATCAGCTATTAGGGGAGTAGAATCAGCATTTGATGTGAATTTCTTAGAAAAATCTCTCCTGTATTTTCTAGCTGTGTTTAAGTACAATTACTTCAGTTTGTAATTTCCAACTGATACTTAAATGACCATTGGAGACCAACGATCTCTCCTCCAAGTGGAGCAGTACCTTTCATTAAACACCCGTTAAAGGTGTTTTTACAAATGATTTCTAGGGTTCAGTGGTGGTCTGCTTTTATTTGATTTAGAGCCACTGAGTCAGTTTCTTTTCTCCTGGCAGGTTTAGGAAGTACAGAACTTGCTTGGAAGCTGGGAGGTCAGATGGAAGGAGTGAGATCTGCTGTGTCCTTCCCAGAACAATGCTTAGGTTGCATCCAGGGGCCGTTGCAGTAAGAAATGCAGGTCTTGGTTGTGTCAGAACGGAAGGACGAGATGCTTGTTCCGTGCGTGTTGTGAAAGGGAAATGGAGATTGTGTATGTTCATAACTGCATGACTGACAAATTATTGTGTTTTTTATTGGACATAGGTGGATTTTTTTCTACTTCATGATTTTGCCAACAGAGTTTGAAGTACTTTCACATGTGCACATCTTGCTACATTTGTAACTCCTCGGATAGTAAAGAGGCAGACACCTCCAGTGATTCTATATTAAACCTTGTTTAAAGTTCTACAGATTCTTTAAAAGCATCACTGTAAGCACAAATGTTTTTTGCACTTAGTTGTCCTATACAACAGGATCATATCAAGGATGTACAGTATTTGTACAGATTTCAACTGCGAGACATTACTATTAATAATATTATTATTACTACCTTGGTACACTTTAAGTAAGCGTTTTGAAATACCAAAATTAAAAATATTAGATTTATTTCATGTGTACTTAAATTTTCTTTAAGTATATACAGAGGAGGAAAAAGTTATCAGAAGTATCAAAATCACATGAAATATCGAAGTTATAGATATGAACATGAAATATCCAATTAAGAATTCTTGAGCTGAATATTCTCTTTGCCATTGAAAAGAAATATAAGTGTGCTAGTAATCTAAAACTTAGATGGTCAGATTTCATGCTGCAGTGAGCTTCTATCCAGTTTTTCCCAAAAGATTGGTTTGGGAAGGAAGTGTTTACACAATATGAAGAAGAACAGTGAAGGCAATAACTGAAATTTTATAACAAAAACTGTGGATATATTGGCCCAAATTTGTGATTGATTATACATATTTAAATGTTAAAACATTATAATGAAGTGTATCTGCCTCTATAGCAATTTTTATCAGATAAGCAAAAGACTTGGGCTCAATAGATACTCTTGTCTTAAAAATAGAATGATTAATTTTCTTGTTTGCTCCCTCCAAGACATTTTGCATAGTGAATTGTGTCATAATGGAACAATAAACTGGATCCTGATAGTCTGCCACACTTTAGAGATATTTATTACTCAGAAAAGTAACTGAATTTCACAACTTTGAACCCAAACTGGAATCGGCAGTTGTGTAATACATGTGTTTAGATCTGTACGTGACTACTGGGTTTTTACTGAGTGCATTTAAAAAACCAATTATATACAAATATGACAGACTTTGCTTTACATGGTGAACACTTTTCCTGCTTCAGTATGGTACTATTAAACATAAGAGTTTAAAAAATATATGTGAAGTCTATAACTATGGGGGTTAAGCTACGAGGACAGAACCAAAGCAGTTTGTTCATGAAGACTTTAGCTATCTCGGGGCAGTTGTGCGTACATGCTCCCACCTTTGCTAGTTTCACGGATAGTGGATTAAAATCTTTTGGAAGCGGCCAAGGTCAGACCCCAGCTAAAGGGGGCTGAAGGGAAAAGGGGGAAGAGTGTGAGCAATTTGCGATCAGTTGGGAGCTCCGGGCCGAGCCGCCGCCGTGCCCCGGCCCGCGGCCTCCAGGGGCCGCTGTGACACCACGAACCCCGAACCGCGGCTGCTTTAAGGGCTCCTTTAAACAACAAGAAAACATCCAGCTTTGAAATCCTTTTTGTCTTAGATGTTCCAAACCAGGATTCCAGCAAAGGAAATGAAAAAGGAAAACTAAACGAGCTTTACCCCGCCCCCCTTTCTCTCTCTCTGGTTTCTATTTGTAATACTTTATTTCTACAACAAGCACAAACCACTAGAAAGGCAGAAAACAAAATATGAATTTTTCCTTCCTTTTTTCACTGTAAACCTCTGTAAAAACAATGAAAAAAATTCTGGACTGTATTAGATGGCCTGTTTCTTGTTTCTTCTTCTCTTTTTCTTTTTCTCTTTTTTTTTTTCCCCTCTTTCCCCCCCCTTTCTGTTATGTTCACTGAGCTGTTTGCATTGTAATTTTGGAGGAGGAGGAAAAGAGGAAGTAATATTTTGTAGAAATACACAGTAATTACTGCTTGGACTAAACTAGAGGCAGCAATTGATGGCATGAAATGGTTATGTTTTATGTCAAAATACATCCAAACAGGACAGAAAGTTGTACTGGATTTGGTGGTAAGAAGCTGCGTCAGACATGATAGCCTTCTAAAGAAGAAAAGGATATGTAATATTCAAAAGAAAAATAGCATTTACTATATGATACAGATTTAATTATAAGTCTCCATCAAACATTATCTTACATTCTGAAAACAGTTATATAAAAGAACTATAGTTGATGGATACATTTAATTAGGGTTTATTTACTGTGGGCTGTATAAACACTTTCATTTCTATAAGGGGAAGGATTTGTATCTGCAAGTTCTGCCTTGAACATTTCAAGTTAAAAACAAGTGTTTTAAGAAAAGAAACTAACATAAAACAGCCCAGTGTTAGCTTTGTGTCTTTGTCAATGTCTGTGGCGGTTTCTCCTTGTCTGAGGGAAAGAGCCATTCATTAAATTAAAAGTGAACCAGCTAAACTGGACCTTTCATTGAAGAAAGTCTCCCAGTGATCCGTGCTTTATTTGGTGGATTGTCTTACAACACAAATAAACCAGGGGTTGTTTTATCTTGGGATCTAAAAATACTAGAAAGAAAGGAAATCCAAGCAAGGCAGAAAATACTAGGAAATAATTTCCTATTAAACAGACCCTCTGCCTCCATATATCTCAAATCATGAAAGTACACAAGAGAGAAGGGCTCATATTCCTTTTTCTCTCAGGTTAAAAGCCAGTGACAGAGGAAATCGAATTCAAAGGTACTGTCAATGTTTGCAGAGTTCAAAAATAGATAGGAAAGAAATACACACTGCAAATCCATCACGACTCTTTGCTGGCAGCTAACTGCTAAATACAGATGATGTTGCTGCCTCTGAAAACCATTGAAATAGAATCCTATGTGCATAAACATTGTGTAAAATGCATAGATATTTTGGGAAGATTTGAAATAATTTTTATTTTCTGAACAAAACTCTTGGGCATTTATTTAGATACCAGTTTTGGCTGACCTAAAACAAATCCACACCTGATATTCTCTTTTTCCTTTCAAATCTTATGCATAGCTTTACAAATCCTGCTTAGGAACATTGCATGATAATCAGCAACGAAGAAATCAGTATAGTTTGGAAGAATAATTACAGTAAAAGGTGGAAGACAGTTTAAGAAATCTTTTTTCCTTTTTTTTTTCTGCTGTGATTGAAATATTGGTGGTTTTATTTATATTTTCGTATTTTTGTAAGACATTTGCATGGAGTATTTTCAAAAATAGACTTTTTAATAATTGTGTACTTAATGAAAAATGGGCAGAGTAATGTACTCTGAGATACAGAACTGAAATTCAGAATAATATGGAGTATTATACACTGAAATTGCATGAATGCATAGCTGATTAAATTTTGGGAGGCTGTTAGTGGTTTGATGTAATTTGTATTTTTGGGTAGTGAAACTCAGATGCTCTAAAGGACTCCAAAGATGTTCTGAAAGGTCTCTTGGTGCTCATGCTGATGAGCACCCAAAGGCACCAATTCTCTCTGCATGTTGTTTACAGGCACATATGTTTATGTACATGCACAAATTCTATCTTCTGTAAATGGTAAAAATAGCTTTGTCTTTATTTTTGCTTGTCAGCAGCATCCATACATAAATACAGCACATCTGATAAAATCTCTTTTGCGCCCACAATAAGCCTCTTAATTAATTCTGCATATAATTCCATAACATTTATTATTAATAAGTATTAAAACAATTAAAAAATAGAGCCATTCTCAGCATTATGACTCTGACCTAGCATGTCTGGGATGAAAAAATGCACGGAGATGATAAATTTTTTGTTTTCTTGAGATAAAGATGGAACAAAGCTAAATGAAATGAAACAAATTGTCACCAGGCTGTTGTAGTAACCAGATCACTTTTCTGTGCATGTGATTTTTTGTTTAATGATATAGGCATGATTGTGCTGACAGTGTAAAAAATATTTGCTGGTAAATATACTCACTTTTGTGAGTAGTGTGACCAGGTTTTAAAAAAAAAATAGATATTTGCATATATTCATAGGTGCTTTAGATGGAAAGTACGTGCAAGTTTAACACCTGATAGTTTCGTGGCCCTTCCTCTTAGGCGGTGCAGGGGAACCGGCCAGGGCTGCCAGGCCCAGGAGAGGGAGCGTGGTGAGGTCTGTGCGTGAGAAGTTCATGGTAAAAGCACAGATGGGGAAGAGGGAAAAGATCTGTTCTCTTTTCCTCTCCAGAAATCTGCTGGAGGTCTGTGGTGTGCAATGCTGGGAGCAGCAGTGTGAATTTTAGTGTCTCTGTAGGTATTCAGCAAATGAAAGGGGTGTGGAGCTCTGCAGCTTCTGCCCACAGCTTCTGCTCAGCCATCGTGGGAGTCGCTGCTTCCTGAAGAGTTCCCTCCTGAGAAGGTACTGTAGCTACTCTGGATAGGATTACTTATGATACATTCTATCAGTCACTACTAAAATACAGCTGCTTCTAGGATAAAACAAACAGTAGCTCTGAACTGGAAGAATACATAATAACCTGCTTCTTGACCCTTTCCCTTTTATGGGACTTAAATGGCAAAAAGTAGCAATGACGTGGGAAAAAATAATCTGATGGATTACCTTGAACATTATGGTCCAGTAGAAGTTGGAAACTAATACTAATGAGGCCTGATTCAAAAGCTTTTGGTTTGTCTGATGCCAAAACAAAGTATGTTTCTGACTGCCATCTGATGTTAGTGGCGCACATTTCCTGAAGGCTTTGCTTCTCACCTAGGCAAATAAATAAGGATTAAAAATATTTTCTCCATCCAGGGTGCATCAGATCGGTTTAACTCATTCCAAAAATTTGTCTAGTCACCCTAAAAGGCAGCTTAGCCATTCTGAAAATCTGGCCATTTGTGCAGAATGGAGCACGGTGCAAGTGGATTTACTTGTGCCAAAAAATACATGAGGGCCATCAGTGCTGGGCTGCCAAGGGCTCCTTTTTTCAAGTGATGATTATTTGTAATCTGTGCCCTGTGACTGTCAGTGTGGACTACTATATATCTGATTTGTCCTGAAATGTTGTTGATAAATGGAAAGGAACTTTGTGCTCTGCCTGTTTGCCCAGGATTTCCTGACATTCAACAGCCTTGCTGGAACTGTAGTTTTGCTGCAGTTGCTGAATATTCATGGGTATGGGAGAAGCAGCTGCTGTGTCGTGCTCCCATGTAGGCTGTCTCACACTGCACAGGGATCTGGACAGGCATAGTGAGCCCAACTTTGGATTGTGGAGCACATGCAGATTCCTTGCTGAGTCACTTTGCACATGAGGTCATGTTGCTGTGTAGAAGCCCTGTCTGTCCAACAGTCTATACTGAGAACAGTCTACAGCAGTAGTAAGAGAAAATTTCCAAATGCTTTGCTCACTTGAACTTCAGACAGTTTCCTCATCCTCATTAAAGCTGGTGAGTGGGAGTGCATCAGTCCTCTTCTGGCATAAGAGTGTTACTCTCTGACTGATAGAGATGAGAGGGGTTTGGTGTAGCTTAATAGTTGTGCTTTGAAGAAATGTTTGGCTTATACAGTTAAAAAGGAAAAAGTTTTTTGGGTTGTGAAGGCCTAAAGGGCATAATCTACACTATGTGATCCATTTGCCTTATGAGCTACTACATTGAAGCACAAAACAGCCACTTGATTTCTTAAGCACCTGAAGAGGAGGAGAGGCAGGGGCTGGAGGGTGGAGGAGAGGGGAGCAAACAAACCCCGGCCAAAGCTTTCACCACAGAAGTTTCAATGTTTTAATTTGGAAATGGTCACAACATGTAAAAGTTGCCATTTTTTCCCCTAGCATTTACATTAGCACATTTAAACTACAGTTGTTGGAAATCTTGGTACAGGTAAAAATATACTTTTCATAAGCTCTTGGAGAACAGCGAGGGAAGTAAAGTAAGTAAAAAAACCCTTTTTCCTGATTCCCCTCCACCCCCCTTCAGCAAAGTCACCTAAAAATGAGGGGATTAACTATTACCAGTCAATAGGAGGCACTTTTGAAAGAGGAAGCATTGCTATCCAGATTGGAAGGAAATGAAGTGTTTATTGGAACAAAAATATACTCTTTGTTCAAATGTTACTTCATTGAATTGTGTATTTTCTTCTAAAAGCATGAAAAGCAATTGAAGAAAATGTTTCATGCCTCTCTTTCTTTTACCACTCATCTTTTGTCTTCCTGTTTTACCTCCTTTTCTCTGTGTCCGTCTTTCTCATTCAATTACTAACCAATGCTTTGCTAATTAATGCCAGCTTAATTTAATGTTTAATGACGCTCTGTCTGTGTGGGGAGTTTGATTTCTTTTTGTGATTCTGGCCTGACCATTGAGATTAACAGCATCTGTACAAAGCTGCAGAGTCCCTTGGGGCACTGAGCAACACTTTTTTCTCACAAAATCAAAGTGACTGGCATGTCGAATTAGTAGAAAGTATCTCTTCGTAAAGTGACTGCAAATGCTTCGCAGCTTTCTGAATCGGTTGATATTTACTCACTTTCTTGTAGACTATTGAAGATGATGGAGTTAAGTACAACATTATTGTAGTAGAGCTGCAAATTGAGCTGGGAAAACTATTTTAAAGAAAAAGGATGACACAATTTTGTCAAATCTTATCTAGCAATATTACAAGTGTTTACAAACACTTTTCAGAGACCTTTTTCCTTAAGTATTCAAAATTTTTTATGCCGTTGGCCATCTAGATCGCATGATGCCCTTTCTGTTCCGTTTTGGTTACATAGCTCAGAACTAAGGAGTGGTGACTGACAAGTTTTAAACCTCACTGCTGAAAGAGTTGGCATTGCCAGACCTGTCCAAAGAAGTTGGGCTGTGGTGAGCTGGTGTCTGAGGCAACCAGGTAAATGCAAAGCAAATACACACAAGCTCATGGTGGCTAAAAAGAGCAGCAGTGCAGGTCTTGGTTGGTTCATAAACATGCACTCACTGGTGTGAGTTAGACTTCAGTGTTTGTTGTTTCCAATCATATTATTCCTTGTGTTTTCCTTGTGAGATTGAAAAGAAAGTGTCACTTTCAGGTGTGTGATGAACTTGACCATGATAATCTAGCTCTTAATGACTTTATGGCTCCTCCTGCAATGGTAATTCAGTTTATCCTCTGCTGGCAGAATCCTGCATCATTTGCACAAATACAGAAAGTTAAGGAGCATCCTCATAGTTTTCCTGTGAGATTATGCATTGAAGCAGAACTTACTTAGGACACAGTTGAATTTTGAGGCTGGTTTTCATTTCAGAAGAAAGATTTGCAACATACTTGTGTCTTTTTGCATGGTAACATGCAGGAGTAGGATGCAGATTAGATGTTTAAGGGAAGCTAAGAAAATACATATACTTTCAGGCACATATATGCCTCTTATATGACTTTCACCCATTGCTTCATACAACCACTATTTACATTTGGAGCTAGTGCTTTCTTAAATGCTCAGAGCCCACAATTGAGCCCAGATTTCCAAAAGTGCTTGGCACCCAGCAGTTCTCACTGAGACATTTTTATGGCCAGATAATCAAAATTGCTCAGCATGGTGGAAGCTAGGGAGTTTTGAAAATCTAGCCACTTATTTTAATGCCCAAATGGAGGCTGAGTTCTTCAGGAAAGCTGGTTCATATATTACAGTTTCAATGGCTCTGTATTAATCCTGTAAGTACATTTTTTCTCTTATGGACATACATGTCTGTTGTATATGTGCCCACTTAAAAACTTTCCCACTCA
This sequence comes from Machaerirhynchus nigripectus, assembly GCA_013397975.1. NCBI lineage: Eukaryota > Metazoa > Chordata > Aves > Passeriformes > Dicruridae > Machaerirhynchus > Machaerirhynchus nigripectus. The sequence continues at coordinate 198,824 of VZRQ01009882.1, forward strand.
TTCTTCCATATAAACTGTAATTACATTAGTTTCATTGAATTTCAGAAGTTGTTGGTACTATACGAATGAAGCAAAAGTTCAAATGAAAATCAGATCCAGTAATTACAGGATTTTTCTATAAGCATTTTTCTTTTCAGACTTGACTTGGAAATGAAATAAAGACAAGAGACGCACATTTCCAGGTTAGGAAGCAAACAAAACCAAATTGTAGAGGGTGAGAGTTGCTTAGCTGAGCTGCTTTTTATAAAGCACTTTGACAGCTGAAAAGAAAAACATTGAGGTAACTTGTAAAGTGAATAACTTCAGCTATTACATTTGCAATTTTCCGCTCAGTGTTCCCTGTCCTACAGCGCAGAGGAACTGGGTAGGACGTAATACCCCAGCAATAATAGTCAGCCTTGACTTTGTTCTCTGCAGACATTAACTAGCTCACCTCACACCCCTGCGAGGTAAGGAAATGGTGTGATTGCCACCTTGCCTCTGGCACAGCAAACATGCTAGTTAAAGTCGAGGTTTGCCAAGAGAACTGCTGGATGTGTTGTTCCTCTCATTTCTCCTCACAGCTGCAGAACCACCTCTTAGTGCCCTAAGAGATGTGCTTTCTCTGCACCATTCCAAACACCTGATCCTTATCAACAAACATGCTGTTCTGTTTGTGACAATATATGATTATTATGAATATTTTGTGATGGTTGAGGTATTTCACAGCTGCCTGCAAAAGGTTTGTTTTACTCAGGTATTTGTTAGACATGAAGGGCAATTCCTGTACTTGGTAGAATTTCAAATAAGTGCAATTAATAGCAGTCTGCATGTCTTATAAAGTCATTTGGAAGTAGGCATAGGGAAGGTCAGAATGTCTCCTGTGCTGCTGGAGGAGTACATGGATGCAGAGTCAGCAGAAGCCATGACTGAGACAAAAGTGGGGGATTTTGTGGGACCTGTGTCATGTGAACCTCCTTGTTCCTCACACTGGCTGCCGGGAGCTCAGCATCCCTGTAGGAGCTGACCTGGCACCTGGGAGTGTTGTAGCACACAGCCTCAGTTTCTGAGGATTGAGCCTCTGTGAGTGAAGGAAAGCATTGCAAGGCTGGCTGTTCCAGGCGAGGACTGGTTCTCTCCGCTTGCTGCCCAGTGAGGAGGTGTGTTCTCAGTAGCAGTATTCTCATACCAGCAGAATGCCTTAAACTGTGCCCTCCAAGCAAAAACCAGCTTCCAGTGCATTCACCTACAGACTTTGTTCTGCATAACTCCTGTTGAACACTGTGGTTCCTCGCTACCTCCCATCTGGGAACTGACTTTTTTTGCTAAAGGTTGAACAGAACTGCCTTTGAAGAGCACCTGAGTAATTTTCCCTAGGCTCTGTACTGTTCCCATGAGCAGCACAGATGAGTTTGAGTCTCATTAAAAGTCAGCAGATGGAAGCCCAGTTCTTTGAATATAACCAGGTACCTGTCTCTTAGTGATTTCAGTAGAGATGGATTTATAAATATGTTTAATATATTGGACTATAGCATGTCTGAATTAATAGTTAGAGAGGTTTTAACCATTCCCTCAGACCCAGTTTTCCTTGCCATATGCACTCTATGCCTCTTAGCTTGGCCACCAGCTCTTCTCTTAGGGAGTCTGAAATGCACTGTGGAACTTCTGTTTACAGGGTTTGGTTAACATTTTCCTGGTAAAGCACTGACTTTGGGATCATCCCACTCCTCTCTGTTCTTACCCCATGAAACATATTTGTCCACTATCCTCTCTCAGCTGCTTGTAAGTAGTAAATTTGGGGTACAAGCCTGGGAGAGGTGGATTGTTTGCAAAAGGACTTCATTTAGCTAATGGTAATCAATAATGTAAGGAACTGTAGGGAAGAGATAGGTAAGAAGTGGCTTGTGTGGTGTGGGCTGATGAATTCAAAAGGAATTTGTCTTTTAATTGCTTTGCTGCTTTTGATAATGCGTGCGTAAGTCTTTCCTTCAGACAAAGGGAACTTAAGCTTTCAGACAAAGAGGTCTCTGACTGACTTGAGGCGTTATGACATTAACCGCTTGCAAGTTCATTCTGCTGCTAGATCAGTTTCCTTAAACGTCTTGTTAAGAAACCTTTGCCAAAAATCGTATTTGAGGCTGGCTTAACATGGTGGTAAATGAACTCTTTCATCTGCTTTCTTCCAGCAGTAAGTGCTAGCTTAAAAGGAGGGTGCTGAAAAGGGCAAAATAAGTGCTATGTCAGTACACTTATTTTTAATAGCATTACTGGTAGTGGATGGCACTAAAATATATTAAAATCCTTTATGCTGTTTGCTATGGGAGGTCCAGAAAACCAGTATTCATGTCTCCATAATTTGTGACAGCATCTGATGTTCTGAATAACAGTGATGTTAGTAGTCTCCTGGTCTCCATCCCTCCTTCTGTACAAAAAAACCCCAAAACCAAATAATGTTGTGTATTTGACAGGTAAACACACTCATGACTGGCAATTGCTGTCATTAAAAGAAGACCTCAAACAGTGGCCACTTCCTTGGGGGGTAATTTAAAATCCAGTGGCAACTGCATGCAGCTTAAATTTACAGCTTGAGCTCTTGCTCTTGTATTCTGCATCCTTTTACCCTTGTAATTTCCACTGGAGAATTACTCACTTTCTTAGCTAAGACGTTTAGTTCCCTGTGGGGTAGAACACAGCTCCTGGTGGAAAAAGTAGTACAGTGATGTTGTCCACCTTAATGCATTTACTTCCAGCTCCTCTTGCATTGTTATTCTGTTTTCTGTCATCTTTTTCAACTACTAGAAGACAAAGTTAGGTTACAAGATTGCAGCTGAAGCCCCAAGCTCAGATCTTTCAGTGTATAACTTTCATGTAATTTCAGTCAAGAATCTCTCTTGTGTATGATTTCATGCAGTGTTCAGCCTGCAAATGAACAATTTAATTGCCCTGCAGGGTATGCAAGCCAAATAAAATTAAGTGCACGTGAGCTACTGTCATCTCTTTTGGCTTGACAAGAAAAGGTGATGTTAGTTTTGCATCTGCCTTAGTGTTATTAAATCTTTCAGTACTTTGGGTGTGTCATACTTTGGAATTTCATTAAAACCGTATCATTAACTAAAGGGTCATGTTGCTGGTCTTGATCATGGTAGAGAATAGCCTGAAAGGGTGTTCCCTAAGTGTGGTAATGGTTGAGAAAAGAGAAGGCAGATAAAAATAGTCCCTACTTTGTTCTATTGGAATCCAAAAGTACTGCTTGCTTTGCATTTATTTGGCTCTTTGTCTTTAGGACCCCATGACTGCCTTTCAAATTCCTGCAACTGTGAATTTACACATCAGTTTTGAACATATGGGAAGGGGCAGTTCTAAATTCTCTGGATGCTTAAATTTGAGTGGACTCATGCTGGGGAGCTCCTGGTGGAAAGTGCTATGTTGACTCAAAGGTTCATTCTGGAAGCAGATTTATGCTGTGGAGAATGTAGATATTACTTGGCATTTGAGGCAGTGTGTGTAAACCAGGATAGCCATGTCTGTAGGATTGCATCACTGCAGGTATTCCCTTTCTGCTGGGCATTGCTGGGAATGCCTTGGATTTGGTAATTCATGGAAGAAAAGCCTGTCTTTGCTCTCTGTGCCATGCTGTTTTCAAACCCAGAATCAACCCTTGTAAAACGAGTCCTTTACCCTGCTGAGCAAACACACCAGGGCCTTTTGCTGCCTCCCTTTCCAAGTAACATCCCAAGCCACACTGCTCTGGCAGAGCCTGCCTAAGCCTTTTGTTTCAGCAAAGTGCACACCTGCCAAAGGCAACGTGAAGCTTTAGCAGCCAATGTTTCTTCAAGCAGTGCTCCTGCCCTCCCACATCCCAGCCAAAGAATGCCTGTGTGTTGCTGCCAGTTTCTGCCAACCGATACAAGCCGTGGGGAATGCAGGAACTGCCACTAAGTCTCCAGAAGAACAAGGCTTGACGTATTTTGGCCAAAGAGAAATCCGTAATCCTTAAGAAACAAAGATTGCATTTCATGGAAATCAGTTTAATGGGAATGGAATGGCAGGGAGATGTAATTCATATTCAATGGGATGTATATAAAGTAAGCCAAAACAGTTTCTTAGCAGAAGGCAGGTCTATGATCTTAGTCCCATTAAGATACCTCTGGAATGTTGCCCACTTCTGCAGTGGGGTTGCAGTGGATTTTCGTGAGACTGACACCAGCATCTGGCTCACGGGAGCAGCTCATCTGACCTGATCCACTGGTAGCTGAGGTTGCTTTGTGCCTCACTGGGAGCATGTCTAGATTTTCAGATAGCATATTTCCAACCACACTGTCTTTTCCAAATACTCTTTTTTTTTTTGAAGGGCAATCAGCATCTGCTTTAAGAGTATTTAATGACTCTTCAAATGGGAACAGTCCACTGACAAGGCAACAATATTTTACTAGAAATGACAGATCTGTTGAAGAGTATGAAAGGTTTTCTTGTTCTGTAACTCGGAAATTTCTTCACTGTTCAAGATTCTCTGGTAGAAATGGCATCCAATATAATTGTTACTTTTTTGTTACTCTTATATTGTTACTTTTATATTGTTACTCTTTGTTCCCTCAAAGTATGGATTGTGGAGTGTCTCTTGAGATTGAGTTTTTTTCTGTTTGAGAATATTCTTTCTGTTACAGCTTCTATACTCAGTAAATGGGCATAAGGAAAAGAACATCCAGGATTTAAAACACTTGGTTGAGGGAATGATAAGTATGTGGTTGTTTTATTGTGTCCTCCTCATTTTTCAAACTACTACATAATCCCTAGTGGAAACCCCAAATGAATTTGTTTGATTAATTAATGGGTTGGCTCCGTAGCAGGTATGATTTGTTGTTAATGGAGCTATAATAAGGCTATGTTGATTTGTACAGATCCAACTCTTTGAAGTAAAGAACTATGAAGTATTAAGTATTCTCTGTGGGTGTGCAGAACTAAATACTGTATATGGGGGTGTGTGTGTATACATACATTAGAATTTATAGTTTTGGGCCCTAACTTTTTTGTGGTGTGTTATAAAGAGATGGTCTGGGACATTCCCTTCTTACACCACCTCTCAATGCTCAGCAGTTCTTTCTGAGGTTTATATTATATTGTGCTGGGAACAAATTGACCAGGTTTGTCTCTTTTTTTTTTCCTTTTCTTATTTTTTACCCCCTAAATGGTTCAAAAATATCACTTTAGGTTTCTCATTGTCAAGGGTTTATTTCAACCACCAGAGAGAACAGACAAATTGAGTAACAAAGATGTTCACTCCCCTTGGCCGTAATGTTCCTGGGCTTCAAAATAATTTAAAGCAGCTTAAATCTACAGTTTGAAAACTTGAATTCAAGGATCTAATACAAAACAGGTAATAAGCAGAGGGCACAGAACTGTGCTACTTTATTCTTCACAACGTGATGACCTTGGCTGAGCTTTGCATCCTTGATATTGCCTGGAAGATTTCATAAACTGAATGGAAGGGAGGGGGTAGTGGTACAGGAGTTCCTGTATGTTGGATGAAAAGATCCTGTAGCTGTTAATATCTGCAGAGATTGTCTAAACTTGAGGAAGAGTCAACAGCATGCCAAGTTTGGAGAACTCCTACACTGGTGGAGTTCTTCAAAATGATTTTTGTAGCTAAATTGAAAGTAAATTGAACTAGGCTTTGACAGTTATTTGCTCCAGTGTCCATGGGAAGGGGATAGGAGATGAAGTAGATGCTCAGCTGTTTGTTTTTAGAAAAGACACTTTGGTTTGGTATAATCAGCAGAACACTTGGCCTTCCCTTCCCCCCCATCACGACCACTGTTCCTTTGCACAGCTTTTATATAGAGCACAAGAACCTATAAATAACAAGGGAACCTATAAATAAATACAGCTGTGAGCCAACAAAGGCTTCTGACAAACGATGTTTATTGAATTTCTCACGTGTGGTCCAGTTTGAATCCAACCATGGGGCTTGCTGTGTTTTTGAAAGTATATTTTGTGCCCAAGCTTGGGATTGCCCTCTGTTGGACTAAGGAGATCTCTGGCTAGCTGAGGAAAGGAGAGGAATGGATGAAAACAAGAGGTTTGTTCAGTGAAGCTAAGCTTAAGATATTAACTTTAGACAAATCAACCCAAGATCTGCTAATTGTTTTCATGAGAGGGTTTATGACAGAAAACAGTATCGCTGCAAAGTGCTGGCTCATATAACATACACCTCCCCTCAATAATTCTACCTGATGTCATTGTCCTAGAAATGCAGTAATCCATGTCTAGATTTAAGTCCATTTTATTGTAGCCTTCCAAAATGGTAGCCAGGTTTGTATGTAGGTGTGGGCTGTTATGGAAGGTGTTGTATGGACAAGAGCACAGAAAGCCCCAGTCCCAAAGAGCCTGAAGTCTCCCACTTGAGCAGAAGTTCCAGGTCTGCTGGGTGCATGGAGTTCATTGACTCTCACCCATAGCCACCATGGGAGCTCTAGTCAGGTAAATTGACAAAGCATTAATTACTTCAAAGGAGAGCTAATGAGGCAATAAACCACAAGGGTGAAACTCAAATGGTTTATGGTACCATTAGTAGACTGAAATGGAATTATAATTAGAGCAGGGCAAACGATTCATAGTCCACAATTTATCCAATGGATTTAGTGTTTGTTTCTGTTCATGAATTATGCACAAGTAGGCATATTTTAGGAATGTATTCACTGTTTTCAATTGCTCGGCAACCACTTTATATGGAGAGATTTCTGCCAATATGAGTCGCCTTGTACAGTTTGCATCTGGTTTCTTTTTGGTCGGGGCCTTTGTGTATATATTTGTGCTCCGTAGTGGGTCACTGAAATACTATGGTGTTTCTACTTCCTGGAATGTTATAGAAAAACATGTTAATTGTACTGGGATATGTAGCAGTTACCTAAATTTGCAGGAAAAACCTTTTTTGATCTTCAGGGATGGGTTTTTTTGCTTGAGGAACAGTCCTTCTGTAAATAGCTCAGCAGTAGGGAAGGAACCTTGGCAAGACTTGCTCAGACATCCATCCCCTAAAATGAATAAAATTTGTGTGTCCAAATGAAAGTGTGGTTCAGAAATAATGCAACTGGCTCAGGAAAGCTTCATTCCACTGCTTAGCTCTTGACTTAAGTGCAGAATAATTCAAACATTTGTTGAGTGACAGTCTTATCTTGGGCTTTGAGGTGGTGTGGGGTTGAGCTCATAAAATTCCTCTTGGAGCTCTTCCAGTTTGCATAAAGTACTTGTATAATACAAGGGATGTTCCTCTGTTGTGGGATATCTTTGCTGTCTCTGCTATCATTCACTTGGAATTATTTATACAGGGGAGCAATGTTGCTGAGAGGGGTCTAATGTTTGGAAATGACTGTGTACACTCTCAGGTACTCCTCGTCCCCGTGTGGTGTGTTTGTGTCTCCATCTTGCTGTGCACGTCCTAGTGTGTCACAGGCTTCATTGGTGACATCCAGCTCCCTCACAGGCCACAAAATATAGGGGTACTTGTAAGTGTCCAGTCCACTATCCAGTGAGATGGTCTGGTGTATTGGACTCTCAGTCATAACCTCTTGGGGGCCATTCTGTCTTTCCATTACACAGTCCTGTTCTCTTCTATTAAGAACCTATTCAGAAGAAATAGAATTAAGCCACAAACCTTTATCTTCTCATGTTTCTGTATCCTCTAGCCTGGAAATCAAGCATTTGCTTCTTCTCTCAGGTGATTGGCAAACTTAGTTTCTTGGAGTGGGGATGCTCTGTGCTGCCCAGTGGTTGCCTGGCTCCATGTTTGTCTTCCTGAATAAATCATGCATTCTCCTTTTTGTATGACATATTTAGTTCCATGACTTAAGAGCTTCAACATATAGCTTATGTTTGTTCTTACATTTGTTAGTAACTAACCATGAATTATCCATGAATGAGCTAATTAGGCATTAACCATAGATTATATACCAACCAAAGAATCAGAACTTTCACAGACATCTATGTAGTTAGTAACTTCTTGGAATATCCCTGGGGTAGGGATGTCTGCATGTATTAGGGAAGTTCTTGCAAATCCTGGCTGCAGGGTAGTTGCATCATAGCTCCAAAATCAAAACAAGTCATACATGGAACAAATGCCTTGTAGGGAGAAAGGTCAGGATCCCAAATGACTCAAATGGTGAAATATGGATCAGGAATTTGGTAACAGCTTATGCTTTCAGAGAGGACAATATTATTGGAACTGATTTTTGGTTTTCATGTAACACTTTCAATGAAGCTCACATAGAACAAAAGGGAAATAGAAAAACTATCCATGTACTGTGAGATTGTTTTGTGAATTCTAATACTGTGACTTTATTAGAACAGAGAGACTTTGCAACAGCTTGTTTTGTTTATACACTGGGTACCTGTTGACACTGTTCTGCCATGGTAGGTTAAGACTTCTGTTAGTGCCACAATGATGAAAATCATCAGTGCAGAGGAGAAATGAACGGAAACTCAAGGAAAGAGTCCTGGAGGTGGCCAACATGGAGATAGAGGGAAATACCACAGAACCAGGCTTAGGTGATGCTGGTGCCAGAAGTGTTGTCAGTAACATTAACTGTCATTCTTCAGTGTTCTTAAGTGAACTGTGTGTCAGGCTAATTGAGGTGCTGTTGCCTGGCCATGGTGAGCCTGGCTGGTTCTGTCTGCCTTCTGCTGTCTCTCAAGAACTCAGCAGCACCTCTTCAGTCTGCCCCCATCCTGAAACATTTTCTCAGGTAGCTGATACCTGGAGAATGATGTTATAAAATCCAGTCTGTAGGTCCAGTAGTGCTTCTGAAGCTCAAACATTTCTACTGTCCAGCTCCCCACGAGCAGCGTTGCATGGTCTGTCTCCACTTTGAACTTTCTGTATCTTACTTTGTACATTACCCAGCAAAACCCAGCTCCAACTCTGAGTCACTGTGCAGTAAAATAACAAAGTTGTCATTTAGATGTTTGAATAAAAAAGATTGTGGAGCCTGTTTCTACCAAATTACTTTCCTATCAAATATTAATAAGCTTGGCTGGTTGGGGGTTTCTTTCAGAAGAAAAAATCCAAGAGACATAAATCTATATTAAAGACTAAGTGCCTACCAAATGGAACTTTATGCACATTTGCTGTGGTTTCTCGCTTTCTTTTTACTCAAGTGTTACAGAGGAAAGCAAGCAAAACCCACAAAATCATTATTTTCTCTCTTCCATCTTTGAGCCCCAAAATTGTAGTTTGAATGCTGCTGTTTTCCATAGCATGCATTTCTGTCTGCCTGAAGCACAGATGACATGATACATGATGAAAGCCAAAGGGTTAATCTTCTAGGGACTCAAGACTAATGGCCCAGTAATGCTCACCCAAGAGGGAATTGTTGTGGCTGTTTCAGATCTCAGTCCTAGTCACTTTATAATAATTTGGAGATTTCCACTGGAACTTAGGTGGCAGTAGGAGCAGCTTTTAATACGAGACAGCAGTGCTTGAGGTTCATGTCTTGTACCTTGGATCAAAACCTTGCTCCTATCTCTCCTTTATCTGCTACTGAAACCTGTTACAGGTCTGTATGTGGCAGAAATTCAGAAGAGACTTCAATCCCGCTCAGTGGGGCCTTAAATTTTCATTAAAGCTGCTCTTTGCGGCTCCCCTTCTCTGCCATGATTGTTATATAGGTACGAGAGAGTGCAGATTACTTTTGGGAGTATCCATATATGTGGTACAGCGAGTTTCTGTATATATGTATATTTACATAGATATCTACATATATAGATGCAAATAAGTATTTACATTCAGACAAGTCATGGAAAATATAAGTGCATGTTTCTATCCATGATGTTTGATCAGCACATATGTGTGCACAGGGGAGTCTGTGCAGGTCTGTGTTCGTCACGTAGGTAAACACAACATATATTGGATTCCTCTGATTTTTGTTGCTGTGGGAATTCTGACTTGCATCAAATCCTCTTGTGCAAATGGTTTGGATCTGGGGACTCCTCCCTGTTCTAATGTGCTCTACCAATCTCTCTCTTATTGAAAGAAAGAAGAAGAAAGATGGAAGGCAGGAGAGAGAGCAGTGTAAAGGTCAGCCAGCATTGCAGCTCGACGCAGAGATTTATAACCCTCCAAATTCTCCCTCTCTCTGGCAGCATGTCTTTACAGACTCACATTATCTCTATTAATACCAGCCACAAGGTCATTACTCAGGCACTGAGCCTTCCTCCAGCATAAATATTTATACAAGGCTGACCTGCGGCTGCTGCGTTTGCCTTTTATTTGATTTCTGCCGCCTTTTGTGTCTGTCAGTAATGTCTTTAGCTGCTCTGGCTGGGACAGGGGGAGCTCAGAGGAGCCAGGGAGGGGTTAAGAAGGGAGTGAAAGAGAAGGGGGGCAGGGAGAGCAAGAGGAGAGGGATGGATGGGAGGCTGACATTTCATATGATCCCCACCGATGGTGACTTAATAAACCTTTATTTCACACAAGCTGAAAATTTTTAAGAAGTCAGTATTTTGTTATAGGATTACAAATTTAGTGAAAATTTCCTTTTATCTACTCAAGAAGATAGTGCAAGAATCTTCTGTGTATGAAGTGTTGCTTTTGCTGGAGATGAATGGGATTTTAGAGATGTATTCCAGAGAATAAGCTAAGGATAGTTTACATGTAGGCATGCATAAGTAAATACATAAAATGCTATCTCACAAATTTCTATCAGCCGTGAGTTCATGGGTGTGCATCTCTGCTCACCCTAATGCATTAACACTGCTCTGAACCGTGTTTTTAGTTTGTGCCAGAGTCAGGTGCAGATACCTGTCTGGCAGAAAGGGAGACGAGTTTGCTGTGCTTCTTTGGGAAACGTGTTCCAAGGGACGAGGACAGCCTGGGTGTCTGTGCGGCAGCCCTGTTCTCTAGCAGAGCTTTATCTGCCAGTAGTCAGAGATGTATGAGGAGCTTGGGAACAGGAATGGAAAACTGAGACAAGTGTGGTGCATGCCAGTGATTGGTTGAAGTTTTCTAGTGCGATAAAAACACAGAAGCTGAAGGGAAGAATCACGAGTTTAACCATGTGCTAAAATTTATAATGGAACAACCTGTCTTAATTCCACAAGGACTGGATATTTAATGGCACTTGTAACTGCTGATACATCGCTGTCCCTCCAGAGCTGAGGGCACTCAGTGCAGTAGTAGTGAAGATCTCCATGCTGAAAGACGGACCTTTACTGTAGGAACGGATTAGCACTGCCTGAGCATTTGCACTTCTGAATCGTTTTAAGCCTGGTAATTTTACTTAATTAGTTTTGCTTTTCTCTGTTTCACTTAGATCTTTGATCCTGCTGAAGGCAGGCTATAGGTTTAAGTACAGCAAATGGGGCAGTCCTCTGTAATGGGCTTTTTCTTATTGCTGAAGAAGCACTGTTCAGTGTTTGCATGCCCTGTAAAATATCAGTAAAAAATAAAATTAAAATTAGGTTAACTTAAATGTGACTTTCAGATATGTTTTCTCTACTTTATGGAAGGTTCCCTAATTTTCTCCTTTCTTCCTCCTTTTAAGAGTTTGAGAAACGTGACTTTTGTCTGCCTTCAGGACGCAAATGCTACCTGTGTTAGGATGTCAGTGATGATTGGAGAGTTTCACTGCAGTGGGAGAGTGAGGAACCTCCTTAAACTAACATGTTGTCTTTTGTCATTACTCTAAGCAAGGATTTTGGAACTTGAGTCCCAGACAAACATCCCTCTGTGTGGTCTTGGTCTTCCAGCCTGTCTGAGTTGACTGAACTGATCACCTTGATGTATTTCTGGTAACTCTTAGGCTTTACTGTGTACATCTGCCTACAGCCCGTTCCTGAATACAGAGGTCTTCAAGCCTTTCAACTGTATTGTCAGTGCTGTGGAAATGGCTTATTCCAGGAATCTCTGCCTTTCCTTACGCCACCTGAGGATATTTTCCCTCCATAATAGTGGTTCTATAATACTGCATTTACACGGAACCAAAGATGCCTCTTTTGTCTGTGAGCAGGTTACCATTTTAAAATTAAAGCCCAAGAAACAACAACAAAAAATACACACACACAAAAAAAAAACCTGGTCTCATTTTTGTAGCCTGTTTTCCCTGTAGAAGAGGATGTTCATGAACTTCTCTGCTGATCAGCCACGGTTTTCAGTTGAGTCTCTGCAAACCAGCATACCTGGTTGTTGGAAGCAACCTGGCTCCTGTCAGATACTCACACACAGCTGAAGCTGAGGGTCACTGACTGCTCGAATCCTAAACCATGGAAAATATGGCAGGCAAGAGTGATCAGTGGTTTTGCTTTTTCTCATGCACTAGGTAAGCAAGTACATAAGGTTTAGGATGGGTGTGAGAGGGAAAGGCAGTTGGATTCCTCAGCTGATTAAGAGAATAGGGGGATTTCAAGATGCTTGGAGTGTCTCTGACTTACTGCTGTCACCGATGTTTAGTTTGTGTCGGCGAGCTGATACTGGTGAAGAAAAAGGCTGAGGGACTCGTACTGGCACCTTCTACCCAGGCTGTGGCCTGCACCAGCACAAGTTGCAGGCAGCCAAGTTCTTCGATGCCTCCTGTTCATGGCTCTCCTTCCTGACCTGCAGATGAAGCCATGGGACAGGGAATCCTGTAGTGGAATGGAAGGTGGGGAGTTCTGTAGCAGTTCTACTGAAATTATAGAATTTTATGGGGGGAATGTATAAAATACACAATACAGTCTGTCCCTTCTTACTGATTGTGATACTGAATAGTCTTTCTCTTGAGCTGTCTTCACACTTTCCTTTTTCGGTTACTGCTGTCAAAACAAAAATCTACATCCTGAGTATGAAAACAGAAGTTCCTGTTGAGAAGCTTCAGCTGGAGCAGTGGGAACTCTGGAGCTGAGACAGCGTGTGGGGTGTGTGTGTATGCACACACTCCCCTCCCACGAGTTCTTTGAGCCTCTTGAGCCAACAGTGCCATAGAGAGATCCTCCTTTCTCGTTATCCCGGCTCTCCTGTTTGTGAAGATCTGTGTTGATTTAGATGGAAGGATTGATACAGGCTGCAGCTAGGGGAAAGAAAGAAAGAACAGGGTGGGGCTATTTGTTTTTGGAATTTGCATAAAATTTCCATACCAGCCTGTGAAACAATAGTGGGCACTCCTGCTGTGGGACACAAATTTCAGCAAAAATACTTGAATAATAATTAGCAGTGAAACAATTCAATGACTGACATTTAACTTGTCCTTTTGGGGCTCCAGGATTAAAGACAATAGAGGTGAATGAGGATGGTTCTTCCCTGTCAGAAATACAGCACCAGTTTTGCGTGGTTGAGATTTCAAACAGATGACTGCGTGCAGTGTTTAAAATGTGGTGTTGTGATTAGAACTGTGACAGGAAGGATCTGTGCTAGCTTCCAGAAAAATAACAGGGAATACATCCCATTCTGTATGCTTCTCACCTTGGCTACTTTAGAGGGAGCTTACAGGGAATTAGTTACTCATTTCGATACCCATCTTAGAGAAGATGGAAAAATCAAATTTCCTGACAACTTCTGATCTTAGAACTTTATAAAGCAAAGCCATGGAAGGTTATTGCAATTTTTCCAATATAAGAATCCTTGTTGAAAAATTGCAGATATTCTGGTTGAAGGGAATAAGTTTTAAATTTATTAAAACTCATTCTTTGCCCGTGGTTCTGTCCTTAGCTTCAGCTGATCAGCAAACCTGTGTTTTGGTATTTCCTTGGCCCTTCCTTTAGCATCAAGTGACTTTTTTATTAAGATGGGTGGAATAAAACCCCTGCCAATTATTTCCAGTAGGACAAACAGTTTACTGTCTTCTCTTTTGTTACCCTCAGTGTGTCAAATCAGACCTTCCTTAGATGTCTGTTCGGTTCATGTATTCTGAAATGGCTGTGTGTGCTCAGGTAATGTGTCACAGCATCACAGAAGGGAGGGCAAATACTGAGTTGGGGTGGTGCACTCTGATCTCTGGGTAGTAATGCACAAGCACACACACACTTTGAGTTTTACTTTTGAGACCACTCTCTGTGCTCCCTTGTGCCCATACAGTATGGCTGTCCTTTGACTTTGGCATAGCAACTCCATAATTCCCTGTTTTCCTTTCTTTATTAATTTTTTTTTCACTTTATATGTACTTGGCTGCCTTATCTCTAAAACCTGGAACTGCTTTTCCTGGGCCAACTTGGTAATTCATAGTAATTCATTCAGGAGCCCTTTTCCTGGTTATCTTGTCCGCTTTTATTCCAGTGATTTAAGCAAGTTACAGAAATCCTTCTCTGTCTGATAGGTTGTTAACAAACACTTTTGCTGAAATTAGAACCCCTTGTCCCATGTAACAGTTTTAAATGGGGAAAGCACGTTTGTGTTTCTTATCCATGTGCCATTTTAAAATTGCACTACAGATCTGGAACTCTGGGACCCAGTGAGATTAGTGGAGGATTTAGAGAGCCTGGAACAGTGGCTGCATCTTGCAAGATCAAATTTTTATTGACTAAAGAGTAAAGGTTATGTACCAGTCCTAGCGTTTTTCTTTAGCAGTGTAAATCTGTGATTTGAGCCTGTGGTGTCTGAGGACCTGTTTTCCAGAGCAGCAGTTCCCATTTAAGAGGCAGTGAAGAATGTGGTTGTGACTTGCACTGGTAGGTGTAATTTCCCAGAACGGGTTAGCATGAAGTGAATGTGGAAGAGTCTTTAGGTGGCTCCAGTTCTCTTTTACTCACAGAGTTCTCATCTGGGCTGAGGCTGCCAAGTGACTCCACCAGCACACCCTGAGTAGATGTGGACCTTAAGTCTCTGTAGAAGTAACACTGAATGTGCTACCAACACATTGTACTTTGACTTTGACTTGGAGAGCCTCGTGGAGCTCTGTGGAGCCTACATGTAGTAAAAAGCTTCACTGACTGCTTCTCTGATAGGTTGCTGCTTGGCTGAGATTTCTGGGTTTCAGGTGGTGAGCTTCATGGTTACTTCTTTCCTTTATTTTGACATAATCCAGCATCTAAGCCTGTTAGTAACAGAACTGCATGAATCTGCTGCTGATTTTTAGTGTGAGTAGTAAAGTCCATCAGAAACTGATCAGAAGAGTGAGGTGGAGATGAGTAGGTCTTCAATAGCTAGTTGGTAGCTAGGTAAGGTAAAAACGCTTCAACTACTTTGCAAGTATTTTAACTGCATTTGGGTAATTTTTATTATAAAGGGAACTGTAGTGGTGGGCAGACACAAAAAACTTACAGTGTTCAAAACAGCAGCATCAGTGCCAAGTCTCTGTGCAATGGAGCAATTTCAGTGCCTGTATGATGAGAACTAAGAGCGACTTGTGAGCCAGGAAACACGAGTTCTTAACTTGCTGTGCTCATACAGCACACTGATTTCCCTTCTTGGTGTCTCAGTGGTTTCACATGGAATGTGGTGCTGAGAACACTTACGTTGCTCTGGGAAGCCCATCCTGATCTGTACGTGTTTAGCAGTGTTACTCCTGCACAGCATGGTCTGTTCTTAACTGCATTGTCGCTGTGTAATAGCACAAAAAAGCAACAGGTTTAAAACATGAACGCGTTGAAAATCCTGAAATAAAGCCTTGCTCTGTGGTGGTTGACTGAAACATGGACATTTTGACACTTGATGGTTTTAACAAGACACTGAAACTATCCATTTCTTAGTGTTTTGTTTTTTGAAAGTGTGACAATTGCCATCCATTTCAGGTAAAATCTTAAAATAAGTGCCTCAGAGGCACCAAATAAAGCAATTTTCTTGCTCTAAACTCCACTCTTGACTCTCAGATAGTGTGAACCACATTCAGTTGCTGATGTGTATGTGACTGCACATTATGTGTTCCTGTATGAGTTTGGAGGTGCATTTTAAAGTTACATATAAGGGATGCTGAGTTTATGTGAATGGGGCAGGCCTTTATGGCTTTGAACTGAAGTTCTGAAGTGAGCTGTGCCGGTAAGATTGAAGGTTTGAGCAACAGTTTGCTATTCAGCTCACCCATTTGGTGGATGATACAGAGTGATCTCCTAGGAGAATAACTCCTTAAGCTGAAGGAAGGTTCAAATGAAGACATTTTGAATTAGGATAAAACCATGAAACAGAATAGAATCTGTAATAGCTGCAAAGTATTTGTTTGTTTGGTGAAAATGCTGGGGTCTGCAAGCATTTTAAGGTGCTACTTTAGCAAACCAAAAGCAGTTATTGGTGTGCCTGATTATGTGTGTGAGCCAAGGATGATATTAAAGAAATAACTGCACAGGACTTGGACATCAGGATTTCTTTATTGCTTGTACTCCCCTCTAGAGTTTAGAGTGCTAGACCAAACTTTCCTAGGATCAAAGTTCAAGCAGTTTTGCATGAACTGCAGGGTGAGTTTCAGTCCTTCCAGCCACTGCTGGAAGTTCCCTCTTGTTCGCTGATGTGAACCAAACCGACATGCTGGCATTTCTGTAGTTTATGGATTTCATCTGCAGATCTGGGGAGAAGTGTATTTGCAGGATTGAAGTGGGGTTAAAGAGTTGAATAGCTAATTTAGCTAAATAGCTGAGAGACCGGAGGAGAATCAGTTGATAGGGAAGGTGCTGATACTGTAATTACTGTTTTAGTTAAGTAATCTGGGGAAGGCCATGTGGGAGCAGGAGCTGAAGTGCTCATGGCCTGCATCTTCTGGAGAAGGAATGTATGGAACCTCCGGTGTCAGGTCTTGGGATTGAGTGCATGGACACAGCTGCCTGGGCTGTTCCTTTCTCTGTGTTGTGAACAGCTTCTTCTTTCAGTTAAAGATCAGATCTAAAATGGTGCAAGTACTTGGTGTCCCTTATGTTAGGAAATACCATCTTTGCTCAATTACTGGAAATTCATCCTCCCACAGGGAGCCACGAAGTTGTAATGGAGTTGAACACAAACATTTGTTTTGTTTAAAAACCCTGGTGTAACATTGCTGTGCAACTTTGGATATGTCAGTTCCTGTAAATGCTCTGAGCCTGAGACCAACAGTGCAGAAAGCGTTGGAAGAACCCGTTGTGGAAGCGAGGTTTACCAACCTCTCCAATGTTTCATGCTGGCTTCAGTGATCTCCGTGGCTCCCTGCTCCTGTGAGGGCTTCCAGCTTTCTGCTTGTGACATCTCTTCTGATACGCTCAGACAGAGGGAATATGCAAAAGGACGGCTGCAGCTCTGTGCTCAGGAGATGTCATCTCCGATGGACGTCAGGCAGGGGAGCAGCAATTAAAGCTCCAGCTGACTCTCTGCTCAAGCTCCAGGCACACTGGGGGAGGAGAAGAGAGGAAAAGAAGGTATAAGGGAAAAATTAGATACTGGGAAAGGGGGGAGAAGGCGGGGGGGGGAATGGGAAATAAGAGCAGCATGGAACAAAATATGAGGAAAAAAGACGAAAATATCTTAGAAGAAGGGGGAATGATAAAGAGAGGGGAAACAGGAAGGAAATTAAGGAATGAACACGTGACTTGGCAAGGTGAAAGAAAGAGGAGGTGGCAGAATGAGACTGGTGGCAAGTAAAACCATGAAAGCAGGGAGATGAGGGCAACTTGTGTGCTTTTAGCTATTTGCTGCTGGTGAGAAAAGAAGCCCATTGTCCCAGTCTACCAGCTGTGTTGCTGGAGAATCCCTTTATCCCTGACTTACAGTGAGCTACCAGTGTAAATCAGCTGCTGTTTTACAGTTGTGTGTCAGTGGGGAGAACCGTTGAATTACTTTTGAAAACAACTCATCAGATGCATCCAAGACCCAGTATGACAGTGCTCAGAATTAATGCTTAAAATTAAGACTTGGAACAGCAAGCTGAGCAGCTTGGATCTCACTTGCTGTGCTATGAAAAAGATCTGTTACTAGAACAGATATGGGGATCAGCCCCTTGGGAAATTAAAGTACTGAAAAATTTTGAGATTACAGCTGAATTAGGAGTAGAATGTGCTTTATGAACCCCAAATGTTTTCATAATAAACTTACTAGATCTTCTTCAGTCTTTCCAATTTTGTTGTTTGAATACGAAGAGGTTTCCATCTCTTCTGACTGTTCAGTCTCTGACTTTGGGGTTCTCTTGCTTTTTCCCTGCTACTTGGCATCATCACCACTTTCTCTCTTTTAGTAACTGATCAACTGGGATCTTCTATTTTGTAGCTGTTTTGAACTTCTGTCGGAGCTGAACGTCCATTTTTTTGTCTTCACCTATTTTAAAATACAATATTATTCTCTTGAGGAATCCAGTGTCCTTGTCCCATAATCTGACTTTGGCAGCTGATGTAGGAATGGGTAAAAGTTCCTGTGGGGTGACCATCATGGGGAATAGAATAATGGAATTGTTTAGATTGGAAAAGACTTTTAAGATCATCAACATCACTGGTTCACTCTTTCTTTGCCCATTCCAAATTCCTGACTGGCTAAAAGAAACCAACTTCACAAAAACTTTTTCCAGAGTCTCTCGGTGCACCAGTTATTAAACCTTGAAATACAATTTGGAACATAAACTATGATGGGATTATTAAATCTACAAGGTTTAGCTGCAAAGAGCCAGGCTGTTGCCAAAGCTCCGTGCTTTAGCTTATTAATAGTTTCTAAATTGGGGTGAGAGCTGGCAGAGGGCAAGTGGAGAGCGAGCTGGAGAGAAGCACAACCCTTATGCATTCAGTATCCTTTGCTGTGTTTTATTTTCCCATCTGGGTTTCCCCCTGCCGAGCAGCGAGCGGGCGCTCAGACGCGCGCGGTGCCAGACAGCTGAGTAGGCGCGAGGAGGCAGCCCGGTGACGTTTGGCATCGCTGGGCCTCTTTGTGCCCGTGGTTTAGTGCCAAGAGTAATTGTGATTTATACCCCTTGCCCCTTTGGTGGCAAAATGGTTTTGATTAAGTGCATACCACATTTATTAAGTCTTGCACAACCCAGCACAGGGTCTTGGCTGGGACGCCGTAAAAGGCAGTGAGATTTACACATCTCACTGCAGGATTCATTTAATCTCTTGGGGATTTACTGACCTTCAATTAGAACTGTTAAGTACTGTTTACTTGGTACCTAAATCATGTAAGGCCCAGCTAGAGTTTCTTTTTTTGTTTTCATTAGTAATGTTGTGATTAAATGTGGGAAGAGATGGAAAGGACGTAAATACTATTTGACCAATGAACGCACACCCTAAAGAGAAAGAGTTTGAAGGTTTTAAATCAAAATACTGAACTAAACTAACACATTTTTCTTCAGTGATCTCTGATATGAGGCCATTGGTTCAACTGAAAGACAAGGAGTGACTTTATGGGAGTCGTGTCCATACCAAAGGACATCTTCCTCCCTTTCTTGCATTCAACTAATCCACTGTCTGTGGATTTAATAGAAGAATAATTTTTAACTTCAGAGAACTTCCAAATAGGTGTTGAAAGAACTTCTCGGCTTGGCTGTGAAAGTTGTATCTGCTTCCTTGCCTGAAGTCACTGAGGTTATCTGCAGTTAAGGTACTTCTCGAGTGAACCAAGTAGGAGCGGCTCTGTTGGGAAGCAGGATTGTTCTTACTCTGTCCCTTCAATGTCATCCCAACCACTTCAGAAAGTCTCTGTGGTTCTAGGGAAAAGATCCTCTGTCCTTTGTCACCAAATACATAGTATTTAGAGATGGCATAGCAGATTAAAAGTGAAAACTAGGACTGAGCCTACATTACAGAGCAAAAATGTCAGTATTTGAGGTCTAGATTACCACTGAGCAATGTGTCATTCCAGGTAGATAACATCACAGTCAGAAAGGAAGGGAAAAGATTTTGTGTTTGTGAATGGAACTCTGGTTAATGATGAGGTTTTTTTTTTAATAAAAAGGCCTCCTCTTTCTAAATAACTGTTAGTCTTTCAGAACATGGCATTTTTAATAATTGGCTGGAAAATGTTGGCAGATTATGAGCATCTAGGTGTGAATTCTCAATGTTCAGAAGTAAACTAATTTGGTCTAAGCTTTGTTGGGCAGGTTGATCATGTGGCATCTTCTATGCATCCTGATCAGACGAACACATACAGCAGCGCCGAGGACCTGTTTGCTAGGATGAAAGTGGAGTTTGACAACCTGAAAATTCCTTTTCCACAAGTATTCTCTAAATGTTTCTTTAGATCTTGGCTGCTTCTGAGATTTTTCCTGCCAAGAAACTGGTCGGCTGGAGTGCTTATGGAAAGTGAACCCCAAAGGAACCATGAGCACAGGCAAAATGAGTTCATGGGTTGGAGAGCCAGAGAGAATGTCGAGCATTCACTCAGCTCTCATTAGTAGCTCAGGCTTCTTGCTTCCTCCTGACTACTCAAATTAATAACCCAGCTCTCCATCCTTGTGCTTTCTCTGGCATTATGTCAAGAGCAGGCGAATGAGGTGTGGAGGGGTTCAAGGAAACAGTCAAATGGTACATGCCCTTTTAATTCAAGGTGTAGAAAATTCCCTTGAGACCTAAATCAGAAATTGAACTCACATCTCCTGTCACAACCAGAGCTATATAGCATCTGATCTGGAGCACTTGGAGATAATTTACAGTTTCTGGTCATTGAGCTGAGTCAAATGAAAGTCCACTTATTTTTAAGGTGCATCAGTTTACTTATGTGTGAATTTTGGATTTGGATTTACACAGTGTCATCTGGGCAATGACTGTTCAGGGTATGTGCTCACTCAGTGGTAAATAATGTATGAAAGGAAAAGGTCCTTTGAAATGTTTTCCATATTGGTGGCATTAGGCAACCTAAGGCCACTGTGAAATAAAAAGGCAAAGAAGGAAGGAGTAGGAAGTCTCAAAAGGCCATGTTTTTCACCTTAGTCTCTAGTTACAAAAAGCGTGTATTTTCTTTTGTTCTAACAGCATCATCTCTTCATGTTCTGTTGTCTTTCTTTGGTTGGGTAATCATGGAATTGTTCCTGTTAGAGCTCTGGTTTTACTGAACCTCCTCAAACCTGGGGCTACGTTTACAAGTGCCATTATGCCAACAAGTGGAAAGTGCCAGCTCATAAAAGACTGTAGTGGTGAACAACAGGGTGCTGTCAGGTGTATAATACTGGGAATTGTCCTCTTGGAATAAAGTGTAACTGGAAGTGAAGCATGTCCAAGAGCTCAGCAGTTCCCAGTACCTTGGGTGCCTCATTTACAGTGTCCCAACTGGGAAGTTTTACGTGGCTTCGTTTGCGTGTTTTCACTGTCCAGGAATACTCCACCCAATGCCATGGCTCTCATGCTTTTGTTTTTAAACTGGGGCCTTTAAAAGCCCAATTTGCAGGTCCACAGGGTCTTTCTGGAGTTCTAGATCCAGCACAGTCTTAATGCACAAATCGTAAGGATTTTTGACTGAGCTTCAAACTGTCTCTGGATCCATAATGGGCCAGGACCAATACCCAGGTCCAGATTGGTTTGAATACTTGAGGTGCTTGTGCCTGTCTCTGTTTTGGTTGTTGTATCAATCCTAGGCTTGAAGAAAGGTGGATGAAGGTGGCTGCACTGTTGGTGAACGTACCAGGCATTGTTAGTACAAGCTTGGGGGTACCTGACAAGGCCACAGTGACAGCGTGGCAGTGATTTCAACAACCGTGTTTCTTCACACACACTCAAGCAAAAGGCAAGGTACATGAGAGGGCCCCGTGCTGCTGGGAGGGGGTGAGCACACCCACCCTCGATGACAGCACTGCCCTCTGTCCCCTGGTAGCTCCTTGAGACAGGCCAGGCACTCCTACAGCCCCCAGAAAGCTGCTGCTCTTGATGAATAGGAGGTGCTAATCTCCTTCTTCCTAAGAGACCTCTTTGTCCAGAAGTGTTGGGATTTAATTGGCTTGTTCACACTTTCTCCAGCAGAGTCTGACTTCTAACACTTCCTCCACACCCCACCCCCAGCCTTTGGTTCACGGTGTCAGCAGGGCTGGAAATGTTTTAATTCCTTTACAGACAGTCCTCCTCCACACCAACTGCACGACTGGGTGGACTGCTGAGGTTGGCATGCTGGGAGCTGTTAATCTGAAAAGGTGATTTACTTTTTTTTTTTTTTCTGTCTGGAAGGATTTAGTCCATTGCACTTTAACGCTTGCAGAGACTGAAGCATTTTCTCTGACCAAACCATTAATTCTTGACTAGGGATGGAACAAAAAAATTAACTTGTAATAATCCACTTTTTATTTCCTTACTCTTGCTCAAATCGGTTAAATCCTCAGTTGTCTTTACATGTAACAATTGTAATGGCAGCCACTGGTCCCAGTGTGTTGTAGGTGTTTGCACAGTGCTCAATTTATGGTGCACTCAAGCTTTCGTGGTGCCACTGAACAATAAAGACCAGTAGCAAAACTGTCAAGTTTCTGGTGTGGGAAGTCAGGGGGAAATAAGAAATTAAAAACCAGTATGGTCTTAGACAAGACCTGTGAAATTTCTGATGCATTTTATTTGGATAACATATTCTCTCTCTTCCATTTTCCACTTGAGTAGCATTAGCCACATTAGGGATTGTGACAGTGTGAGCGGGTGCTGCTGGAGGGTCCTTAGGGGTAGGAACGAAATGGAAGGGGGGCTTGTGGTTAGACTGATATTGAGAAGAGAAGAGATAAGAGTTCAGAGAATGAGCCTATGGAAATTCAGATGGGGAGGAGGTAGGGCCAGAGCAAAATCAGGGTATTTGTTTGGGAGAGGAGCCTATGTAGATGTGGCAGATACAGTCATTAGGTGCATAACAGTCATTAAGGGCCAGAAGGAGAACTAAACCCCAGAAAGCCATGAGTGCTGCTCAGAGCTGCTGAGAAGATTCACTTCTGTGACTGCTTTGGAACATTCACTAATTACACCAGAGGTCTTGGGTGGCTGGGACGGCTGTTCCAGCACCCTGACAGTGTGTCCATTGAGTAGTCCTCACTCCCTGGGTATGGGAGGCACCACCCTCCCAGTCCTAGAGCTGAGAACTAGGACTGTGAAACAGCCTCTGCGAAGTCTGTGTCACTCTTAAATCATTGTTCCAAAGAAAGTACAGGGTTGCTTTTTCTTTTTGTTTTGGATACTTGAGTCATAGCCAACAAATAGAAAACTCATTCCATGGTTATCTGAAAGACGATGTCACATACAATGGTAATTAGAAATATTTCCAAAATTAAACCTCCAAAGGAGGAAGTGAATTACAATGCAAGCAACCTTTGACCCTGGAGAATCATAATGGCTTCCTGGATTTGGAGATATTATGAGCTGAAGCCAGAGAGGTACTGCTGCTGGGTCGTAAGAAGTGTTAAAATTAGAACACAATGTGGTAACCTTGGGTGTGTCTTTCTCATCTGAAATCTCCTCCCACCCACACCTCTGTTTAATAATGATATGTTTTGAAAAGCTTGTGTCTGGCTGCCTTAATGTCTCGGCACTCGCTCCACGTGCATCAGTTTTGGTAGTTATTACTGCCACAATCCAAAAATGTACAAAACTACTTGTTTGGCCCGAAGTATGGGAGCAAGGCCAGAGTAAAGACAGCTGCTATGCTGGGTGCCACATATTCTCTCTTCCATTTTCCACTTGAGTAGCATTAGCCACATTAGGGATTGTGACAGTGTGAGCAGATGTGCGTGCACGTAACCTCTCCATCTCTGAGAAACCTTCTTCTCAACTTTGGTTTTGTTTATTTTTGACGGTTTAACTTACTTCCTGGGCCTAGACCTGCATGCTCATCCCTTTGGGAAACAGGCATCTTTTTGCTTTATACACCCCCAGCATAGGTTTATTATTCCAACAACAGCAGTATCCAGAGGGGGCTGGTCTCATTGTACCAGGCTTTGTGCAAACACATAGTGAAAGACAACTTTGGCCTAAAAAGAAAAGAAATTACAGTCTAAACAGACAAGGCAGGCAGTGGATTTTTCTTGGGGAGAGTGACAGAGAGATATACCAGCCTAGGAAATGCTAGGACATTTAAAATCTTTTCCTGTTCTCTCTCACAGAAGAAAGAACATTATATTTGGCTACATACCTGAATCCAGATTTAAAAATAGCTGGGTTCCTTCCTGGCTGAGGGAGAAAGACTGAAATGAGTCAAATTTATTAGCCGCCTAGCAAGCTTGCATTGAATTTTTTCTTGCTGGGACTCCCCCAAGTAATTGTGTTTTTACAAACAAGTTGGTTGAGGAAGAGTTTAATGGGCAAATACCTTGATTTTTGCATGGACATGCAAGAGAAAAACAAGTCAAGTGTTTGTGCGAGTGAATTCCAGCCACACAAATGTTTGAGAAGTGAAGCCAAGGGGGCAGAATTGTCATTAGACTGATTTGGGAGCTGGATTTAGTTGAAGGGCAACATTTTAAAAGCACCTAAGTGACACAGGAGCCTCAGGGCAAGTCTTCAGCAGGTGGGGCTTGTTAGGGGGAGTGCGGTATCCTGCTAATGTGGCTGGGCTCTGCGGGATCCCGGCACCCAGGCAGGGCCGGGCTGGGGGGGATTTAGCAGCTTAGGGACCTCTGCCCTGGGAGCTGTGCTGCGGTATTGACTTTCACCGTGTACCATTTTGAAAGGTGATTTAGGTGTGAGCACTGGATTTACAAACGTATTAAGGTGCCGATCTGCCACTAAAGGCAGGGAAATGCCTTTTTGGAGGGTCTGAGCCTCGGGGCCAGATTTACAGAGCTGTGTAGATATCTGAAATGCCTGGTGATCTTTACAAAAGCACCAAATGAGTTAGACCTGTCTCCTCTTGACTTCAAAGTGACTGACTAGTAGAGATAACAAGGTTGGTACAAGATCTGAGTCTAAAGCTGCTTGTATGGCTTTTTGGAGATGATCTTTAGGAGAGCACATCTTACCTTGAAGCGCAGCTCAATCTCACTGACGGTCAGAGTGTTGTGGGTATTTCTGAAAATGCTGCCTGCCAAAATTAAGTGAACAGAAGGGGGTTGCTGAAGTGAAACTGTTAACCTGCTTGACATCCAGTGTGCTCTGCATATGCTTTACTTTTGTTATGCAATAACAAAACCAAATGTGGCAGAGGAAAATGGGATTCCTGCATTACCCCTCGGAGTACAGGTTTTTAGCAGTGAGGACAAGATGTTCAGCATAGAAAAATGGGGAAAAGCAGAACAAGCAAGGTGTTTGGGGTGAAAGAGAAAAGGGAGCATCAGTTAATGGAGTAAGGGGAAGGAAAAATGGGTAAGCAGCTGGCCCAAACGGACTTCTGTGCCAGAGTAGCTGAAGTTATTTGTACAAGATACTCCTTGTCTTCGCCTGTAACTGAAGGCTCTGAGGACAAGGGAGAATGTGCCTCATGCTTTTAAAGCTCTGTAAGAAGCTCCAGGTCTCTGCTACTGGGTGAGGGCCTGTTTTTACCATCAGTTGATGGCTGGATTTACTGTGCAGCAAGGAAAGCTCCAGCACCACCACTACAAGTCATGCAAGCAGCCAAACCACTGGAGTTCTCTTCCCCCATTGCTGTTGCCATCACAGCTGCACTGGCCCTTAACACTTTTCTGTTGTTCTGAAAGGATGTTAACAAGAGAATTAATTTTCTCTTCTGCCTGACAGAAGGGGAAAAGAAAGTAAGATTTTTAACAGATATTCTTCATGTTCAGTTGTAAAGGTTCAGCTCGTTGTCCTACCCCTGTGGCATGGCTATCTTAGATCTGATTGCTAGAGAACTGTTGCAACAGCTCCTCACCTAGTCTGGGAAATCCTTTCTCCTGATAGGGCTGCTGAGGAATTAAAACATGACGGTGATCCATGATCATGTTGCACAGAATATTCCATTGTCCAGGGAAGTGGTGACAAGGGCTTGCTTTAAGCAGAAATGGATGTGGGTAGGATTTAGGCTGGTCTCCTCCCCCGAGGAGTGTCTGTGAGGGGGGACAGTGTGGGCTGAGTAGCCCCAAAGCTCCCTTGGCCGACAGCACGGTCAGAAGCAGGCAGGGAGGAGGGAAGGCACGTCCCTGCCGCCCCACTGGAGCCGTGGCGATGTGACAGCCCCGTGCCGAGCCGTGGCTGTCCGGTGACAGCGGCGCAGACAGCTCGGGGTGCTGTGAGCGTGTCCCGCCTGCCTGGGGGCTGAGAGCGGGGTGGCCGAGGCAGCTGCCTGCAGTGGCTTCCTTACACATCCTGCGCTTTTCTGTGCCGGTCAGGGCATCTGAGTGAAAGAGAGCACAGCAGACACGGGCTGAGTGACAGCTGCCAGTCATGTTGGCTGCAGGGTCTTCAGAGGGAAGGCAAACAACTCCTTTGTGTTCGTTTGTGTCCCCCTCCCATATCCGCAGCTAGAGAGCCACCCCCAGGGCTTGCTCCTCATGCCAGCAGCTGCTGGGGACATTCTCTTCCTTTCAAGTCCCTTCTCAACACAGACCTGTTTTGCTCCTGTTTCCCACTTTAGCTGCTTGCTACAATGTCCATACTATTATTTCTCAGTTGAGCCTTGAAATACTCCTCCTGCAAGTGCTCGCAGGCTCATTTCCACACAATAAGGGCAGTTAGCAATTTCTTCCCATCCCCATCTGCTACCTGCCTGCTCTGGGGGACTCAGTGAATAGCAAGAGGCAATTCTGTTGGATGCTTCTGACAATTTCTATTAAGGAAAGCTGAGAGCACATCAATTAAATAAATATATTATATAGACACAGGCAGCCTTTAGGATTTGCTTCTATTTTCTGCAGTACTCCTTGATGTCATGCCTTGAAGACATCTTACCTCCGGTAGCAGCAGCTGCCAGCAGGATCATGGTTTTGGGTCAAGAGAGCCTCAGCTCCTGTGAGAGAATGAGCAGAGCTGAAGGAAGAAGGAAAGTGGCAGAGAAAGATCCCCCTTGGCTACTGGGTAACAGATATTGGCTCGGACTTGGGAAACAGCAGAGAAGAACCAGGCTAAATTTAAACAGATAAAGAGGCAGATAAAAGGAAACCAAGCAAAGCGTTAAGGTTTCTGAAGCTAAAAATCAGGCCAGTCTGCAGCAACCCAAAGCATTTCCTCATCATTTCCAAGCAGGCTGGATGAAGCACCAGAGAAAGTGCACTCTGGGCTGCCCTTATGGGCTCTGCTGGCCAGTGCAAGTCAGGGGGATGTGGGGATGCTTTAGGCAGATTCTTGTGTAGTCTAGAGGGTGCATGAACTTGGTAGCTTGAAGCACTCATTTGTGACAGTAGGCAGGGGATTGAATTGGTAAACCTGTCAATCTTGGGCTCTTAAGAGAAGCCTGGCTGAGCTCCTTGAGTTGGAAAAGCCAGTTAATGGTGTGATGGGAAGGCTTGAGAAGGGGCACAAGGAGACACAGGTACGTGCTGAGGTGAGTAATGCCTCAGGAAGGATGAAAGGGGACAACACTGAAATACCACGGGCTGGAATTGCAATTGTTCAGCTCAGATCGGGTGTCTGATACCTTTGAAAATCATCCCATCCAAGGTGGAGCCTCTGTAAATAGCACCACTTGAGGTCTTAGGCTAATTCTGCAAAGGTTGAGCCTGGAAGGATGAGGCAACAACTTCTGATAAGCCTGACTCCTGGAGGTCTTGTCAGCTCACTCAAGAGACTTGAAGGATTGGCACATCAGGTTTGTTTCTTCTGCAGCTGCCAACAACAAGGAATCATGTGGGCTCTTTTCCATCCCTGTTAGTTCATCCGTGAAGGACATTGCAGAGCTCAGTCTGTGACCTCACCTGGTCACTGTGAAAGATGATGGGGAAGGTTTTTGCTTGAAGGCTCTGGAAGGCAGTATTAGAAGTATCCTAATTGTAGTCAGTAAGAAGGTTCTATTCAGGCCCCTTTCTCCTTCCCTGAAGAGCCAACTCCTGCTCTCCTAGTTTCTGATGGAAACAGAGGCAT
Organism: Machaerirhynchus nigripectus; assembly: GCA_013397975.1. Lineage (NCBI taxonomy): Eukaryota > Metazoa > Chordata > Aves > Passeriformes > Dicruridae > Machaerirhynchus > Machaerirhynchus nigripectus. Next base: position 226,541 of record VZRQ01009882.1, read on the forward strand.
GCACAGGAACAAGGTCCTGTGTGGTGAGCCCAGAACTCAGGCTCACATCTGATTGTTGCTGGGCCAGAAGTGAAGATACTTACCTGACATTTGCAATTCAAAGGCTGTGTCATCCCATAGCCCTCTCCTTTTGGCCTCTCAGGTGGTAGCAGAAGCAGGTATTGCCTTTCCCCCAAGCAGCTGGCCCTGGGCACTGACTGCTTGTGCTGGTTGTGGGCCTGCCCCTGCATTGCTGCAGCCCTGCTGACCTCGGAGCTGGGATGCATAAATGTGCTCCAGCTCTCAGAACTTGCAAGTTCTGATTGCAACTCAAATAGCACACTGCTGGCTGGGATGGAGTAGGGAAGTAGTGTTTAAGAACACTAAATATTGGATTTTCCTGGTGCTCTGTATCAGCTCCCTCATCCTTTGTGAATACAGCAGAAAGGATAGATATGGCCTGATTCATTGTCCCATGTGGATCAGAGACAGTATCTGAGAGCTTTCTGCACATTTATGTTTCACCAAAGTATTTATAAAAAAGGGTGTTTATTGCCTCAGATTTTGAGGTTTATCTTTCTAGATGTAGCAGACAGGCTTATTCAGAGGCAGATTCACAGTTGCTGGGGCCAGCTTCATCTTATGAGAGAGCAGAAGCTGTTCTTATGGATAAGAGATGTACTTTTTTGATTAAAACTGCTGAATTCAAGAAAGTGATCTGTTGTGGTCAAGGAGAAATGAAAACACTTGTATTGGTGATAGTTGAGCTTTGTTAAGGTCTGAATGATTATAAATGTCACAATCATATGTCAATACAGTCATAACTGCACTTGTTCTGTACCCTACATCTGTATCTGTGTTACCCAGATTATTTGTGTGATATCTGATATCATTATAATATTGGATATCTTTTTTTCCCCTGGATTCTGAGTTGTGTCCTATCAGGTGGATAGATACAGTGATTTTTTTTTTTTTTAGTTACTCCTGTTTTTCATAAGTTTCTTCTAAGGTATTAAAAAACCCCCCAAAATGCAACAAAACCAAAAACTTGAATGGATTAGGCAAGTAAGAGCCCTAAACAGGGATAGAAAATTCATAAATGTAGTTTTACAGGTTGAATCTTTGCCTTTTGGATCTTAGTTTGTATTGCGCAGGGTGTTAAAAGAAGAGCAAAGAAATTTTTGTCTGACTAAACCAATAGAAAGATGTTTGCATGACTCTTAGGTGCTTCTTTTTTGTGTTAGTACTAAGGCTGGATTTTTCTTGGATGCAGCTTTCTTTAAAACTGTGGGGAAAGGGAAAGTTGTTCTCCTACTGCCTCTGCTGCTCCATCCCTTTCCCTCCTTCCCCCTCCTTTCCTCTTGGGTTCCTTGCCTTTCATGTCTTTGTTTGACATCTAGGAAAGAATCATGAGGTGCTGAATATTATTAACTTCTAAACACCTAAGAAATCAGTAGGAAATCGCAAACATTTTGGCCCCCTGACAGTCTCCGTAAATGACCTGTCCGAAATCCCTCCCCTTCTGAGATGAAAAGAGGGAGCCAGGCAGAACGAAGGAGAGAATGGGGAGAGCCAGGGAGTGAGAGGGATACACAAAATAAATGAGAAATATGATTAACTTATTTCCTTGGCTGGGTCTACAGCTGGTTCTGGGTATTTAATAAACAGGTTGACACTCCAGGTTCCCCTCATTAGGTGATCACTAAGGTCTGGACTGTCATAAATCAAAGAGCCAGGTTATCAAGGCCTGTGATCTTTAACTGTACAGGGGCGCCCAAGTGTCTGCCCCGGCGAGGGCTCAGCAGTGCAAGCTGTAAGGAATTAGCTGCTGCGGCACTTGAGACCGCGCACAGGCACCAGCCCTGGCCCGGCACGGCTGTGGGCTCGCACAGCTGCCGTGTCCCCGCTCAGCTGGGGCAGGAGCCAAAGGCACTGCGCTGCAAACCCGCCCGAGGCCGGCTCCGCTCGGCCACGGACAGGAGCCGGCTCAGTTACGTGCTCCTGAAGGGACAGGGACGGGCAGTTCTCTTCATTTCCTTCAGGGAGGAAACACGGCCCAGCCCAGTCTGCTGCTGTGTCGTTCCAGCACCGGGCCGGCACCACAGAACCCATCTGTGAGTTATGCAGCTGAGCAGGAATTCCTGCTCTGCAAGGCACACTGTGGTATCAGGGCAGTTGGGTCCTGCACTGCCCATACTGCAGGCAGGTAGGGCCTGCACTGCTCTTTTTACGCTGCAGGTGAGGCAGAAATTTGATGAAAGTTGGGCTGCCTGAAGCTACAGCCTGAGGTCTCATAACAAACCTGGTACATGAATAAGTTCTGTGAACTCTTGAGTACAGCAGAGCATCAGATCACATGTTTGGGCAGTAAATAGTACAAATAAGAGCCAAGTGGACTTCTGGGGGGAAAAAACCAGTGGTCAATCTCAGCCCTGCTTTTGTGAGAATATGAGATAATTTTTACATGCTGGGAGTGTTCTCCATTCCCTGGTTTTCCCCAGTTTTGAATAGCCATTGTCGCCCACAAAGCGAGGAAAGCCTTGGGAGTTTCTAGGCTGATTCTTCAGGACAAGAAGCTTGGTGACACAAACACCAGTGGTGAGAGAACCGAACTTTGTGCAGCTCTTGTAGCTGCAGTATGTTAAAAACTAAAATGAGCAACAGGGGAAAAAGGAAATGAGGGCTTCCCAAAGGAGATGTGTATTCCTGTACCTTAACCAGCAGATGGAAAGTGCCTCAAGCCACATTGGTAGAACTTCTGAAAGAGCAGGAGTGGGGACTGTGGGCAGAGCAGAGCTGAGGGTTGTGTTTTACTCCTGGCACCCAATGGGACAAGTGACATTTCCACATGCATCTGGAGGGAGTTTGAGGCCCAGCTCTGTGTTAGAAGGTGGGAATCTGCACGGTTCCAGAGGGAGGCAGTGCCTGTGGACTGCAGCAGTACTCTGCTGCATGTGTTGTGGCTCTGCTGGTGGCACCTCCCTAAGCCATTGTCCATGGAGCAAAAGAGGCACTGTCAGCGTATCTTGGCTGCTCGTGAGGGCTGGGGACATTTTCAGTGGGGTCCATGTGAGGAACCACATCAGTGGGGCAGGGAAGAAGCGCTGAGTTAGGCTTGTTTTCCAAGTGTTCTCCTAAGCTGGGCCTCAGCTCTTGCCTCATCCCTTGGACAAGGCGATGATTCTCTGTGGAAGAAAGACCGTGAGAGATGAGATGGCACAGAGATGACTGCTGTTTTCAGGAACTGAAGGCCCCTAAAGCCTCATCCCAGCAAACATGGATTCACTGAAGCAGCTGTACACCTTGTCACATCTTGTGTGAAGGCCCACATCTACCTGTCTACTAGATATTCAGCTGATAGGATAAGTGATATCCCTGCAGTTAAGCCGCAGCTGAAATTCCTCTAGGGGCTCAGAAGGCACAGTTCCAGCTCTGCTGCAGTCACTCCAGGGCATTCCATGACTATTTGTAATGGTCTCTGTGGGTTTACTGCTTTACAGATTGTAATGCAACTCACTGCCATGGGGGAGAAAAATGCAACACTAAAGCATGACATGCTGCCCTTTGGCCATCAAACCGTGTGGTTTGTGTCAGGCTGTGAGGTGGAAGTGTCTGGTTCACAACAGTGATTTCAGGGTGTTTTCCTGCCTCTTTCTCCTCCTGTTTTCCTCAGCTGTACTATATTCTAGCCACTCTTCTGTTCTTAAACACAGAAGCATCTCTGTTGTGAAAAACCAACTAAAGCTGTGCTTGTAAAGACCAAGAATAATGAAATTAATCCATATCCCTGGTTTTTAACCCCTCCTCTGATTTCAGTCAATAATATACAGATTTTGTCAGAGGTCAGAGACATTTTCAGATCTTCCCTTGAAAAATATTTTCAGCTTGTCAGTTTTACATTTTTACAACAGAATCAAGTGCCTGAATTTTCAGAAGAGCTCAGCACCTGACGTGTGGTCAGTGTAGTTTGTTCTTTTGAAAACCAGTGTTGTGCTTCCTGATAACCACATGGGAATTACCCATACAGCTAAAGGCCCATGTTAGAACTTTTTAAAAATTGCTTACTTGGTTTAGGATTATGCAAATTTACAAGTGGCAGATCAATAATTTAATACCTTCTTAAGGAAATTGATAGGAGTCGGAGGCTGAAATGCCCTCTCTGCCTCCAAAAATCTTTCCATAGCCTTGTATCACTTGAGTGATGTTGAAAATCCCATTCTGAATCCAAGTCTTTGCTCAGCTTTTATTTTGCAGTTGGACATAACTCTCATTGATTGTTGGGATAGCTTTTCTTGCATAGCCAATTTTCTAAGCCTCTTCTCCAATAACAAACCTTCCAAAAGTGTATTGAAACCAAAAACCTGTCTGAAAGGCATTTATGTTACACCTAATGTAGGTATACCATGAATTTGGTCCCATATATTCCACATTCTTGTACACACAGTCTATATCATTAATCACTGGATTGTGTGTCAAGACTTGAGGTTCTTGAATTTCAACCTAAGGATATGAGTTACCAACCCAACCAAGCAAGTGAAAATCTTCTAAGTTATTGCAGGAAATTGCCATCACTACCAATTTGTAAGGAGTTTCCTGTGTTCTTGTTAACCAGTTCCTTTCTGTACCATATAGTTATGCAAAACAAAATCTGTGTGTGCGGTGTTTGCTGTCCCATTGAAGTCATGGCTGTCAAAGCGTGACCTGTGTGGTGCATCTCCTGTACTGGAGAATATCTTCAGATATTAGGGAATAACTGCTTTGCTCAATCGGTTCAGCCTGTCCTATTTTAATCCCTATGGAAATAGGAAGAGTATGGATTTGAGTGGAACTGTATGCCAAAGGAATCCAAAGTTAAATAGTTAAGAATTTATTTGGAATGCTGGTGTTTTCTACTTAGTAAATCATGGAAACTTCCTGGAAAGACAGCATCTCAAAATCCCCCCATTTTTTCTAGGCTGTTACTAACACAGGTGCTGATGGAACTGTCTCCGTTTATTTTTTTCCCCTGATTTTAGGTGCAGTAGCTTTCTTTTTTTTCTGATGGAGGCATTATTGTGGAGAGCAGTTCTGCACAGAGGGTTCCTCATTATCCTGCTGGTCCAGTGGAAGAAGGATTATGTGAGACCCTCTGAGCAGGTAGGAACACTCCTGTGAAGGGAAGGTTGAGTGACAGTGTTCAGACAGGCGTGACTGAATGTCTGGAGAGACATGAGCCTTCCCTGGGCCCAGGCGGCCTGCTTGCTGCTGCTGCCATTCCACACTTCCACTTTCCAGGTTGTACAGCTGAGCTCAGGGGCTGTAAACTACATTTTGAAAGTTGGTGAGTTCTCCTGACTAAATGCACACAGGAATGGGGTAAAAACCCATATCTGCTGATGTCCTTTACTCTGTGTATCACTTGTCTGTAAGTTCAGATAAGTTGAATGCAACAGCTACTCATATCACTCAAGTCCCCCCCAAAAGTCAATTCTTGGCATTGCACGGCTGTTCCTTTTAATTAAAAAAGCACAGAACACCCCAGCTAACTAATTATTTTGCATTGCACACTGAGTATTCTGATGGAGAAAAAAATTTCCCTTCTGATGTCCTGGGTGGAACCCCAGACTGAGTCCGTTGTCTGTTATGTAGGTGTGGGTTGGGGGTTCACATACTGCTCTTCCCACTTGCAGAGTAATGAACTGCTGGGTTGAAATCAATTGTCTGGTGCCCAACATCACATCATTTTAAGGGAGAAGGGGAGGTGGGTTTACCTCAGGCTTAGCAACAGCTGAGCTATTTCACAGGAAGGACTGAAATATTTGGAATATGTGTTTTGGCTGAGCTAGAAAGCAGGCCAGGCTACAGAAGGTCTGTAACTCTAAACAGAGGAAAACTAGTGGGAGAAAAGAAATTGCAGGGCTACAGAAGGCCTGGCTTCTGATCTAGTTCCCCTACTTTTGCCCCTCATAGCCGTGACTGCTTTTGTTTCTCAGCTTTGTCCTTCTAATTCTATCAGTGTCCCACTCCTGATGATTGTAAAAAGCACTGGATTTAGTTGAATGGCTTTGCAGCAGCGTGTGTTGAATGTTTTGAGGCACAATTTAATCCTTTGTTTCTGTAAGGTACTAACAAGCTGTTTCCAAATCCTCTGGTGCCACTGGAGAGTGATTTCTTGGAAACTTTCCTGCTGAAAGACAGAGCTCATGAGATATAATTAACACCAGGCTAAGTGCTACTTAAGCACCTGGTGTTGTTTATATTCTGAGTTATGCAGACTTTACTGTTAATTTTGTCACGAGTAAGCACCTGTCATGGTCATGCTAGACTTTAGACGACTTTATCCTTGTTATCTTAGAATTTCCCTCTTCTGCCTTAGTTAAGGTCTGAACTGAGGAAGTTTTCATTTCAGCTATAGCTGTTACTATTATTGCAATTTTTAAATTATACAGAGGTTGCTGAATGCTAATTAATGGGGGTTTGAAGCTAAATATAGGCACTGAGGAATGTGGGGAGGTGTCTGTCATTTGACATCTGCACCAGACTGGGTTAAGCTTTTTAGAGTTTCTTCCTCTTTAGAGATGTTATTAGATGTGGTGTCAGAAATATTTGTTTAAAAATTCTATAGTCTGTCTTATGCTGAACAGTGGCATGAAGGAACAAAGAGGAAAAGCGGCACTGAGGGTTAGGATAAACTGTGGTTATTAAATAACTTAGAAGTATTTTCCACACCTTCTGATGGTTCAGGCAGAGGCTTTTCTAAGGTCAGTATTTGTTCAGGTTCTACTTGTAGAGAAAGAGAGCAAGAGGAAAAGAAATGAAGAGCAAACCAGAAATGTATTTCAACATATTTAACTTGTTACTTGTTTCTTGATGTCCCTACTGAAAAGGAAGTAGGGGGAACCTTGGAAACCCAAGTGTTTTTGGCTGTAGTTAAGTTAGGAGCACCCTGGTGAATTATTTTTCCCTTCTCCAGTCAGGACTGTGGCCTGAACTGTAGATCAAAGAAGAGCAGCACTTTGCTTAATCCGGCATAAAAATCTACTTTACCCCAAAGAGACAAGAAGAAAAAGAAATTGAGGCCCAGGCTCCATGGCAATTGAGCGTTAGGTTGTTCAAATGGTTGGTAACTGTAACAGTTAAAAAAAAAACTTGGAAAGATATATTGCTACTATATTGGAAAGGACACTGCATCCCAAGCCAGAGTTGTTTCCTGCTGTTCCAAGTTCGTAGCAGTGCATGGATAGGCTTCTCTCTTCCTTTCCTCACAGTATTGCAAATAATAAAAGGTGGCCAGCTGATACATCTTCAGGTCTGCTTCAGAAAATGTGTGCTGAAGATGCAAGCAGTGCGTTCTTCTTTGAATATGTTCTGCATCACATGCTGATTTTACAGCCATCAAGGCAGGGAAGTGTGACATGGCAGGTCCCCATTTGTCGTGGGTCTGACCACGTGCCAGACAGTGCCTGCTGGTGACACTGAGCTCTGATGCTGTGTTCGGAGCGGAGGCTGCACTGTGACCCTGCATGTGCTGTCAGGCCCTGCACTGTCACCTGCAAACCTCATGGGTGCTTTCATGGGGGACTTGAAAGCCAAGCCAGAAGTCTCTGTTCCTGGTGGGTCTCCTCAGTCCACAGGTTGCTCATCAGCCCAAAGCCTTGGCTGCCTGCTGCTGAGCGATAGGGGCTGAGCGATGTTTTGGTTCAGGCCAGTCCAGGGAGGAGCTTACCTGAGTCTGGGTCAGCGTGGTTAGAGCGCTCCTGCAGCACCTGGGAGGCACACTCAGGATGCTCCTTGTATTGCACTTACACCAATCACCCACACCTTGCTCATCTTTTACCACAAGCTGCTTATTTAAGCACAAGCCTAAGTCCTGGGGTACCAAGCTGGGCTTTTTCAGAGCTGGACAGACAATTCCAGGTGAGTAGAGATCCCCATAATGAATTTATGGCCAACACTTTGGCTGGTGTCTGGCTCATGTCTGCGAGTGCTTACTCAGGTCATCCTGTGACAAAACTCTCTAAAGTCCTTCTTGGAAGGGAATTCTGCTTCCTGCCTGTGTAGCTGGATGCTTTTTTTGCTTGACTATCTGTTTTATTAGGAAATTAGTGAAAGTTAAATTAATATCAAACCCAAACATTCTTGCTATCAGCGAAGCTGGCTGCATTCTGTTCTACCACCAAGTTGCCAGAGAAAAATATGAATGCCAGTCTACTTCATAATAAGTACTTATGTATTGTAAAAGAAGAATCCTGTCCTGATCTCTCTTTGGAATGGAAAATAAGCACAGTTCCATCAATCTTTATCCTTCAGCATGTTTTGCATGTTTTGAATGTTTTTATAATTCATGATGGTCTCTTGTCCATATAAAGTTGTGTTACAGTGAGGTGGCCAAAGCAGGATATCTTAACTTGCAGCAGGTCTAGCACCACAGGGAAAATGACATTCCATTCTTCACCTGTCAATACATTCTGGGATAAGGTGTTTTCCCCCTCCATCTCCTTTTTTGGTGACATCAACTTGTTGACCAAAGTTCAGTTAGCATTGTTCAAGTCCCTTCTCTGAATATTGCTGCCACTTGTTTGTAAATGATTAAATTAGTTTAGTATAGATTGATTTTGTACCTCTCTATTTTGTTCCATCTAGATACAGATGTTCTTTTTCCCACTTTATTGAGATTGTTGACTTTCAATAATACCTACTAAAATGGCAACTGTGTATCTCTAAGGGCTGTTTATGCCGGTGGCTCTTGAAGCTGTGCCCCCTGTGGAGCTACATGCAAAGAGTTTGACAGAAAATTGCTGTTAATTTAAGAGGATTTTCTAGATATTTGTACACCAAATTGTGGTGATTTTAATCAACATTTGATTTCTCTTCTATGCTCTGACAACATTATGTGGGCAAGGATTAAAAACATTGTTTTGTTATTTTACTTTCCAAAGTAAATCACCCTAATGCTTCCCCCCCAGTCACAGGAACTGTTACCCCATTAGACAGAGCATAATGAATTTGTTCCTGACCATTCTGTATTGACAGGTTTTTTTCATAATTATACTCCCTTCTGCTTACTTGTAAAATGATTTTCCAATTTTTTTTCATCTTTCTACAAGGTGCATTTAAGTAATTTGCAGTTTACTTTGAGTTGTGCTTTTAAAGGTGAGTCCTTTGTTTGCCTTCTGTTTGTCCAGAACCTTACAGAATTACATGAAGATCAGTACTATTTATTCACAGATTAACTGTTACAGCTACTTTTGAGTTGCTTTAGGGCAGACTTCATCAGCCCTACATACTTGGTTTTGTTCAATTTAAGTATCTCAGGGTGACCTGAATGTGGCTTCCACGAGGTCTAGAATTTTTGTTGTTCTGTCCCCAGACCCTGTTGTTACAGAAGGAGGCCTGCTGCCATTCCCAGTTCCTGGCTCTGTGGGCATGTGCTGATCCAAGCCCTGTGCATAGAATCTGCTCCACAGCTTGGATAATTTATGATGTTTCCTTTTCTCTCCGGGGAAGGAGGATTTAGCACACAGCCCCCCAGTTGGGCTGTACTGACAGAAGTGTTATTTAACCTGCTTTGTCTTTGTTCTGGACTGTGTCTTTCTCTTGATAGGAAAAATTACCTTGAGTCACCATTAATCTTTTAGTGAGTGTGGAAGTAAAGAAGGCATTGATGACCTTCTTATTTTTTTCCTTTCTGCTTTTTATGTGTGGTGTATGTAATTTGTTTTGCAGTTCTGTCCCTGATTTTTTTTCTCTTCCTCATATGCTCTTCCTTGATATTAACCCTTACTTGTGTGTTGCTATTTCCATGTTAATGTTCAGGTTTTTGGAGTTAATTAAGGTCAGAGGCATTCCATTTCCCTCCTTCAGTTTGCCACTGTACTCTTGGTGTAGTCTGTCCAGAATTCCAGCTTTACTCTACCTTGCTTCCCATGGGAAGTCTTTCAAGAGACCAGTCTCCCCAACTTGCTGGCATCTCCTGTTTTGCAGTCCAGTGTCCAAGCTTACCTTTCCCCTGACAGCAAAACATTTGAGGTCATGATTCTCTTCCATCTTCAGAAAAGAAGTTATCTTCTGGTTGCCGTGTTCAGCCAGTCCATTCCTGCTAGGTAGGAAGGTGTTCAAGGCAGCTGATGACATGGTTCAGCTCCTCCACCTTGTGAAATAAATGTGTTCCTGACACACTGGCAGAGTGGGGTGAGCAGCCTTTGCCTGTCAGTGTTGCCTTTCCAGAGGTTCCCTGGCTCATTTTCCGTGAGGTCTGGGTTATTGCTGTGTGGAAGTTTCTAATCACACTGAATGCCTTTTCCTCCCTCTGACATAACATAACATTTCAAATTCCCAGATAAATCAAAACTTTTGCTGGTGGGAACTGCATTTACAAAAGACAAAAGTATATTTGAGCTGCCAGCTGCTGTTTGTGTTCATCCATGTTTGTGATCCCTGTCGTTTGCTGTTAGGGAACAAACTTGATGTGTGTGGATTTTGATTCGCATAAAACCACAGAGAATGTGGTGTTTGATCTGAACATCTTAGAGAGCAAGGAGGATTTGGTATTGGAACAAAACTCTTCACTATTCTCTTGGGTAAAGGGCTTTGCACATCCACTCAGAGGGCAGAGACACCAGCGTATGACTTAGGTGCCACATTACACCCTGTGTGTCACCAAGGAGCTGAAGGAGCAGCTCTCAAATGCTCCATGGTCTGAAAACAGGCAGCTCAAAGCTCCAGGAAAAGGCACAATGCATTCGGGGCAATCGGGTGCTTTAATGCTTTGGGAAACAAAAAAGGGCTAAATTTGCAGCTATCGCATAGGAATTATCTGTGAGCTCTATCTGCAAATAATAATTTAATCAGCTTATTTGGCTGCCCATGGTCACAAAGCTGTAATTGATTAAAAATGATCCTTTTTGTAACAAAATAAGGCTGCAGAATAAAAATGAGATTCTAAGGTGATTCTAATGTGCCCTGCTCTGGCAATGTGATAAGGAGCACTTCTGTAGAAAACCAAAGAATCTCACAGCAAAAGGTTTGGGGACTGTTACAGAGAAGTCTTTTCAGACTTTAGGGTGGTTTAGACTGAATTTAGACTCTTTTTCTTTCTTTTTTTTTCTCCTTTCTTTTTTCTTTTTTTTTTTTTTTTCTTCGTTCCTTTTTTTTTCCCAGTGTATTCATGTTTCTTTGGGAGCTGAATGGGGGAGAGGAACTTCTTTCAAAGGCCACATGGCTCACTTCCAATTCTGATAGATAAAGTCAACCTGCTTGGCCCCACCAACAGGAAATAGGATGCTGCCCCTTTAAGCGGACTGTAAGGAGTATGGAATTACGGCTAACTTGGTTTGGAGCCTTTGTGTAAGGCTTTCAGGAAGAGATAAACCATTAATCATGCACAATTACTCTGACCTTGCATGAACTAAAGCCTCTCTGAACACATAAGATTACGGTCTCTGGGGACCTTGAGACACTGACACGATCAGCTCGTCCAGGGCATTGGAAACGGCTGCACAAAATGGCTGAAAGCTTGGCCTTGCTTTCCTTCCCCTGAACCCGAGTCTCTTCCCAGCCAGGGCAGGGATTTATCCACATGCTTGCAGCGCAGACTAAAGAGAAGTTGTTTCCCTTGTGCCAGGCTTTGAGTTCACAAGTGGAAATGATGGCAGTGCTGAAGAGCAGAAATTACATTTGAGTTTTGAGGAGATGTTTTTAAATACTTACTGAGGTGGAGCATTTCACACTTACTTCTGCTCTCTCCCTGTGGGGGACCCTCTTTTTCTGTGAGGTTAGCATAGCTTGTAGTACAAGTGTTATGGTCAGTGGCAGAGGTTCTTGGGTAGCTCTGCAGTGTTATTCCTTTCCTGGTGCCAGCCTCACCTGTTCTAATTAGATTTTAGATTATGATTTTCATGGTCAGTTACATTCCTGCTGTTAGTTTTGTTTAGGATTTCTTGGACCTCTTAGACTCCTTAAACAACCACATCTCACACACTTACTATGATGTACTTTCCTCTGTCTCTTCTATTTCCAGCCTCTCGCACTAGCAGCAATATGTAAAATAATAATAATGAAGATAAATAAGCAATTAAGCATTTACTCATTAAGTAATTATTGATTTTAACTTGTCATTTTTCAAAATTAGGGTGAGCTGAAAATGCACATGAACAGTTGCAGAAGCTCAGCTGACTCAATGAAATGCAGTTCCTTGTTTGTTTGATCCCTCATCCTGTGTTTGATCCCTACAGCTTCATTCACTTATCAAGTTTATACTGCTATAAATATTTTACTTACATATGTGATCATTTGACATTATTATTTGCTGCAGTGTGACACCTATTTTGAACTAATTGTTGTAACTATCTTTCCTCTTTCCACTGATGTAGCAAATTTCTGTTTTTTCAGACATGTGATTTTAAGAAGATGGAGGTGGCTCATCCTGTGTTAAAGGACTGGACAGGGGATTTCAAACTAAAATACGTGTCCAGTTCTGACCAGCACCTCCATGTTGCTGTGTGAGAAGATGGGTAAGTCCAAAAGGAATAAATACGGTCTTCACAGAGTGAATGATGCAGAGAATGTGTATTAGGAACTTCTCCCTGAAAAGGGGTTTAAGAGATAGAATCACTGCATTGAAGAATGTCCTGAGCTGGAAGACGCCCACAAGGATCACTGAAATCCACAAGGTAGGCATAATTAAAATACCACAGGGACAAGGACAGCAAAGGAATTGCTTTACCAGGTAAGATCTCTGGCAGGAATGTCAGACTTGTTGCTTCAGGACACCAGTCGCTCTCTAACTCTGAAGATAAACAAGGAGAAATTCTTTTATAAGGAAGGTTTTTCCAGATTGTTTGTTGCAAGCCTTCTGCACAGTGTCCCTGACTGTTTTTTTCATAGACTTGGTTCATGGGTTTGGTAACAGTTGATCCTGGTTTGTACCAGAAGGGTATTGAAAGGCTCCCTGTGCCATCAGGCACTGAGGATGAGAGCCTGGTTTGAGGGAGCTGTCCAGTCCTAGCTGGAGAAGACACACACTGTGCTGCTCTTCTTCATGGACATTTTATTAAGTTTTTTTCCTTCTTTCACATTTTCCACTAACGTGTTCTAAACGTGCAGCCAATGGTTAAAGGGCAGTTGGTTCTAAGAAATGTTCAGCAGAATGTAAACTCACTGAAAACAAAACAAAACCAAAATGGCTTGGGTGCTAAGGGACAGACTTGTTCTGATCGTGGTGCTGTGGGGCCACAAGTGCTCATGGCATTCTTGGGCAGCTTGGGCCCCCAGCCAGTTTTCAGAGAAGAATGAATCCCAACCCTGCTCCTCTGTTAGGAAAGGGGCTGTGAAAGGGATGGGAATTAGTTGTGAGAGGGGAAAGGCAGGAGCTTGCTATTAGGAGGGGATGAGGGGAGTCTGTGCTGCAGGAGCCAAAATCAAACAAAGGTAGATTCTTATCTGATGTATCCCAGCTGAGGTCAGTGTCAGAGGTGCATCAAAATCAGGCCTGAAGGGAGCAGTATCAGGCCCACATTGTTTTTCTGCTTTGTTTTTGGTCCTGTTGCACCTGGTTGTGACCAAAGATGTGGAAAGATCCGTTGTAAGAGGTTTAGAGTGGAACAATTCTTTATTTGAAGGGAAAAGGACAATCTACTGCTTTTTGGGTGCCGTCCAGGTGTGCATTCTGTATCTACACTGCAGTGCTGTCAGTACAGCTGTGTAGCTCTTCCTGAGGCAGCTGTTAACAAGCTGGCCTTGATACTTCTGTCTGTGCTGCCAGAACCGTAATAGACTCCATGTGTGCCTTCTCCAAAAATATTATAGACTCTGCCTCTCACTGTACTCCCAGGAGTACTGATGCTCACTACCTTAAACTACCTCAGCCGTGTGCTTTCAACCTATTCATGCTTTGGACTGAAAGGGTGGGTATTTTCTTTAGTTTTAGATTTGATTTTACAAAATCTAAAACCTGATTGAATGGCTGAACCTGTCCTGGTTTTACCATTCTCCATTTGGAATCTGAAAGGCTTTTTTTGTGTGGGTCTGAGAGATAAAAATGGGGAGAGAGACAATCAGGCAGCAGAGATCTGTGTCGATTATTCTCTGCTGCTGGCAGTCCAGGTGACTCAGTTAAAACAGTGGAAGAGCTGGCTGAGGGCTGTTCCATCCTAATAGGGAAGAGAGAACTCCAGGGGTTAAAGGCAAGAGCATCCCTTTTGTAATTAGGACAGATCAGAGGTGGAGCAAAATGTTCTTGCAGCTGAATCAGCTGCCCTCTAACCAGCCTGGAGTCTGGAGCTGGGGCCTGATGGACACTTGTACAGAATGCAATTTAATCTGTAATGGCTGAGGAGGACTCCTCAAAGTCTGCGGCAAATGGCAATTATTGTCCCTTTTTGTCACATCCCCCCCAACCAAAACAAAAAAGAGGAAAATTAATGAAAATAACAACAGAGAAGGATCCTAACTAGCATGCCCTGCCTCCCCCTTTCTCTTTAAAAATCCTCTGCAATGTAGTGACTGAAATGAGCTGCCCGGTATAATAAAATCTCTGGAGCACCAATGTGAAACGAGAATTCCTCCCCCACACACAGGCACACACACCCCTGCTCCCTAATGAGCAGGGAGACGCCAGCTCGGGGGCTGCAGCCAGTGTTAAATTAGCAGAGAAGGCCATCGAAGTGGGCTGACTCCAGCGTAAACTGCCTTAAGTGTCTGTTTATTAAATCACACCAGCGCTTAGAGTCTGCCCTGCTGCCACATCAGAGCTGTCTGCACACAGACAAACCCTGGCCAGTCCCGGGGGAACCTGGGCCAACTGGATACTGGTGGTAATAAAGGCAGGGGGAGGAGGGAGCCGTCCTCACCAACAGCCCCTCGTTAGGCTCCATCATGGGTTGTTCTTCTAGAGCAGAAAATCCTTAATTTGGGGTCGCTGTTTGCATTTGTAACAGTGGGGAAACCATAGAGTTGTGTTCCTCTCTCCTTGTTAGGAAGCAGGAGTCGAGGCAGGCATTTGCTTGCTAAACTGCTGTGTCTGAGCCTTGGAGGTCGGCTCTCCTGTGTCAGTCCTTACAGGGAAGCGTGGCCTTGACTTTTAACCCAATCCTTGAGTTACAGTGGGAGAAGGTTTTTAATACCCAGTGATTTTCTAAAAGAATTCCCTGGTGTCAATCTATCTAAGCCTTAGGAAATAAAAAATTCTGATGTTCAAACCTTAAGTTTTATCATACTAAAGCAGGGAAAAATCAAAATGCTTCTGTATATTTGCACAGTGGGAGACGCAGGGAGGGTTTGATTCCAGATGGGATTTCTACACTTGCCTGCTAAACAATAATACCACATATTCTGCGGTTAAGGCAGACAGGAGAGAGATACTCAAGCTGGAAACTTTGTTCTGTAAGTCAGGAGACATCACTTCTGTTGCTGTTAGTTCTGAAACAAGAGCCCTACTATGTCCCCTTCCTTCTCAAGGACTGTTTTTTAAACGCGGTTGGAACCAGGGCTGCTGGTTTATGACTCTGCTGCTTACATTACCTCTGGGTCTTGCTCTCTACTCTGCACTTCCAAGATAAGTATTCTTTTCTGCATAAATCCCTGGAGAGAAGTCCTGGGGAGAAGCAGATAACCCTCTCATCCCATATGGAGGCATAGAATGGAGTTTTGGAAAAGCGTCTGAAATAGAGTTTGTTCTCATGAATTGCGTGCGCTTGCTGAACAGCTCTTAAATTTGCCATCCTCCCACCTAGGCCTGATCTTTCTCCGTGATAGATTTTTAAGCTTCAAACAAGTTTCATCCATGTGTTGTCAGGTCAGGATGTTGAATGTACAGCATGTAGCCCCATTTTTTTGTTTCAACTAATGGGTGGATACTTCCATACTCATGTTCCCTGTTCAGCCTGCTGGTTTACGTCTTCTGTGAGGGATTTTTGCTGCTCATAGGCTTCCGGAGGCTCCATTGCAGCCCAGATTCCACTTTCTGTGAAAGCCGGTTCGGAGTCACGGTCAAGCATCCTTTTGTGAGGTCTCCCATTGACACTGGAGACGGGCAGCAGTTGTTGAGCCAATTTGTATGAGGAAGGAGCCATGTAAAGTTTAATATGAAGTGGTTGGTTTAGCTGGCAGAAAGGGAGAGGTGGGCTGTTTTCCATTTCCCTTTAAAATGTCAAACACTAATAGTCTCTTCCGATCATCCTGAGATTGCCAAATAATTGACTCCCGCCTACAGCAAAAACCTCCCAGGTCCACAAAGCAGGAAGCTGATGACAGCAATTGCCTGAACGTGTCCAAATTAGTCAACCCCTGACAACCCCAGCAGGGTCAGCAGTGGCAGCCCAGGGGTCGCGGGGCAGCAGGAGATGGAGGTTGGAGATTGCCCTGCTTCCTGTGCCCTCTCATGCCTCCAGGACACAGCAAGGACATGAGGGATTCCCAGCTGGAGCAGCCAGCACCTGAACTGCGTGTCCAACAGAGATGTGTTTATCCAGAGGATCTGCTGTAAATTAGCCAAAGCAGGGGCTTGGGGGCAGAGTGGGGAAGTGGCTGTCCCTGCGAGTGGCAGCAGAACACGTGTGTGTGGCGTGAGCCGGTGTCACACAGCTCCTGCTGGGTTTTCTCCTGCGTTTCCCTGCTCTGCTGCGTGGGACTGACCTGCTTACAACTCGCGGGGGTCTGTCCCAGGGCTGGATTATTCTTTCTGTAGCTGCATTTGTTCTCCCACATCTGTGCAATTGATTGCAGGAAAATATATGGACATAGAGTATTTAAGCATATGCACACAGCCCTGGAGCTCAGAGACGAGCCAGAGAAGGGTGTCCACCAAGCCGTTCCTGAGCCTCTTCAACACATCCAGTTACGTGTGCTGGGTGGTTTGGTTTTATAAAGTGGTGGCAGTAAAGCAGCAAAGAATCTCTGGCCCCATTCCCTTCTCTCTTGCCTTTGAAAGGACTTCAGTGTGCCTGTGACTTCTTGAAGGCAGCTCAAGCATCTAAGGGTTGTGGCCTTTTCATAAGATTATTTTAGGACTCGGAGAGAGGACAGAGGGAGAAAGAGAGAAGCACTGTCAGAGCTCCCAAGCAATACCTCTGTTGTTACAGGCAGGATGAGAAAGTTTGAAGAGCAGGCTCTTTGTGTGCTAGGCTGTATTCCTGTCTGTGCTTCCTAAAGCAGAGGAGCTGGGGACAGGGAGGCTGCCCTGACAGCTCCCCGAGCGCGCTGCTGCGGGTCAGGACCTCTGCCCGGGGAAGGAGCACTGCCTGTGGGCCTCCCACGTCTGCTCACGGAAAGCCTGGCTGGACGCTCTGTCACACTCTGACAAAGGTCACTTTTACATCCCGTCTTCTAAAAGGTCACAGCATGACCCCAGGTGCAGGAGAAAAGGAGGAGGGAGAAGGCAGCTTTCTCCCTTCTTCTTCTTCTTCTTCNATTTGTTACCGCTGCCTGAAAAAAATAGACCTTGTCTTTGCTCTTGTACTGCTCCCTCTCTCGACCTGCACTGGCACCTTCTCTTCCCAAATACTACAGCATAAGTTCTCCCTTTATAGGTTTCATTGGCTGGTTACTGGATTTTCTCCTCTCCACTTTGTTCTCTCTGCAGAGCTGTAGCTGTTGTCCCTCAAGGAAGCAGCAAACACTTCCAACCTCACTGTGCCCTCCAGGTGTAAAACTGTCTGAGCACAGTCCTTCACAACAGCTTGTGTAAGATGCAGGAGCACAAACTGCTACATGGATAGTTTTTCCGCCCGAGGGCTGGGTGGGGGGAAAGTAACAATCCTTCTCTTACTCATCCCAGTACATAGCTGTAAATGAATACATCTCCTGAACAGGAAAACTGCCTTCCCTTGCTCCTTTCTGGCACTGATTACTCGGGTCAGTGGGGCAGGGAGGACAGGTAAAGGCCAGATGCTCAGGTGTCACACACTGCTGCAGAGTTGTTTCCCAAACCAGGATTTACTGAACCAGCTAGAGGATGAAAACTGTTTGTTTTTCCTGACTTAAGTAAGGCCCAGCGGTTATCAAGACATTTATGTGCAAACCCATAAGGCTTCAATTCAGAACTAGTGTCCTTAACTGCTGGATCATCCTCCCAGTGTGATTTGAAATTTTTCCCTGTCATAGAATTTGCAGCAGCAGTGGAATTATTTTCTGCATTTCAGATGCTAATGGAAGGGATAAATACAGGGGGTTTTTCTGTCTACTCATTTTAGCAATTCTTGTCTTAAGGGCTGGACTGAGATGCTGAACATGATTCTCTATTTGAGGACTGCAGGGGCTTGTCACAGATACTGGACATGGTCCTTCAAACAGCAAGCATGGGACATTAAGTTTTAGAGACACAGCTGATCTTGTGAGGGTGATAACTTGATACAAGTTATTTTATTTACAGCATTCATTCTTCACACAGAATTTCCTTAAGATGTTTAAGCAGAGATATAAAGAGTTAGAGAAACATGGAGGAGTCTCTTTTCAGGCAACTCACTATAACTTTTGAATAGGAAACAGCCTGTCCCTGGCTTCTCTTTGAAAAATAGATAGCCAAATTTTCACTTTAAAATGTAATGATGTGCATCTATCTTAGATCTCTCTGTAAGGGCTCTTACTGCTCTCATAGATGAGTCACCTCTCTCAGTATGTTTTTTAAGACAGTGTTCCTTTAATGGAGGTACTTGCTGTGAGCCCAAAGTAGTTAAGTATCTCAAGACTGTCTTATTTTCAGTTGTGCTAATACCTTAAAAAAATCCATGTCTAATTCCCAGGATCTCAAAGGAAATTGATGCAGCTTGCAGACTACCCACCAGGCCAGGGGACCTGTTCCCGACCTTTAACTAAGCAGATCGATGGAGTTCTTGTATATTGGCCAGACCACATGAAAGTCCAAGTCTGTGGAGAAGCAGGAAGTTGTATAAGGTCACAAACTAGGTCATGGCCGAGCTGGGAATGCCAATGAACTGGGCTACCTGTTGAGCAAAACAGGGAAGAAATAGCCATGATGGAGAGTACCCAAAGGTGGCTTTCCAGGTTCCCAGTCAGAAAGGAGACTGTTTCGCTAATTGGGTCTTAAAAGGTCTTTTTTGTTCTGTTTAAGTTCTTACAATATGCCCCTCACTGAGATATGAGGGTGTCTGTCTAAGGATGTCTCTCTTTTCATTCTTTTCAGCTGTGTTTATTTTCCTCCCTCCCCTCACCCATTCTTTGCAGGTTCATGAAGAGCATTCAGACCCCACGAGGGGGTCTCTACAGATCTCCTAAGAAGATTAAGCTCTCTGAATATTTCATGCCCCTGATTGACAGTTCTTGAGGACCTCTTGTAAGCCTGGCGCCCGTATTCTTGTTTAAAAAAAAAAGAGAGAGAGGGAGACAAGAAAATCACATCCACAGAAAAAAATTGATCCTATGGGCCCGACCTCTGCTGACAGAAGGCACTAGACAGAGGCAGCTCCTCCCGGACATCTCCCCCTCCTTTCCCTCCCGCCAGTCTCTACTGTGAAAGAAAAGGAAGGTAATGGGATTTTAAGAGGCAAGGAGCAGGCAGAGGAGGAGGAGGCGGTCATACTCCCTCCCCTGAGCCCCAGCGCTGCGGCTGCCGGTCCCTCAAGAGCCATTGTGTGCCCCTGTGCCCGGCTCCCGGGCTCCCGTTCTGTGCCGCGCCCGCCCGTCCCTAACGAGCTGCGGGCCGAGCCGGCGGCTCTCATTAGGGGCTGAGCCGGTAGCCGGCCCCGCGCTCCCCGTTCCGCCCCATTAAGGGCTTGCCCCCTGCTTGACAGCGGGGAAAGGGAGCCGGCGACCTGTAAATTCTCATCAGGCTGCCTGAGAGCCTCCCTGCCCCCTCAGTCAGCCCGCAATAGGCAGCTGAGAAGTTTCTCCCTTATTTAGAGAGGCAGGGCCAAGCAGATATCCTCACGTGCTGGGTTTAGGAGATGTTCCTTGGTGGAAACGGGGATGAGGAGGAGAGAAGCAGAAAGAAACAGCTCTGAGCCCTTCTTACAGCTGGAGCACAGTGAGATTTGCTGCTGTGCTCGCTGTAGATACCAGTGTTAGACTGCAATGTCCTGTGTTCTTCTGCTCCATGCTCAGAAGTTGGCACAGCTTCCTGCTGGCAATTTTATGGGAATCATCCATGGTGCTGGGCATACTGCTCAATTATGACCGTGCAGATAAATGGAATGGTCGCTGCTGAGTGATTAGGAGACTCCACCAACTTTTGCAGTACTTCAGCCTTTTCCTTGCTCAAGACCCCAGAGTTGTTGGACTCAGTTTAAAGTCTCCTCTTTGATGTTAGACTTGCCTTCTCCACATGATTAATCTGCAGCCTAACACAAATCTCTATTAGACTTGAACATCCTTTCTGTGTAGGTTCAGTGTTCCTGTGTGAGATATGGCTGCACACGCCAGCAGTGGCACTTTGGACTGTGTGAGTAGGGGACTCTTTGAAGTACACATAAGATACTACAGACTGATGGGGTGTATTCACTCCCCAGTTCTGAGGTATCTTGCCTGCATTGGTAAGATTAGGACGCAAATCACACGTGCTGTGCTCCTGCTCCGAATACTCTGGAGAAGCCTGTTTGCTTCCCTCTTCTGTCTGCACGGAGACTTGAGGGAGAAATCCTTTCCCTGGCTTAGAGAACTGGGGTGTAAATAGGCAGGCAGTAAAAATATCCCTCAGTGCCACAGGAGAACTCTAAAGATCCTCGTGCACTCATGTGTTGAAATGGTCAAGGAGTTTTTGTGTCTTTTTCCAGGAGCAATTTCTATCTCTTCTATTAAGTGTGGTGCCATATAGAGCTTATTGATAATACCATATATTTCTGGACTAGTCCTTGGAAAATAGACCTCATCTTTTGTTTTTAGACACCTGATATATTGCTCTGCAAAGTAGTCCTTAGCTCCCTACAGAACTGTGGAATAATACAAGTTGGAAGGGAGTTTCGGAGGTCATATGATCCAAGCTTAAAGGAGGGGGAGAGAGCAGTTCAGAATGCTGTTCCATCCTTAATCCCATACAACCATCTGTCCCCATTAGGGTTTCCAAGAGTCAGCATTGTTGCATCCTGCCAGCCCTCGCTGCTGAAGTGGCCCTTCTGCAGTGGCTGTGGCCAAAGGAGCCTGTGTGACCTCTGTGTGGAACTGTGGAACAGAGGTGGGCTGGGTTTGCTTCTGGGGTCTCAAAATTGGAAGTTCGTGTCACTAATCCGAGTGGAAAACTGCACGTAGTGCAGGGTATAGTGCTGGGTATGTTAAAAAGTGGTTATCACAGTAACAGAAGGAGAAAACTAAGGGGTTTCACAAGGAATAAAAAAATAGTAATGGATAATCTGTGTTCCTTTTTGAAATGCTTATCCAGGTTCAAAACCAGAGTGAAATTTAAACTTGGTTTGTAGGGTTCTGAAATTTCTGGGTAATTTTTTCCATTTTAATTTGTGGTTAGGAATAGAACCAGAAAGACCAAGATACCTCACAATTTATTCAAGCATTTGGAGTTGTGAGCAGAAGTAAAAATGTACTAGAAATCACACACAAGCTAATAATTTTCTCCAGGGTTTGGAGCCCAGATTTGCAGAGCTGGGAGGTTTGCTGCAGTTTGCAGTTAGACAGCAGTCAGGAGTGGGTCAAAAACCAGGATCTGGGGTTGCAGGGAAGTAAGTCTCTGTGACTGGGGCCCTCTAAAGATTTGAAGATTTTTTTCCCCATCAGGTTGCACTTGTTGCTCCACGGAGTCCAAAGCAGGTTGGGAGAGTCACTGCCTTTGCCTTCCCTCCCAAGAAGACATTTTTCACTGGATGTTATCAAAGGGTTTAAGAATGTCCATTTGCCTGAGTGAGTGAAGACATCAGCAGGGAGAAACACTGACTTTGTCCTCCAAAAGTGAGTTTTTCTACAGGAAAAAGGATCCCATTTATGTTTGCAGAGACTGTGTTTTGCCTTGAAAAAGCTGGTTAAATTTGGAGTTGAAATCCATGAAACATTTTCATTTGGGTAGAGAGAGATTCTTTTCTAATCCATTTTGCCGCCAGTGAGAGCTACAAATGTACAGTGACCTAACGCAGTGCCAAGCGTAGGTGTTTGGAAGCATGTGGGGAGGAAGGAGTTAAGGATTCTGCTCCATGAGCCATCCACAGCAGGGAATGACCCAGTTTAAAAGGGTTAACAGTATTTGGTTTTTCAGAACTATTTGTTATATCAAGTTAGTGCAGCAGAGGTCACCCAGGTCACTGTGCCTCCCCCTTCCCTTTCCAGCCCCAGCCCCTGCTCCGTTCCTTGTTTCTCCTCTAATCCGATGACCTCAGACACAGCTCTTTCCTTATGATGTTCTTGACAGCATCTTCAGACAATGTGCGCGCGACGCCAGTTGTCTTTCCCTTTTTCTCCTGTCCCTCAGGAGAAAACCTGGGATGCTAAAAGGCTCTTTGTGCATGGGGAAAAGCCTCAGCAATTTGTCCTGTGGTTTTTGGACAAGAGTAGCTCAGAAAACAGTTTTCCATGTATGTGCTCTGTTATCATGGCTGTCTTTCCTTCTGAGTGTGTGTTTGGGTGTTTTTTCTCTATTTTGTGTGTGTGTGTGATTAAATTCTCATTTATCCTCTGTACATTCTGGTCTCTTCCATCATGATGTCGCTGACTGTGACTTGCTGAAGCTCTGAGCAAATGCTTTTTGGGAGTTCAAGTTAACTGATTACAAATGGGAATGGAAAAGTTTGGCTGGAATTTGTCCTTGGGTTTAGTAACCAAAGGAGGTCAG
The DNA here is from genome assembly GCA_013397975.1 of Machaerirhynchus nigripectus. Taxonomy (NCBI): domain Eukaryota; kingdom Metazoa; phylum Chordata; class Aves; order Passeriformes; family Dicruridae; genus Machaerirhynchus; species Machaerirhynchus nigripectus. The sequence goes on from VZRQ01009882.1 coordinate 249,219, forward strand.
ATTTGCTACTGTAACTGAGAGTTAAGTCCGGAAAACCTTGCTGAGGAGGTTCTCGTCCTCATCCCTCCCATCTGAGCACCTTCTGCCAGTCGGAGCTTCTCTTGGATTTTTGTTCAATGTATTTTTATGACCTATTTTCAAAGGTACTGGAGGCCCACAGAAAAGCAGAGCCTCAGGTGCTCGGTGTTTGTGAAAATCAGACTAGAATTAGGCAATGACTATTATGCTTAAATATTTTTTCACCTTACCAGCATCACTATGTTAACTTTCTGTCATACCATCCATGAGGAACAGGATACAAAACACCCTACCTGATGTGAACCCAGGAAGTCTCATTTTCCTGCTTCCTCAGTTGCTTGTTTTACTGTGTTTCTCATTCTTCTCTGCCTGGGCTTCTTTGACATCCAGTCAGTTGATTTTTTAAAGAATGTTCCTTGCTTCCGATTTTACTGTGCTGCTCATTGTGCAGCCAGAGCTAGAGGAGTTCCACTCGCTGTTGGGGGTAAACTTAGTGAGGTGTAAAGGACAGTTTTTCTCCCCCTGCTATGGTTTGACTGCTTTCTGAGGGGTGTGCTTTGCTTTTCCTGAAGGGGTGGGTGTAGTCCTGATGTCCTTAACCTCCTGAGGGAAGAGAATGCTCACCAACAAGCTGCTGCTGGTAATGTTAAAGCTGTTTCTTGCAGCCTTCCCAGGGCTGGGGAACTGCCAGACCTCAGTGTTTTTAACAGATCTGAGGGATCAGTGAGAAAAAATGCCTGTGCATATTTGCTTGAATTGAAAAGCAAATTGCAGCTCAACTGTGCGTGGCTTGCCTTTGCTTCTTGGTCATGTTCAAGTACATAAGGGTTATTAGTGTGAATGCTAATCAGAAAACAAAGTTTAAGGCTGTGTCTTCTGTTAGAACTTTTTAATACTATGAGAAAATCCAGTTATATTTGGTTCAGTTACTACAAATTGATGTATCAGGAGAGCAGAGCTTTCATTGTAACTGGCAAAAGCAAAGTTCAAGTAATACTTTCCATTGTCAGCTTTTTCAATTCCCAGCCTGCTTCTCTGTGAATGTTACGAAGTCACTTTCCCAGTGGCATGACCAGTGCCACTGGTAGCAATCAAAATGATTATTTTGAGTTGCTTGCTGTGCGGGAGGAATCAGAACAAATGGAAGTTCTGCATACAGTGTATGTTGGAGTTGGACTGGATGATCCCTGTGGGTCCCTTTCAGTTCCGAATATTCTGTGATTCCGTGGAAAATGAGTTGAAATCCTAAAAAATGTTGGCTAATGAACTTCTTCAGCTGAACAACAGATGAACCTCTTGGAAGAGAATGTGTTTTAAGTTTCACCTTCTTTAACCTTAAGTGGAACATTCCTAATGTTTCATGTTAGCCAGGATAGTGCAGGTCTTGAAGCCAGTATCTGTACGTTTCAGAGCTTTCATCCAGATTCTCTGTGAGGGTTTCAAATCCTTCCCCCAGCACCTGCCCAGATGTTTCAGGATTCTAGAGAGTCATGGCATTGCTGTGTCATTTATTGTGCAGTTCTCTCACCATTGGCCTCAGCACTACAGGTTTTTTGGGAGCATGAATGTGATGGAGAAAGGGAGTATCTGGAGGCATGGAGCCCTTTAGAGTTTTTGTGGTTTTGGTTTTTTTTCCTTAAAGAAAAAGGCAACTCCCCCTTCTGTCATTGCAGCACTCATCTTACCCACCAAGTCGCCTAGGCCAAAGGACACTGTAACAGGGGCATTCCCAGGAACGGAAGATGTACAGTTTCTGTAGCAGGGAAGAGAGCATCAAAACAGGAATGGAAATTGGCCGGAGAAGCTCGGAAAGGCCAGAAGTTTCCAGTTCAGAGAGACAGTGAGAGAGGAAGTCAGTGAGTGCAAAAGGATTCCCTCTCTCCCCACTTCTCAGCCCCCACCCCTCTGTCCTTCCTCCACACCCCACCCGGGGAGATGGGAGAAGAAACTTGGCAAGCCATCTTGTCGCCAATCAATCTGTGGTGTAACAATTAGCACTTAAGCAGCACTCACGCTAAACACAGGCTCAGAAAACACTTACAAAGGAAAAGAAAAAAACCCTTAAACCCCAACACAACAACAACAGGGGAAAGCTGGAACAGATCAATGCCACGCCAACCAGGAGGCACCTAATACCCCATTATTGACGAGGCCGATAGCGCTTTAAGTGTGTGCTCTCCATGCTGAGCAATTAGCCGCAGGACCAGTGCGATGGAGGCAGCTCCAGCACAAGAACGAACCCCCCGCTGCCCAGCGCTTCCCCCAAGAGGTGTTTGATGACAGCTTCATTTGTTAGCGAGATCCCAATAGCTGCCGGCGCCGGCATCCTTTCCATTACGGAGCAGAGTGCGAGGGGAGCTGGGCAGTGGGTGCGCTCCCCCCGCTCCCCCGGCCTGTGGTAACAGAATACAGTAGACACGGAGTCTGTCTGTGCACTGCCTAAATTGATTGTAATGGCTTTCTTAACGTGCTGAAAGAGCCGACTGTTTTCTCGCCTCGAAGAAAGGCTGGAGGAAGGAGGAAGTGACTCCAGCGGCTGCGGCACAGTGGATGAAAGTAAACTTTTGTTTAGTAAAGAGCAGCCGACTGCAGACGGTCTCTGGCCTTTCAGCTGGCTCTCAGCAACACTGTGTTTGAGAAGAAAGGGGAGAGGGCAGAGAACAAACTGTCAGCTTCCTGCCTTGGCTCTTGCTCCCGTGCTAAGCCTGCTCATCTGGCTGTACCTCCCAGAAGCACGCTGCAAACCTTTTCATGCAGGGGGTCTGGTTCCAGAAGGTGCCTGTAGGATAGGGCTTTCCAGGGGAATTCATTCACATGGACAGTAGGGCATACGTGCTTTTAAATGCTTGGCTAGGCTGAGGCTTACCTCAAAAAGGTGTGCTGAGCTCCCATAACAGCAGAAGCTAAGCCAAGCCTGGAGAGGATATGGCCTTCTGAAGAGTATCCAAACAGCATCTGTTATTGATAAACTGTGTTTATCTGGAAGCCTGGAGCCATCCTGAGACCTCCCAAGTGGAGAAACGTGTCCCAGGTCAGACTGTCCGTGCAGTCAGATGAAACCGTCCGTCAGTCACCAGAGCAGACCATACGTGGTCACCAGAGCAAACCAGCAGGTGCCACTCAGGGACTCTGCTGCTCTCAAGTGTGCTGCAGCCTGTCCTGCTAATCTTTACTGCACTGGTGCCTAAACTGTCTGGGAGCTGCCCAGAGTAACCCAAACACTTCTGTCCTAGAAGAATCATTGTGTCACACTTGAGCAGCTTTTGGCAACAAAATAAACCAGGTGACACGCAGATGTTCTGGCTTTTCTGAGAGGCAGCGTGTGTTGTAACAGCTCTGTACAGGAACCTGCTCAGCCAGTGTGGGCCTGGGGTACCAGAGCCTTGCTCCTTAACTGCTCACCACTGGAGATAGGCTTTGGTTCCCTCTTCTGTCTCCATGGAATGAATCTCCTAGAGGTACCACAAAGGATGAGGAGGTCCAGATACCTGGTGTGCAGGTACTGCCATAGTGTGAGGGAAGAGGAAAAGAACTGAAGTTCTCCACTGTGGTGTCACTCAGGTTGCAGGTTGTCCCACAACTTCCCACCCTTGCCTAGTTCCAAGCATGTATTTATCCTCAAAGTTAGATCTTATGAGTAGAGAAAGGGGCTGCAAAGTACAACTTCTCATGCTGCTGTAACCAGAAGCTGCTCCCCTGCTTCTGACCAGGAGGCTTTAAGATGATGCCAGATGGGGCCATTAGAGCTGTGCAAACAATAAGGAACACATAGGGGAGTCTGTTAATGGGTTTCTTTTGGAAGCATCAGCTGGAGCTGCTGAATGGGGCACATGACCTATTTAAAAAAGCCACTTGAGAAATCTGTCTGACTGCTGAAAGGATAGGATTTCTTACCTTCCCTGTTTATGCCAAGCCACTAAGGATCTGACATGCTGGATGCTCACACACTCCTGTGTTTGCAGCCTTGCTCACTTGCCAATACACTTTATGGCTCGTGCACTAAAGCTCCGAGATCGTGGGCTGGAGGAAGTGTCCCAACCACGTTCTGGGCAGGGGGGAAGCCACATTTAAGGAGATGGCTTCCATAGAAGTGTTGTTTCATTATCCCTTCTGGGAAGGGAGAGCCCACTGCTAGTGCAGATTCTTTCCATGGTTGCAAACCGGCATTTTGCATAGAGAACAAGCAGCATGGTTAGAGGTGGCTGTCAGAGCACTGCAAGTGCAGAAGTTCCTTGGCCGTGAGTCCTGGTGGGGGCACATGTGATCAGAAATTGTGGTATAGCTTGGCAAAGCTCTGAGTTTCAGCTCACATGAGGATCAGCTACTGATCCGCTTTATGAAGGGAAATGCCTCTACCTGCAGTGGCCAGTGGAAAAATTATGTGATGGAGGAAAAAAAATACAGATATGCTCCTTGGCAGAATCCAGATCTTAAGTTGCTCCAGACTGTGGAGGTATTTTCAGTCAGTCTTTTGTGGAAGAATACTCCAACATCCTGGCTTGAATTTGAGCCCAGGGAGCTGGTGATGCAGGGGAGGATCAGTTCCACAGTGTGCTCTGTGTGCTGCTTCATTGGATTGGGTTTGAAAGAGGAGGAATCTCTGAGATTCCATAGAGAAAACGTAGAACAATGATTTCTCGATTGAAATTTGACTCGCTCTGCTCGATTCTTTACTGTTTGAAGCACAGTCCTATGATTTTATGATGGGCAGATTAAGTCATCTTACAGTGCCATTCAACCAAGATGGAAACTGCAGGAGAAAGGCTGAGTCTTCATTCTCTGAAAGGGAGCAAGGCTTGTTCTCTTCAGATGACCCACTCCTGAATGGTGCTATTGTATTTATTTCATAAATAGTACAATAGAAAGGTGTTGATCTTGCTGAGATAAAGGAAACAAGACTAGAATCTGCCTTGGAGAACACCTTTAGGAAAAGCATGAAGTGAAACATTACATTTATGTCTGTACTACCACTTTGGCACATATGTAAATGGGACTGTGTGGTTTGCATTGTGTGTTTTGTCAGATTCTCAGGAATTCAGTGGCTGGTTATTAAGCTCAACTTGGATACAAACTTGGAATATTTTATGTGGCAAAATCAAATCTGCAACCCCTTCAAACTGATGGTGTTTTCTACTGGCGTGGCAAACAGAAAATTTCACTTTGCCAGAACCTCTTGGAACTTAATTTGTCTTCCTTCAAAGGTGTTTTCTTGAGTTTTCATAAGCAGCAGTAAAGAAAAGTTCCCTGACTAGGGAACTTCCCACATTTGATCATTTTTTCTTGCTTTGGCTATAGCCAAGAGAGGGAAGAAAATCTGGTCTAGTTGTTAAACCTCCAAAAGTGTGAATATGCCATTCTGCAAACCCTTCAAGACCCTTGCCTGTGCCTGGGAGCCTTTCCCATCTGACAGGAAACATCTCCTGAAGGAAAATCAACTTGAAGTGTTTTCTCTCCCACTTGCCACCTTCCAACTTTGGTTGCTGAGAGAAGAAGAGAAAGGCTTTTAACACCATGCAGTGACCCAGCCCTAAGTACAGTCTCCTGGAGTTGATCTAGCTGGGGAGACAGGAGGTCAGCTGCAGGGGCCAGGAAAAGTGAGAGAAACCATGTCAACAGGCTGCTCCCGCCGTGTCTGAGTGCTGAATGATGAGCGGGTGACACGGGAGAAGGAGCCAGGGTGCTCACCTGGAAAATGTTGCAGGAAGCCTGTCATGGATGTTTTAAGTGCTGACAAGATGTGTTGGAGATATCCTTGCAGTGCATTTAGGATAAAGGTAACCTTTCCTGCGGGTCCTGCTTCGCAAGGGAAGCTGCTGCCCTGGTTCCTAGAGGCGGGACAGCAGCAGCTCGCTGAGGGGGACTGAAGTCTTTGTTCAGTATGGAACAGTGCTGCTGTACTTGCACAAGGACTGAAAGGGCAGGGGATGGTGGGGATTTCATTCTGCTACCTTCCCGTAATCCATAGGTGTGATCCCACATCAAGTGAAACCAGCAAAAGCACATTTTGCCCAGACAGATTTTGAAGCGGGCTCTGTTTTAGGAACATCTCCAGATCAGTAAATCCTTTGATCCAATATGTGACTTCTTTCTGAAAAAAATACACGTGGGATGAACCAGCTGCCTTACACGTGTGCCTTTCAGCGGTGAATTGTATCCCATGTTACCTCCAGGGATGTTGCAGATGAGCTTGGAGATGGCATTGGGCAAATCTGATACCAAGGACTTGTGAGTAGCTCCTGAAGGGAAAGAATTTGCTTTTGGAATTAGATTTTCTATAGTGAATTGTAATTGCCTTAAGAAATAACAGCTCGGTGGGTCTTAGCACATACTTCCCAATGCCTTGGCAGGGAACACACAGGGAACACATGCACTACGGAACAAAAAGTGCCTTGCAAAGAGCTAACCTGCCTGATTCCGGTGTCACTTTAAATTGCTGAAATGAACTGACTTCCTCGCAGTTTTCTTCCTTAGGATGTGATAAAGAACAACAGAACCAGATCCTGATCTGCACCAGATTGTTTTCATTGATCTGTTATCAACACTTCAGTGAGATCAAGGTTAAAAATTGACATTTTCTACTGCTTATTTGAGGGCAGAAATTTGATTCTGTCGTTGTTTCTCTTCTTTTGTTTGTTTCTCACACTGTTAATTGCTAGACTTCTGTCCTTCTGCAAGAGTCAGCCGGGAGAGCTTGGTAATGTTTAGCCCTTGAGCCTGACCTTCCAATCTCTGCAAAGTCCAAACGAGAGGAAAGAGTTTTAACTGAATTTAATTGGGGTCATCTTTGCCCATCAACCTCTCTTCCTCCTCAGCACCTGGGGGTTTGAGCTGGGCCCCAGTAACTGGTGGAGAGAAGATGTTTCCACGTCAGAGCCGGGCAGCTGTCACTGAGGCTTAGGGAGCAGACAGGAGACGGTGCCTGCAGGAAACAAAGATGGTTCCCACCTGTCCAGAGCTAATGAGGATGTTTCCAATGTCAGTAAATGTTTCCTGAGCACAACAAAGAGCCAGGAATCTTCACAACACGCTCCTGAACAATAGGCAAGTACAAGAGGTGGAAGACAGAAGTGAAAGAATTGGGGAATGGGAATGAAGATGAGGCAGGGAGGAATAGGAAGGAAAGGGAGATATTTGAAGAAGGGAAAGAACTAAAGAAGGAAAAGAGAAAGTAGAACACATGGCAAAAGAGAGAAAATGAGGATGTCTGGATGGAGCGGGGAAGAAATTGGAAAATAGGTGCAAGTGTCCTGAGATGAGAGATACTTGAGAGCACGTTGGAAATGGACCAGAAGAAAAAGAGCTAAAGGAATATGGAAAAAAACATCAGCAGGTGGAGAGTAGTGCTTAACCCAGCACATCCTTTTCACAGAACAGCTTTAGAAGCCTGAAGTGATGAAGGATAGGACATAGTCTCTAAGAGGAGTCTTGGGTCTAGAGAAGTTAAGAGAAAAGAGGGGAGAAAGTATTTCTGGCGTATAATATTCTTACTCTTGGAGTGTTCCTTTGTGTCAGCATCTCCAGGAAAATCCTCAGTCTTGACATAAAGCAAAAGAGAATCCTTTTTATGTGTTGCACAAACTATGAACATCAACTACCAAGTGAGCAGCTGAGGCAGCAGCTCTCACCTGGGACTTACAGATAGAAGCCAACAGCTGATGTAGGAGATTTGTCCAGGAATGTGTAGCACTTCATTTGCTGCAGCAATAAAACCATGGGTTTATATCTTTTGAAGATGATTCATTCTCACTGCCACCCTCTATTCTTTTATCCGTTCTCTGCAACAGAATTACTATTGACCAAGAGGTCCTGCTCTCAGATGGTGTTATTAACCTTTCCTGAGAACTGATTTAATTATTGACCATTTTACATGTGCTGATACTGCTTTAAATTCTATGAAAATCTTACTTTGGAAGATTGCTTCTTGCCTTTCTTTAGTGTCAGATATCACATTTGAAAGTTCTGATGTGTTTTCTGTGTCTGTTGTTTTTAAATTGCATCTCATCAGGGGTACTTGGAATAACTGTGCCACACAATGTCCCATCAAGGGTGTGATTTATCTCATTTTGGTCCAGCTTGCTCATGATCCTACACCACAGCTCTTCTGTAGGCGGTAAGAGGAGATCAGCAGCTCCAGAGCATCATTCAACTCATATTAAGAAACAGGTGTTAAAGTAGAAATTATTCCTATTCAGAGTCAGCCCGGCCTGTTAAAAACAGGAAGACACTTGAATCTACACAAGAAGGACAAATATTTATGTTGGTGCTAAGTAGCAGTTGTCCTTCATGAGTTTAAAAATAAAATGAAAGCAGATTATTCCATCAAAGTGCGTCCTGTTGCAGCACTGGGAGCAGTGTGTTATGAAACCATGTACGAAAGCTAAAACATTTAAAAAGGGAATTTTAGATTAACTGGGAACACATACAAAACTTTTTTTATTTTAGTTTTGTATGAAAAATGATGGAATTTCGGTTTTATCAGATACCTGCAAAGTCAGAGCACTACAGTAGAGCTGTGCGGTGCTCCAGCGGTACAGTTGGGTCTGCCAATTACCCTGCTCGTTTCCCAGCATTTGCCACTGGCCAAGAGCAGGGATGGGAACCCGCAGCTCGTTTCCTGCTCAGCTTTGGTTCTGAGCTAAAAACACATTATTAGTGTTCCATTTCCCACCAAGACGCCAGGCTCCCCAGTGAGATGCCAAGGGCTGGATCCAGGGAGGGCGTTCCCTGGAGCTGCCACAGTCCCAGGGAACAGGCACAGCTGAGCCCCGGGGAGGTCAAAGCCGCGTGGCCCGAGAGTTTCAGACTCCCAAACTTTCAAACGAAGACTTTGGGGTCTCTCTGCTGCTCAGCCCCCTCTGCTCCCCTGTAGTGCCCTGCCCCTTTTCCCGTGGAGGAAGAGAGTGCTGATGTAAGTGGACAACGCAGGGAGCCGATAGCAGGGTAGGGAGAGCCTGCAGGAGATCGCCTGCAGCCAGAGAGGACACAATTACTGCCCCAACTGTCCGGCCAGGCCCAGCCAGGAGACTCCACTTAATGTAATTGAGTGTGAAGGCAGGCTGGAGACACTGCACCCGCTGCCTCAGCCCCCCCCTCAATATAGACACTATTGGCTGCTAATTGGCGCCAGTGGGCTGGTGCTAATTGTGCTCATGTCTTGGGTTGAGGACAGGCATGTGAAGGATGAAGAGGTCTGCTGGGAATAGGAGGAGGGGAGAGCCAGGGAGACAGTGGTCATACAAGTTGGAACAGGGCTTTAATTTCATATCAAATATTTAGGTAAGTGAGTGGAGGATCTGTGAACTCTCTTTGTGGTAACCCGCAGAAGGCCTTGGGGAATAGCACCCCCCTGCCTCCAGCCCAGCCATGAGCTGTCTGAAGGCCTCGGCTCCTCTTCCTCCTTAGCTTTGTTTAATTAATTGGGAGAATTGCTAACGATCCTTTGTTCCTCTTCATACCTTCTCTGCTTTCTGCCGTTGCTTCTTCCTCATTCTTTATTTCAAAGATTCAGCTTTTCCAAATCCAGGGCCATCCAGTATTTACACATGGAGATTTTGGCTGAGCAGAATGACAGCTAAGGCAGAGAGCAGGCTCGTTATCCTGAAATTGGAGAAGGTCTGATTTGTACACACAGGGCCAGGATGAGCAGTGGGGACTGTGTGGTGTTGTTCCTTATAAACATCCAGTCAGACTTCTGGAGGTAGAACTTTGCATGTATCAGGTGTCAGTAAGACATATGTTCAGAAATACTCATTTGGGCCAGGACCACCAATTCAGATGTGAATTGTACCTGCATGCTGTCTTGCTTCTAAGATTTTAGACTCAAAAATGGGCAGGGAAAATCTAATTAAGCTGTGCTGTGCTGGAAGCAGAGCTGCTGCGAGGAGGCGACCTGGCTGTGATCATGTGCTGGTGAAGGGGGAGTTTGGTACATAGGAAAATTTCACTCTACCTGAGGTGAATGATCCTAGTGATGGTACGGTGCACCAGCCTTTGATACATCCTGGTAACAAGCTGGCAATGTCGGGAACTCTGCTGGCAGTTCTGGCTGCCACCATTTGTTTACAAAGTCCAGGTTATAGAAACTTGGATGCGTTTGACTTGGGGATTGAGGTGCAGCCAATTTCACCTGAATTCAGATCCCATCTCTGAGACCCAGGTACTGCATAGGTTTGTCTTGAGCTGAAGGTGGAAGATTTTCAGATGTTTTACACTTCTCTCCTTTCAGTGTCCTGAAGTGATTTAGGTACTTGTGCCTTGATTTGGAAGGACCCAGAGCCTTGTGATGGAGTTTTGTGACTGGCTTAAGATAGTGTGATCATGGGGAGCACCATCCAGAGGTACAAGCTCATCCTGCCTGGGGGTTCCTCTCATCAAATAATTGTGTGATTGTGAGTCACATTTGAAAACAAATCTCCTCATTCCATTGAAAGCAATTATTTTCTTTCTTAGTTTACTTTTAATTTTCAACACGATCCAGGTTTTTACATGGATCATTCCTTCCCAAAGAAGCTGGAAGGAAAGGTGTGATCAGGGGAGAGAGGCAGCAATGATCAGTGTCTTACTTTTATTAGAAATCACAGGATGTTCATGTCCCCAGTTCCTCCTAAAAATGGACCATGATCGTAAAAATCACTTGGGCTTTGCAGTGCTGTACCAAACAATGCATAAATAACTTTAAACTTGAGCTGTTAAAATTGTGTTACATTTGTGTGGTGTGTAACACAATGATGACTTATTTGGCCTCAAGGCACTGCTGCTATAAAATGTTCAATATTAAATAATAATTGCAGAAAGTACTTTAATAGGCTCTCTGGGCAGGATGTTCCAAATACATATATATCTCACAGGCCACTGCATTCAGATAACAGTTTCAATCTAAAATTAAATTTTAATGTACCGATATCTAGGCAATTTTAAGCTTTTTATAAATTATCACAATGTGCAGATTCTTGGGTGAAAGGCTTAGGCATCCAAAGTTCTCTGCCTCTTTCTTTCTCTCAAAATGTAATCCCAGAACTGATGCATGAGGCCTTTAAACTCCTTTGACAGCACGTCACTTTTACTAAGGCAGGCACAAAGTGAGTGAAAGCTCTGCAGTGATTTGTTTCAAAACCCAAGTTCCAAATCCCAAGCTCATGAACAATCAGTTCTGTCTTACAATCAAAATATGCCTACCTCTTCCATGCAGACACCAGCTTCTAGAATACAGCATCCTTAAGAGAGCCTGTAATCTTGGGAGAAAAGCAAACCGTCATAGGTCAGGGATATATTGGGCCAGACTTGTGCCAGGTACAAAAAGATGCTGTACAGGGCTTTCCTTTCTCTGTTCAGCTTTCCTCTTCAAAGGAGTTCATGGCTTGTGAGGGTTCATCAGATCCTTTGCTCAGGTGATGTGGCACTTTCTCTAGGGCTGCTGGTGGATCCTACAGGGTGTACAAAGTACCTTCAGCACCAGCGCTTCAGTTCTGCTTATTAATTGCTTGTTCTCCTCATCCCTCTGGATCTAACTCTGCAGTGCAGTGCTGAGATAGCCAGGCTAACCCCTAGGCAGCTAAGAAAAAATGCAGTGGCCTGATTGGTGTGAGCCCTTCTGACACTGTGCTCATGTTCTTGTCTTTCCTTCCTTTCATCGTGAGTTTTTGTGCTTTCCCTTGAGTCAGCACTGGTGATCTCACAGAGGGGCAGTAAATCACCTCACTGCTCCAGCTGAAAGCTCAGATACCTCCATTTTTCTTTCTTTTTTATTCTTCTGGTTTTGCTATGCTTGTTTGTAAGTCAGAAAGCTGAGCTGGTTAGTTGGGAAGTGGTAGGATCACTAGTGATGATGGAAAGGAAGGAACAGGAACATGTAGTTTGGAGCACTGAGAGTGTCCCTTTGTGGCCTTTATTTGGCCTAATCCATCTATAAACTTAATCCAACAAAGGGAGTTTGTTTAATCAAACGCCCTCTTCTTGACCACATTATGGGGATCATATCCCAGAGGGCCATGTTCACGGAGCTCAGTTTGGAGCAGATTTCTCTCATAATCTATTGTAAAACTGAGACAACTTCACTGAAAGAGCATAACAATTGCTGGGAGGGATCTCCCTGATGGATCTGAATCAGGAGAGTGTCAATGGCCTGATGGCTCAAGTGCTTCCAGCTGGGCATGGACTGGGGCCTTGCTGAGTAGGAATGGACCTGATGGGTGCAAAATGAGCATCAGCTGAATGTCTGTAGGGCTGTGGGGCCTTGTGCAGGGTCTCTGCAGCACTGCTGTCCTCTGCCAGCTTCCAAGTGTGCAGCACAAGAGACTAAGCCCAGTTCTCTCCCAGATATCGTAATCCACATCTTCAGGCTTGGCACTCCCCTTTGGCATCCTGCTGAGTCTCTCTTGGACCTTTGCATCTTTCTGTGCTTTCGGAAGAGAGAATATCCTAAGAGTTTCCTCTAGGTCAGCCTAGGGATGTGGGGGGGGGTTATTGGTGTGAGAAAACAGATGGCACATTTGATTGTTGTCTGAACTGGGAAACCAAAAAAAGCTGCCATTCTAATGGAATGTAAGTAGCAGAACAGCTTCCTCACTTTCACTGGGTTAATACCCCAGAACAAAACTATTCCAGTCCCTCCTCACCTCAGAGGGCCTGAAATCGGGGCTTTAAGCAGAGGACAAGGTGGTTTCTTCTCTGGGTATTTGTCTTCAGTAGGTCAGTGCCAAATGTAGGAAACTGAACCATTCTATCAATTTGGGTCTTATTTTTCTTCTGCAGAGGATTCCTACATTTTATGTTGCAGTACTGCTTTGAAAGGCAACTGTGACCAAAGAATAAAGGGGGGAACCCAATTCCACTGGCTTAAATTGCGGAATGCTTTTCCTTTAAAGCCTCTCCCTCCACCCCATGCCTTTCCTCTGCACACACTTTAAGTGAACTCATTGGTGCTGAAAGAGATTGGTTTGACAGGCTTGATGATTCACACCTTCTGTTCAGCTTGCTACTTCAAACCAGCCCAGGCTGAAAGAGGAGAGGTCAACAGCTTTAATGTAAGGCTGTGATTGCTCTAATTCTGACTGGGTAGGAAGTATCTGAATCCGAGACCTCACTCTTCCATTAGGCAGTGGAAGAATTTGCACCCTGTGTGTGATATCAGTGAGACATTGAACCTAGACCTCAAAATGTGTTGTGGTGTCACTCTGGCTGCCCTTTTGGACACGCCGGTTCTCAGCGAGCTGCTCAGTGTGTGGTGCACCCGTTGACATCGCCGCTCTGAGGGCTCGCTTGCACTGCACTGCAAGCAGATCATTTTTACAAGGTAAACAGCTATTAATTACTGCTGGAGCGTTAGTGCACAAAAACACTCTCCCTCAAAGCCGGGTAGGCAGCAAGAGTGCTAAATGCGGGTGCATATTAATGACCGAGGCTCTCATTAGCTGCACTTGCAAGGATGCAACGACTGAGGTTTCCTGAGTGTCTCTGCAAACCCATAAAGTGAAAATGCATCTCTGTACTCAGAGCAAGAAACAACACAACAAACACAACCCTACGTGCAAGGCCGCTCAGCCCAGCTGATTGATGGGCAGTCCCTCCTGACCACCCAGAACATTTGCCCTTCTGAAGGCACAGACACAAAGGTACAGAGTGTGGCACTTACATTCCTCAGTTTCAGCACTGGTTATACAAATGTGACTTCACAGAAATTACCTCGTGTCTGTGCACATCAAATCCTGTCCCAGTGTGTCCGTCCCTGTACCTCCCACAGAAATGCTGATGGCCACATGCAGCACGCTCTGTCACAGCACACACAGCTTTGCCTTTCTTCATCAAAATAAAAAATCCCATTGATTTTTACTTTTCATGCTTCCGTTACCAGCTCCTGCTAACAACTGCCACTGCTGTTCCTTATCAATATTTGATGAGTAGGGTGAGGTGGAATGGAGAAGCCCTGTGAGTTTCTCCTTCTAAATGGTCTCTGTGAGGGTTGAGGTTTTTGTGGCTTACGTTTATTTTCTCTGTCTGTTTTACTCAGTTGGTTCAGGTCCTGAAGGTGACTGCTGCTAAAAGACAGGACAGAAACAGGACATCTCTCTTCCCCCACACCCTCTTCCCTGTTCATGACTTTATCTCTCTGTTTGCCCTCTTGAGTAGGCTCATGGATGATTTTGTGTGAGCTTTTCAGTTTTTAGATCCTTGGTGAAATTCATCAACAATAGAAGGTCAAGCAACACTTATCTGTATGTAGCCAACATAACTTCTTCTTAACTAGTTTTTCCCAGGCTTTATCCAGCTAAGTGCTCTCGGGAAATGAGCTCTCATTTTTAAAATTATCTTTCAACTCGCAGAATTAATGACTGCCCTAGTACCTTGCTAAATTGTGCCTAAAAAAAAGAGTCACTCCAGAATAAGAGTAGCATGCCTTCAGGACATGTCTCTGGGTTGTAACTCTTCATTTATTCTTCTCTTGTTATAACAAAGAAGTTTCCATAGTACCTGGGAGAGAATCCTTTTTTTCTTGTGCTTAGGCAGCTATTAAAACTTACTCTGTGGATGTGAGCTTATGTCAAAATAAGGTCAAAGGCTCATTCATTACTGAAATGAGAATTCAGTGCTTTGCTTCAAACAGCATTTCTGCAAATACTTTTCATTCTGAAGAACTAGTTTGAGTTTACAAGGATGGAGTTCTTGAGGGCCATAACCCAGAGAGCAGTACACGAACCATGAAACATCATTTCAGTGAGCTCCGTGGTGAGTGAGGATATTTGAGAAGCAAACAAGGCTCAGAAAACGCAGCAAAGAGAGTGTGGAAGCCTGGCACGCTGCGAATGCTGGGCTCCCAGTGCTGGGGAAACAGGCTGCCAGCTCTGCAGCCTCGGCATCTGCCACCTGATTTTGGGTTAGTGGGCACAGGCACTCGGGGTGGCAGCTGCAGGATAATCCCGGCAGCTGTGATCAGCTGGAGTGTGCTGATGGCACCCCAGAACATGGAAGACCCACCAGCAAACACAGGCTACTGGCAAGGTGTTGCTGGGAACAACCCCATCCCCCTTCCCTGAGATTTAGGCTGCAAGGGCTCATAGCAGGAAGGTGGAGATTTATCATCTGTTAGGCTTGATGAAGGTGTAGGCATCAGGACCTCATCTGTTCCATCTGGGATTACAGCAGGGGAACAATTGAAGGAGGAACTTGCAAGGCTAGAAAAACCCCTTGTTTTCACTGTAGCCATCAAAATAGCTTTATAGGAGTGACTGGCAAATGACTCAAAGATCTGCGTAAGCCTCATAATCACATGAGGTGAAACCTTGGTTAAGGAAAACCAATGTATGCTTCAGTTCTTGGTAAAAGAAAATAAATCAAGGAAAGATATTTTGTATTAAGCAAAAGGCTTTTTGCCTCATTTTAATGTTGTTTTTTTCATCTTGGTATGGTATACAATTTGCAAGTTAAACAAGTCTGGGCTTTTTTGGTGGCTTCATTTCAAAATCTAAATACCTGGGGATGTCTTCCAGTTTCATGATTCTCTTCCTGTGGTGGCAAAGTTCAACCTCTCCTTGTTCTGTGCTGTGCTCTGACCATAAGGACCTCTTTCAAAATGAGCATTAAAAAGTCATCCGGAGGACAGCATAGGGATCCAGGTAAGTGACTGAAACATCTGCAAACATGTAGGAGGCAAGAGAAAACATGAGCACGTGGCACCAAGTGCCTTCAGATATGTCACTAATCTACTGCAAGACAAGTAGCAAGAGACAGAAGGGCAAAAGCTGGGCAAAGCTCTTGGGATGGCAGCTTTTCCATGGCAAGGCATAAGTCTTGAGCTTGTCTGATGTGTGCTGTGAAATGCTGCTGGGTGAACAGAAAGAAGGGATTCTGTCTCTCAGAATATAACTCTTGCCAAGTTCCTCAGAGTGACACAAGCATAAGCAACCTACAGAATTCTCTGGGTTGTTTTGTTTGATTTGGTTGGGGAATTTTTATGCTTCTTAGTTTGTTTTGTTGTTGTTGTTGTTTTTGTGGGTTTTTTTTTTTTTTACTTCTCCTGGAGACCACTGCTTTTAACTCTCTTCTGTTGCCCTTCTTGTTTCAATGATTTCAGGATTGCTGTTGTCCAGAATTCAGCTCTGGGCCATCTGGAGACCCTCTGCTGCAGCATCATTAATCTCATGCAGGACAGGTTGTCCATACTCATTTCACATCTACAGATGTTGACAAATCTGATTATCCATCTCCTGTACAAGTCTTGCAGAAAAATTGTAGCTGAGTCTTTGGAATTTAGTGAAAGGACTTAAGAGTTTCGCAGACTTTGACGCTTTCTTTGGACTCAGTTTAGGATTCAAAGCTGTTTGCTGGGAGGTCTGGAGGCCTTCTTCTTCCAACTTTCCTTGTAGGTCTCCTCTAGTGAGTAAGTCAGTGGTTTTCTTCCTGTGTGGTGACTGTGGAGTCTGTGGGCAGTGTGAAGTCAGTGAGCAATGCTGGGATCAGGTGTCCATGTGGGATCAGTCACACTGTGATGCCAGCTTAACTTGAGAGTGTTGGGTTATGTCCTCTATTTTTCCCGATTTCTTGAACCCAAAGTCTGCTTTAGTCAGATACACCAGCTTATTCTTCTCCTTGGTCTTGCATCCAAAGCTCTTGGGCAGCACATGCAGAGGTTGGTGTGGGCACCACACCAACCTCTGCCCTGGTTCTGCCCCAGGCACTGTGCCCAGAGTCCATTCCCAGTGACAGAGGAATCCAGTTCTGTCTTCCAAATGGTTTAGCAAACCACATCCTTTCTGTAAGAGAAAAATGATCTCTCTTCATTTGTAATATCTTTCCTAAAATGTGCTGTACAATCATGTCTCTAAAATATATGAGGCGATAGAGCAACTATATTGAAAAATAGCACATACTTGGCCAGTTTTGCTAATAAGTAAAATATACAGGTCTGAATATGACAACTGTATGTGTTGAAATATATTGAAAACATATTTGGATCATTCCACATAGACTGAAATATGGAAAACTGGCCAAATCTGTAAAAAATTTAAGTCTGTGTTTTATATATTATACATTTAAAAATGATTTTCACAAATAGATAGCAAGGAACCTTGCTACGAAGATGTGGGAAATACTAACCAGGCTTTATTTTTTCCTGATGGGAAGCAGTGCTCATGGATGCTGTGTCATTACAGACACTGTGGTAAGAGTTAACCTGGCTGCTGGCTCATAATTTCTGTGCTGGGCCCAGCACAGGGGTCCATTGATCTTAATAGAGACCACTCAGGAACGGGGAATTCCAACAGTAACGGCTCCCTCGGCATCGCTGGCGCTGATTTAGGTCTGAGCATTTCTTCCTTTGCAGTCTCTTTGGATTAGCCTGGGAATGGACGGGAGAGTGGGAGCGAGAGCGGTTGTGACAGCTCTTAGATGGAGGAGCTTGCAGTTTCTAGAGACATGAGGAATTTCTGGAGGCTGAGGATTCAGTGAAATGGCCCCGCAGACAATGCAATTGTCCTGGCCTTTGCATGAAAACAAGGATCTCCATTTATTGCTAGCTCCTGCTGGCATTCCTAAGCATTCTCTAGGTAAGTCCAGAGGTGTCTGGATGCCCTGGATTCTGTGGGAAGTGCCCTTTGGCAGTCTGACACGGTTGCCGTTTGAGTTTTCTGGGTGTACTGCTCTACCTCTGGAGGGCGTGGGGCAGGAGACCCTGGTGTTCTGCCATGGAGGATGCAGGGCTTTCTCTCCCTGCATGCTGTAGCAGCAGTGAGATCCCCAGTGGAGATGGAAGCCTTTGGAAGTGCTTCTGGTTGGGGTTGGGATGGTCAGCTCTGCTCATGGACCTATTATGTGTTGCCAGGGAATGTATTTCTGGTCACAGCAATTGAAGGCAAATTAGTGTCCTCACTAAGTTAGAGATGAGTGTTTCAGAGATGGTAAAAAGGCCATTTGAAGACCTGTGAGGAGAACTGGTTCTGTCTGAGAGTTGGTTGGTAGAACCAGCAAGGGCCTGGCTTCCTCATCCAAGTTAGACCAGGTCAGCAGCAGAGGGAGATCTCACCCAGAGAGCAGCTTTTAAAGGAAGACCACTGTTCCCTGAGATGACCTTCCTGCCTGATTTGGAGGTGAACAGAGTTTTCTTTGATTCTTAGAATTGTCTAATTCCTCTGTTAGGAAAAAGCATTTAAGCCAATTTGGGGTCCTAAATCTGGCTCACTGTGTAAATGAATCATCGATGTCTCAAGCAGGAGTCATGAATCCTATGATCCTGTTGACCAGGTGAACGTGCTTCTGCCAACTACACAACACCAAGTGTGTGCAAACATCTATTTGTATGCAGAAAGTTGGAGAGAGACAGAACTGAAAGTCAGGTACATCAGGAGTCCTGTCATGAGGCGGCTGAGGGGGCTTAGGAATGTCAAAACGGGAATCGTGGTTGTTTTACACTTCCAGATCCCTTGTGCCTGGAGATGAGCTGCTCCGAGCGGTGCCCTTGTGTTCTGAACAGCATCAGCCTGCTGAGAGCTGGAACACCTCAACATCCCTAATGAAAACAAGGAGCAAACCAGAATTCTCCTGAAAAATAAACAAGCCCACTTCCATGACCTCTTCTTGACCTCCCAATGAGGTGCTAATTACTGGAGGATTAGCACCTCTTCTGTATCACAATGCACTCAGCCAAGGAGCAGGAGGTGACAACACTCAGCACAAAATGCAAATCCAGAAGCATTAGTCCAAGGGCAAGAGACAAGTCCCAAAGTTAAGAACAGAGAAACCTTCTTCATTGTGAGTTCAACCTGTTGTCAGAGAAACGTGCTAAGTTACTGCCTTTTGGAGGAGTTAGGCAGGAATGGAATCTTTTTTGTCCCCTTCCTGATAGGCAAATATGCAGCTTTTCTTAATTTGACTTCACAGTTTAATAGAAATAATTTTTTCAGTGTGGTCCCAGCGATAGCAATTTGAAAAAGTCTTACAAAAAATTAATTGCACCAGCAGAAGTATCTGTTATGTATCTGTGTCTGTGTTGAAACACCATCCCCGCTGCACCACATCCACTGGCTCGCTGGTAAGCTGGAATGGAAAGTGTAGGAATTAGTGCTTGCAAAGGAAGCCCTGCAGAGACGTGTGTGATCTGTCCTGTCAGGCTGTGTGAGATGATCTCAGAAGCTTCAGTGCCTGCATTTGTCACATCGGATGGATAAAGTCTTTCTGTGGTGGCTACTCTGGCCTTTATGTGGGGATTGTCACCTCTTTGATCCTGTATGGGATGGGAAATAAATTGCTCTGGTATAAGGCATCGTTATATTTGCATGAGGCTTTGTATCGGTGTTTTTATTTTTGGTAGGAAATATTTATTGTAAAAGGAAGTGACTTAAGCCGTTTCCAAACACCAAAGGGAACTTTGCCCTAGGGAAAGAATTTCTGAGGTGTGGAACAGCCCAGTCTGGGGGCCAAGGTGGCACCTGGAAGGTGTGAGATCAAAGACTTTGCTGACAGGTACTGGGTGAGACTGGAGCAGACAAGCAAAGCCTTCTTGGGAGCAAACTGGCACAACTGTCCCCTAAAATAGGTAACAGCCCAGGACTTTGCTGAGGGAGAGAAGACAAGCTGTAAACCAGAGTCTCCTGGAGCCCAAGAACCTCTCCTGGGTAGCAGCTTACAGCTGTTCTGGGTTTTGAGGTTTTTTCATGGGTGGAAGTTCACTCACGAACCTGAGAATGCTGCTCTCATTACATTTTTTCCAGTGATGCTTCATTCTTGGAAAGGGGAAAGTTTCTGGTTTGGATAATTGAATTCTCCAATAGAAGATCTCATCAATAAATTTCTGACCAGCTCTCCACTGACCAGCTGTTTTGCCTCTACCCACTTCCTCAGTTTTCTTAGACGTGAACGTGAGTTGCTTATCCAGCAGCCCAGAGAGCTCCCTTTGGATGAGATACATCCTGCTCAGTAGTTAAACCATTTCAAGCTGTACTTTTCAGTCCTGGCCTTGTTCATGGCAGTTTCTTTTGCTCTTCCACGGATGCAAGTCTCAGTGTCTCAGCTGACTGGCACTGCTGCCCGTGCTGACGGCGGCGGAGGAGCCGGGACTGCGCGTCCTGGCTGAAGGAGCTGTGGCAGACACGCTGCCTCGTGTCATTTCCTGTTTACAGAATTACCTCAGGGGCTTTCAGATGGGCCAAGAGGCTCCTGGCTGCATTGTTCTTCTGCAAAGGATATGTGTGGTATGGGGCCAAGGTGACACAATCAGGATCTCCTCAGTGTAGTGTTTGAGTGGGGCCTCGGAAAAATAACCAGATTACTATCTCCAGCTTATCCTAAACATGCCTGCCTCCTTTTACAGTTTTTGTTACACGGTATTGTTGCCAGGATGGATTTATGCTGGGCCATTTCCCAGTCCAGCTGCGTCATTACAATCATTGTCATGAGAACACAAAAGCAGAGACTGAATGCCCTGTGCCTTCTGAAGAATGTATTTGTCCCATCGCACTGTTGTGACCTTTGGGGTGCCATGTACTGGTGGCTACTAAAGCAAAGACTTCCTGATACTTGATTACCAGGGATCCTCAAAGGCCAGAGTGACTCCTTGCTGTCTCAAACAGCCTGGCTTGAGTAAGTAAAGCGAAGTTGCCAAGTGAAGGACAATTCCTAGAGGACAGGAGTGGAGTCACGTGCCCAGAGCGTGGCCGTGAGGAGGTATTTTTGTGGGGTTTTGGGGCCCACCCCCTCGGCCATGCACAGACGTTCTCTCTCCACCAGAAGGCGCTGTTGGACAGGGCACGGCCCGGAGGTGCCACCACGCGCCGGGGTGACATCACCAGAGTCCCCTCCCAGTGCCTCAGTTTCCCCACCTCCCAGTGTCCTGACAAATGGTGACCAATGTGACACAGACCAACTGGATGTTATTAAGCCACCAAAGGAGTTGGTCAAACCACATCCGTGCTTTAGGAAACCGAGATCAAACCAGATGCCTTCAGGCTCCTCTGCATGACACCGAGCCACAGAAGGTGAAGAAACTGTTCCTTCTTTATTTCATTGGTTTCCCATTGTTCTGCACCCTGCTCTCATCTCTGGCCTCCTGGAACATTTTGCCATGGGGCCTGAAGGAAAACAAGCGCTCATGTGCTAATTTTACAAGCTGCCATGGCTGCAGCAAACAGCACGTGGGGTCGGGGCAGGGCCTTCCTCAGACACACAGCCTGGCACAGCAGCCCCACTGCCAGCCCCAGCTGGCGGTTTGATACCAGCCAGAGAGCTCTTTCTGCAGCACTTGTTACACAATCTGCTGATTGGTCAGGGAGGGGGGATCTGACAGCAATCAGGCTTCCTCCGTAGGGTGCTGATGCTGAGATGGGCTTGGTGCTTCTCCTCAGACAGGTCTTTCCCTTCCATTTGCTTCGTTTGCAAAGCTCTGTGTGGTAGAAAGTGGTTTTCTCTACTGTTCAGAGAATGATCTGAAGAAACTGTTTGAGAGGAGCTGCAGTTCCTACTGGAATACTCCACTTTGCAGGAGGAAAGTGTGATTGCCCACCAGCCTGTCCACCCAGCTGCAGCCCGAGTGCTGTGTTCATGAAGAAGGAAATAATTCCATGCCTGGAGTCCACTCTGAGACTCAAATAAAGAAACAAGCTTTAGGTCCATGTCTCCTGTGCAGTCATGCAATGGACAGGGACAATCTGGTGCCTTGTGCTTGCCCCCTCTGCAGTTCCTGGCTGTCAGCAGCTGCTTGTTGCTGGTATCATATGGAGCAGAACCAGTGACTTCTGTAAATGAGACAAATACAGAATTCTCCCTTAGCATCTCTAGCTCCACCAGTCTCATCTTTTCCTTTCAGCCCTTGGGTACATTAAATTGTTTGGCCTAATGAAGCTCTCTGATCTTAAAATCACTCCACTCTCAATGACCTCCTGTGGCAGCAGATAATTTTTAAAAGCCTTATATGCCTGCAGAGGCTCCTTGTCTCTCTTTTGGGTTAATAGTTAAAAATTCATGGTTGTTTTTCAAAACCTAAATTGCTTTACTCTCTGCAAATTATTCCCCTTTCAATTCAAAATCAAACCTTTGTCTAGACTCAGCAGACTCTTGGCTAATAGCTCTGGCAGGCAAAGATACCACCAGTTTATCAAGATATTCACTTTCTACCCCAAACTCAGCTCAATTTCACGAGGTGGTTTTTGTTTTCTTTTTTTTCAGTGGCAGAAGAGTGTTTAGCTAATTGGGTTAAGGAGCCTTAGATGTTCCTTGGCTCTCCGCAGAGTGTTTCTTTTTTAGCAGTGCCAATTTCCTTAACAAATGTATTTCATTGTGTGGCGCATTTGATCCTCATATCCGGAACTGTGTGTGAATCCTGAACCACCCCTGAGTCGCCTTTTCAGCTGCCATGGTACTGACTGCACAAGGCTCCACTGACTTAGAAAGTGACCTCAGAATTCAGAGGCCTACTGCTAAATAAATGAGAATATAAATAAAGATAAAACAATGCAGCTCCTTCGGGTCCACGTGTGATTTCCGCCATGGAGCTGCTCCTGTGGCTCCGTGTCTGTCACCCTCAGTGGATCTGTGCAGAGGTTTTCATGACGTCCTTTCTCAGGTGTTTGACAGCTGTCTGTAGAGAACAACCTTTCCCTTTGCTCAGGGCTCAGAGGAAGCTCAGCAGTGATTGGAAAATGATGATCAGAAAATTTGAGGCTTCTGCACTCAAATTTTGGGCTTCGGAAACACATCTAGGCGTCAGGCTGGGAGTTTGGAAAGCCTGGCTGTGGAGGTCAGCAATGCTAGGCCTGGCCAGAAAATGTTTATCATGTACAAGATCTTGGCTGAGACTGTTTTTAGTTAAAAGAACAAGTCCTGTCTGAGATTCTGTATCAGTGTTTAGGGTCTGCCTCTCGTGGGTAGAGCCACTTGGTACCTGAAGGAGCCTTAGAGGCCAAGCTCAAGTCCCATTTGGTTTAAAACTCTTCTATTTTTTCATCTCCTCAGGAGACGTACTGTGAACTACTCAAATATTCAGAGTCCAATGTGCCTTACTACTAAAGCCCTGCCTCGAGTAGTACCAGAGAGGCTTGAAGTATTACATACACTTGAAATCACATTCAGTTTCCTGCCAGAACAGTATAAAGGAACTTCAGTGTAAATGTGAAACAAACTTTCAGTCTTGGTTGTAGTCCTGGGTTGTGTAAAGGTTTGATTACCCAGTGAGGTGTTCTCACATGAGATCTCCACTGTGACTGCAAATGCTGTGCAGGCTTAATCTGGCCACAGCTGCTTGTACTACTGCAAGAGTAAATAAAATAATACTTAGCATGGATAAATACTTTATTTGCATGCTGGAGCATCTGTATTTTCCAGCCCACCCAAGGTGAAAATAAATACTGGGAAGCTGAAGGAAAGGAAAAAAGTGAATCACTGTCACAAACCGTTTTAGAGCTGAGGCTAGAGGCTGCTCTCTGGCTTTTTGGCAGTCCTTCCTACCAGGGTACTGTAGGTCTAAGCATTGTTATTTCATATGGAGGATCCATGTTGCTGGGAGAAAAGAGGACTAGCTTTGGCTGGAACAGCTACTTTCCATGAGTTTCTTTCAGGATTAAAGTGGGCAACTTTCTCCTGATTACTGATGATAATTACGGCTGGAACTGCCCACATGTTAAAATATGAAATCCTAGATCAAATGAGAGAAATGGCAAGTGGAGCTCTTCGGTGGCTTGATTGGAATGAACTGACATGTTAACTTCACAAGTATTCTGTTTACAGGCTCCAAAGAGACCCACTGTATATTTATTTTTTCCCCATTTTTTTGCGTTTAATTAAAAAGGCTGCTGGAGAAGCGAGGCTTGAGGAGGGATTGCAGTTGGCAAAGGTGAGGGAAACAAGCAGCACTCTCGTGGTGCCTGTAGCTCCTCCTTTCCCTAGGTGCAGAGCATTAGTTATTAGAGCTCAGTTTAACAGGGCCAGGAGCAAGAGGCAGCTCCTGACGTGTCCTGGGTGAGAGTGCTCCTGGTGTGAACTGGAGCAGCTCTCAGAGCAGCTCAGCAGGTGGCAAAGGGCTTCTGTACCATCTTGATTTCCAGGCATTTACTAATCCCTGCAAATGCAGAAAAGCTTCTTTCCAGGCTGCAAGGAGGTGAGTGCATGGATTCAGTACTCCCCAAGAGTTACCCTTTTGGGAGGACTCTCAACAGGCTGTTGGGATTCTTGGAACAGCTGCTGTGCATCACAGAGAAGGGATGAGGACTGTACTGGGACCATGGAGCCCTAAAGGTTTGTCTTCACTGCAGGATTAGCTCACACCTTGTGTGTCGCCCCCAGCACAAGCTCCACTCACCCAGGAGAGCTCCACAGTGCTGTTATCCAAAGGGCTGGATCCAGGAGCAGCTGCTGGTGTTTGCTTAATGCACCTCCAGCCACTAACACCTCCCCTGTAATCTTGACTCAAGGGGACTCCATTTGAGGCCTTCCACTTGAGTGTGACGGAAAATTCTCCAGGGGTGACTGGAAAGGAATCAGTGGAGCAGCTCAGCCGTGCCCAGAGTTGGTGTTTGTTATGCTACCAAATTTGAGATTCAGTAGCTGGAATGTTATTAGGTGATTTAACTGCTCGAACTTATGGCTCAGAGGTAGTAATTTGATGGTGAGCTCATTAATTGTGCCATGCAGCTGAGGTACTCCTTTAAAAACCTTCCTTGAACTTAGGAGTGATGCAGCGTGAAAACCTCGCCGCTCTTCTAAAAGGCATGTTCCTGTTCTTTGGATGATGAGTAGACATTGTACAAGGAAGAATCTTCCAATACAGGGTGTTTGTAAGATGTGCTAGTGGTCTGTGGGCGTCATCCACATCTCACCGTGGGCTGGAGTTGACCTCAGGGTGACAAACTTGCTGGGAGAAGCGTGGAGTAGAGGAGTGGGAGTCCCAGGGCGGAGATGCTGCTAACACCCAGCAGTAACCGGTTACCCTGCTTGGCAACCCCCGTGCTGGTCTAGGTAAATGGAAATGACTTCATTATTTGTTTATCCCTTGTCCCAGTGCCTTTTATTTTTAAGCCTGCATAACGCAAACCACAGCCCCTGGGGAGCTTAACGAGGGTCTAAGTGGCACCACCGTTCCCTGCTAACAATGGGCTTTTGTTGTTCACACTTTCCCTATCAGAGTGTCCCGGAGGAACGTCCTTGCTTAGGAGACTATATTGTGATGTTATGACCTCAGAGAGGGGTGGGAGAGGAAGGGAGGGTTCAGGTGTATCTTTAACTTACTTGAATAACTTTCTTCTAGTTGTGTTTTCTTCCCACCAGGATCTTTAATGACTGCTCCGAGGGGGCTGGCTCTGAGCTATAGATACAGGCGCGTTATCACCCGCCTGTATTGTGTGCGAGCGCTAATTTCTGTGCTGGGCTTGAACTTGTTGACTTCTGCGGTCGCTGTCAGGAAATGTTGGGTGGGAAAGGATTAAAGAGCCTATTGATGTGACTCGGAATCTCGGGCCAGGAAGGCTGTGCTTGTATCATCTTAGATCTAGAGACGGTGGTGTTGATACCCAGCCTGGGCTTTTTTAATAGAGTCGCTTTAGTCAGCTCCCTGTTCCTCCCTCCCACCTCCCCCATGGCGAGCACACTGACTCCAGCACTCCAGGCCGGAGTCTCCAAGGAGGAAATAGACCCTGTAGGCGAATTTCCTGGTATTATGCCATTTTAACAACCTCTCTCTTGATTTAGGTGTTGCAGGCTGGCTAAGAATATTCCTTGACACTTGAAAGGGACCTTTATTGTTTTCTTAATTTGTGAAGAATTACCTTTTTTTTTTTTTTTTTTTTTTTTTTTCCCTTNCTTTTCTTTGTAGGGTCAGACTGGAGCCATGTTATTGTTGTTAAATTTGGATCTGAGACTATATTAAGTCCTCTGGCAGTCTGCCCCAGCGCTTTCACTTCTTAAAACAGGAAGGCAGGCCTTGCCCTACTTGTGCTCATGTACTTAAAAAGGGTGAGAAGAAGACTTTTTACACTGCTGGGAAATAAATATAAAACTGCACGGTGTGTATACAGCCACTGTCCTGCTGGAGCCAAGAGACGGTTTCGGAGGTTGAAACTCTTTCAACCTCATGTTCTTCAACAGGAATTGGGCACATAAGTGCCTTTTTGGAAAGTCTGTCCCCAAAACAATTCTGGCACGTGAAAAAAAGTCTTGTTCAGTGTGGTGCGGAGGGGAGCAGGTCCAGCAGTGTTGGCTGTGGGTCTGTAACGGAGCCCTTGGTCCAGCAGTGTTGGCTGTGGGGCTGTAGTGGAGCCCTTGGTCCCGCGGGGTTGGCCGTGGGGCTGTAACGGAGCCCTTGGTCCCGTGGGGTTGGCTGTGGGGCTGTAACGGAGCCCTTGGTCCAGCAGTGTTGGCTGTGGGGCTGTAACGGAGCCCTTGGTCCAGCAGGGTTGGCTGTGGGGCTGTAACGGAGCCCTTGGTCCAGCAGGGTTGGCTGTGGGGCTGTAACGGAGCCCTTGGTCCAGCAGGGTTGGCTGTGGGGCTGTAACGGAGCCCTTGGTCCAGCAGGGTTGGCTGTGGGGCTGTAACGGAGCCCTTGGTCCAGCAGGGTTGGCTGTGGGGCTGTAACGGAGCCCTTGGTCCAGCAGGGTTGGCTGTGGGGCTGTAACGGAGCCCTTGGTCCAGCAGGGTTGGCTGTGGGGCTGTAACGGAGCCCTTGGTCCAGCAGGGTTGGCTGTGGGGCTGTAACGGAGCCCTTGGTCCAGCAGGGTTGGCTGTGGGGCTGTAACGGAGCCCTTGGTCCAGCAGGGTTGGCTGTGGGGCTGTAACGGAGCCCTTGGTCCAGCAGGGTTGGCTGTGGGGCTGTAACGGAGCCCTTGGTCCAGCAGGGTTGGCTGTGGGGCTGTAACGGAGCCCTTGGTCCAGCAGGGTTGGCTGTGGGGCTGTAACGGAGCCCTTGGTCCAGCAGGGTTGGCTGTGGGGCTGTAACGGAGCCTTTGGTCCCGCAGTGTTGGCTGTGGGGCTGTAGTGGAGCCCTTGGTCCAGCAGGGTTGGCTGTGGGGCTGTAACAGAGCCCTTGGTCCCGCAGTGCTGGCTGTGGGGCTGTAGTGGAGCCCTTGGTCCCGTGGGGTTGGCTGTGGGGCTGTAACGGAGCCCTTGGTCCCACGGGGTTGGTTCCCAGGGCTCGCAGCTCCTGCCTGCATTTGGGGAAGAGCTCTCCCAAAGCCTTGTGCAGGGTGTTGTTGGAAAGGTCAGTGCCTAAAATGTAACCTCCTCAGCTACTTTTGTGCATCTCAGAGAAGGAAACCTGGCTTCTAAGATTCCCAAGATTCCTGTGGAAGGCAGAGAGGGGCAATGCTCAACGCTTCAGGAATAATGACTAAGTCCGATTGCGAAGTCTGGCTCTGTAAGGTCTGGCATTTGGGTTTGGAAACTGCCTCTCAGCATTCAGGGCCAAAACAGATTAGAGTATCTGTCCGTGTTTGTAAACAACATGAAATATTAGTCCCTAAACCAAAAAATGATGGGAAAGGGAGAAAGCATGCCTACATTAATAACTTTAATTTTTTCTGTTTAATTTCTCAGCATTTTTGAGCACACTTGATTGACTCCTGCCTTTTATAGGGATGGCCCAGCCAGAAGGAAAGGGAATATTGCAGCACCTGCAGTTTGTTCTTTTATCAAACTGTGGCTGAATGCACACAAATGGCTCCGTGGGCTGGAGGGCTGTGCTCCTCTCGAGTTTTGAGTCTTTCCCTGTGCCTTTTCTGTAGCTAATCCTTCCTATCAGCAGACAGCTAGGAGCCAGCAGCCCATTGAAAAGGGAACCAGACTGAGGGCAGGCTACTGAGAGGAATAGAAAAACTGTTCCTTTGAGGACTCTATAGATTTTGGGGTTTTTTTCCCTGTGTGAAAGCATTCTTATTCTGATATATATGATGGGGGTAGGGGGCCACAAACTGTGATAAAAATACCTCTGAGCTTCACCAAAGCTCTTTGTACCTTTTCATAATTCAGGAGTCTGTCAATCAGAGCCAAAGGAGAGGAGGATGTGTGAGGCTGTGTGGGAGGGCTGGGGGCAGCAGAGACAGCAAATACCACTGTCCTCCAGACTGCTGCCAGTCCTGATGTCGCTGCAGATGGACTGGCAGGAGCAAGTGACATCCTCTGTGGGAATTAAAATGCATTCTTGAATTCATGGTGGGTGCAGGCTGTTCCTGGAGGGGTTCAGGTGCTGCCTGTGGGTCCCAGTTCAATGCAGGGGCTGGGCACTGTGTGTTCAGTGACACACTTGTGCGTGTGCAGGGCTGAACAATTTGCTTTATCATGAGAGAAGAGCTCAGCATGAGCTTCTACAGCACATGGAAAAACTTTCTCAGATAAGGATTGTCTTTTACTGCCTATCTTTGAAGCTGGCTGCACAAAACTGAAATTGAAAGCTCTTGGGCCCCACCTCTTTAACAGTATCTCAGCTCTTTCAGTTTTATGTCAGGTGAAACACAGAGGAGGGAGAATTCCTGAAGTGGGCAGTCATTTCGGGACACACTGAGTATTCAGTTCAGGCAAGGGATGTTTAAGCAGGCCAAGGCTTAGTAAGAAGGCAGCAAGGTCTGGAGGATTGCTGGAATCTTTCAGTAATAATGAAACTTTGAACAGAAAGTAGCTCATGGCTTGGGCTGAAATACCATTCCTTCTATTTTAGGAAGGCTTATAGCAAGGGATAATGTGGAAAGATGGTTTTAAATTTATATTCTCCTGTTTTCCAAAGGAAAACCTCGTAATGTTGCTCAATCTCACACATTTTGTGTGTGTGTGTGTTGTTTTGGTTTTTTCCCCTTCAGTGCAGCATTCCTTAGTTTCAAGGAATTCTGCACCCAAGAAGAAAACTTCAGTGCCAGACCGAAGTTTTCCTTGGGACCATTCCTGCCTGCTCTTATCTTCTGGCTCCTGCGGCAGGGCCAGTGATAAAGCCAGGACTCAGAATTCTTTCTTTGCACAATCTCCCTGACAAACACTTAGATGAGCAACAAGAAAACCTGAAAGAGTGTAAAAAGCTCAGGCTTTGTGATCCTCTGAATCAGAGAGATAAATTCAGGATTGTTTTAGCTGGGCCAACTTCTGAATTGTATTACTCAGGGAGGCTGCAGGGGGAGGTGACTGGGTGGAAAGGTTGTTTCTGTTTGTACACAGGATCTAAATTCCCCAGATCCATTTTCTAAGGATTTTCCTTCTTTATCTCGAGTTTCTCCTGGCCCTAAATTCCCCTGCTGCCTAACTGGCTGCTGCCTTCTGTCTCAGCACCGTGGGATGCTCTGGAATGACGTGCAGCCTGTGTTACTGTCATTTTCTTGGCCTGAAGCCTGCAAGCTTGCGAGGCAGAGCAGTCAGTTACTTAGTGCCTTCCTTCCAGAGACAGGAGAGCTGGAATCCGTGATCAGTCTTTTCTGGTGCCTCTTGGATACTCCTAGTGTGGTGCTTTCTTGTTTGCCCTGTGGCTGTGCCCGTGTTGTCCGAGCACACAGCGCACTCCTCACAGCACCGGTGTCTCCCCCTGTACATGGCTCTTAGACCCCCGTTCTTGCCTCTCAGTCCCTTTGCTGTTTGTGTGTCGCTCCCCTGACGGGGCCGTGGCACTTGGCTGCAGTTTGCAGAGCAAGGTGTTGCAATTCCACCGTTGTGCTGGTGTCCAAACAAACTATAAATGAGTCGCTTTTGCAGCCAGGGCTGTGGATGTTGCCTGAGCAAACAGGCTGTGACTGGGTCTGCTGGAGCACACCTGTCTCCTCAAACACAGGGCTTTGCTGTCTGTGGAGCCCCGGAGCCGTATCCGTGTCCCTTCCCCGGATGAGACAGGTGTCTCCTGCTGCAGGGCCTTTACAGCCCCGCTGCGGCCCCGGCAGGCTGGGTATCCCTGTCCCTTCCCCAGATGAGACAGGTGTCTCCTGCTGCAGGGCCTTTACAGCCCCGCTGCGGCCCCGGCAGGCCCCGGCCCCGCTATCAGCACTGGCCCGTTCCGCTGAGGAAGGAAGGTAGAGTCACACAGATACTGAG
Source organism: Machaerirhynchus nigripectus (assembly GCA_013397975.1). Lineage (NCBI taxonomy): Eukaryota > Metazoa > Chordata > Aves > Passeriformes > Dicruridae > Machaerirhynchus > Machaerirhynchus nigripectus. Next base: position 279,201 of record VZRQ01009882.1, read on the forward strand.
GCTCGGAGAAAAGCCCAGATAGTGGACAAGATGTCTGAGGTATATGATGCTTATCTGCTGCAGTGGGTGGAGGAGGAAAGGGCATCCCTTATCTCTTCTCTAGTTCCCAGCCCGCTCTGGCTGCTTAAGGAGGCTCACTGGAGTCTTCCCACATTCCTGTACCTTCGGGTTCCTGCTGGACAGGAAACGGCTGCTGCTCCAACACCCATTACATCTCAGCTGGTAGTGTCATTTACAGTCGGATTCCCAGAATCCCAAAGGGTTTGGGGTGGAGTGGGTGGGAGTGGGGTGGAGGGGCTGCTTGGTCAGTGAAAATACCTCCCTGGGAAAACAACAAAAACATTGAAACTTGCCTAATTTCTTGAGCAGTTGGTGAAGCTGGCCTGAGATACTGAGGCACTTCAGGAAATCAAACTGACCCTTTGGAAAGAAGTGGAAAGTTACAATGTGTGTAAGGCTTAAATAGTACAAAAAGGTAATCGCTGTTCACTATTACGGGATGGGGCTGACCACTGCATTATTATTTTATGTCTGAAAGGAACCTGGAAATACAGCATTGATGGGGAGATTTCTATTTGTGCAGGTGCTCCTGTGCAGCCATTTGGGTTTGGATACAGGAAGATACTGAAATCTGCAGAATTAATGAGAACAGAGAGACAGGTGCTACTTGCAGTGAGAAAACCCAGCATGGCTTGTGGTCTCTGAGGTCTGACATTTAGGCATTTTGAAAAGTGAAACTCCTGACCCTAAAGCTCATCCTGTACCATCCCCCTCCATGGCAGAGACACCTTCCACTATCCCAGGTTGTTCCAAGCCCTGTCCAACCCGGCCTTGAGCACTTCCAGGGATAGAGAAGCCACAGCTTCTCTGTGCCAAGGGTTTGTTCTCCGTGTCTCTTGGTTTGTGTGTGTGTGTTCAGTCTGAGCTGGCAGACTCAGGATGTGATAACTTGTGTTTTGACATCATTATTGTACATTTAAAATTTCATTTCTTTTGAGTCAGTTCTGGAGGACTTCATAGATACAGACATTTCTACAACTTGTGCAGTGCTGCCTTCTGCCTGCTGCCGCCCAAACCTGTTAGAAGTTGATCCATCATCAACCCAGTACTGGTGCACAGCTACAATCCCACTGAGGTATTTAATCTGGGATGAACGTGGGAACAGGCTGTCCAGATCTATCTCCACTGGTGACCTTCAGCAGATCTCCCACTGCTGTTCCTCTGCTTCTATTGGTGTCCTTTGCACCTCACTGTGGTCTTGTGGAACACCCAGAACTTCGTTTGGAACTCTACGCTTGTTACGGAACAGTTTCATTGCAGTTGCCATTTAGATGAGTCAAAATTCTAAACAAAAGATGTGGAGGGAGACAAATACAAATCCTGTGAACCTCTGTAACTGGATGCCTGGTTCTGTGTGTACCAGGGAAAACCTTGCCTGTCTCTGTGAGGGAGATTGGCATCTCTGTGTTGTTCATCCTGCACGTGGATATAATTAACATTCTATTGCACCGGTGCCCTCGGGGTGACCTTGGTGAGGTTCCAGTGCTGGACTCGCCTGTCTATTGTCTGACACTGGTTTACATCTTCAAATACGTCCTTCCTTCCTGTGCTCAGGAGAAACTGCTGGGGCCAAGCGTGTGGCTCCTCCTGTCTCACTGGCGTCTTGGTCTTTGTGGAAATTCCAAAATGACACAGAATTCCTTTTCCAGGCCCATTTTCCTACCTTAGTTCCTCGATATCTTTAAATTGCTGACCTCTCTCACACCTACCTTCTGTCACATCCACTGCTTGATTCACACCTTGTCAGAACACGATTTTGGCCAGAGTCTCACTTCTCCCAGTGTTAGGTAAGCCTGGATTCAGCTCTGTAGGGAAGGCAAAGGATTCAAAAGCTCTTCAAACAGAGGTGACATGTGAACAACCCGGTCAGTGCAACTGTCAGTGTTTGTGTGTGTGTGTCAACAGAGAGAGCTCTTGGGATGAGCATCTTTTCCACTCTCCTTTGTGCATAAGTGCTCTCTTTCTCTAGAGGGAATTGCCAGGGGAGATGGTAAAGAGGTGGGAGTATAAATAAAGAACAGACTCCTGCCTTCTTACATGTCCCTGTTCCTGAGTTAATGTTGTTACCTGCACATTGCACGCTGCAGTCAGGGCCTGCCATTAGGGTACTGAAAATACCAGACCCATTGGAAAAAACCATAATTCTATCAAAATCACCCTCAAAGAAAAATTAATCTCATTCCAAATGAACATTTTTCTAGAAGGTGTCTCCTTCCTTCAAAAATCATTGTCTCTGTTGGAAAGCAACTTTTAGAGCATGGAGTAAAATCTTCAGGCTTTCAGTTTGGGGTTTCCCAGTTCCCAGCTCAACATTGTGTAGTTTTTGTGATGTGTGTGATTTTTGCAACTCTCTCCCCAGGAAAGTGCATCCCTTTTTCTGGGTGGTGACTTTGCACTCTGTCCCTGTGCCCCTGGAGCAGCACTTGGCTCTGCGGGGTCTGCACAGGTCATTCCCTGAGCCCCTGGGTGAACAGCTCTGCTTCACAGCTCCTCTGCTGGGGGTGAGCTGTGCTCTGGTCTTTCCAAGTGAGGCAATAGTAATTCCCTTTTTTCCCTTGCTGCTTGTTTGCATGAAGCAGGAGGAACTGAGTGTTTTGGGGGTCCTGGACTTCCCTGTTCAAACAGGCACTCAACTGGCACAATGGTTTGGGGATTGATGTTGGAGGCAGGAATAGAGTCCCCTGCCTGGGCTGAGGGTAATTACTACTGGATTTTGGGCTGGCCTGAATGAATGGGTTGCCTAAACACCCCTCTGAACCACTCACTTGTCACTCCTCAAGCTTTCTCATTTTAGAGACCCAACATTTCATTCTAATTGACAAAGTTTCAATGGCAGACCCCAAACCAGAAGCAAAGCATTCAAAGCAGGGAAAATGCAGGAGGCTCTGGAGGTCATTCATATATCAGAGGGTCTGGACATCACTCATCTGGAAAGAATTCAAAATTTGCCATATGTTTCTTTTGTAAAATGTTTGTAATGATATAACAAATATATAAATATTGGAAAATTGGCCAATTTCCACGGTATTTAAAACATAGTATGTTGTACCATATAAGCTAAATTGTAAGGAAACTGGCCAATTTTCTAAATTACTTCTAAAATCTTCAGTGCATTTTGATATACACATACCATTGTATGTCTAATAAATATATATTTATGCAGTATGGTTAGGGAAATACATACCCCTAAATGTGTGTATGTATTATATAAGTGTATATATAAATGGAATATATATTGTTTTTCCTTTTGAGTTCCTTTATTTATTCTCTTAACACAAAGCTGACCCTCCAGATGCATGCCAGAAATCCAGGGTTGTTTAGTCATAAATGATGATGTTAATAATGTAAGTAAAAAACCCCTGAATTTTAAAATCAAAAGTCATTGCTGATACGATCTGGAAGCAGCAGAGCTCTGCTTGTGCATGTCCTGGGCCATGCACGCTTGTCACTTCCCAGCTTTTTTAATTTGATTTCTGGAGGTTTAGGAAGTAGAATATTAGTCTTCAGGCTTTTGGAGACCCTTTTGCGAAAGAAAAGTGTTGAAGTTGTGCTCCCCAGTTGTGTTTTCCTTTTGTGCCTCTGCCCCTCCTGCCAGCTCTCCAGTTCTGAGGCGACTCCAGTGGATTTCTGAACAACACCAACAGTAGGAAACTCTGCTATTCAGAGAGAGAGGTCTGAGCAAAGGTTGATCCGTCCAAAGTGGTGTTGGGATAGAGGGACAGATTTTCTTCTCCAAAACATGGACTGGGGTAACTCAGGAGGATGAGCTGACAGGCTGATCCCATCCTGCCAGCATAAGGGCTTTGGTAGCTACGTTGGTTTTAATCCAAGCTGCTAGGAGGGAGATTTGAATCAGCCTTTAACTTGGTGGGTGTAGATTCTTCACACTGGGAACTTACTAAGGTAGCACCCCGGGAATGTATTGGGCAAAGCATTCTGAGTTTTACTGAACCTGCTGTGGGGGAAAAATGGATTCAGTGTAACCCCAGAAGAAGTGATTGGGCACTGCCCAGGCTCCCCAGGGAATGGTCGTGGCTCCAAGGCTGCCAGAGCTCCAGGAATATTTGGACAATGCTCTCAAGGACAGGGTGGGATTGTTGGATGTCTGTCTGCACGGCCAGGGGTTGGACTGGATGATCCTCGCGGGTCCCTCCCAGCACAGGGTATTCCACGATTCTCTAACAAATTGCCAAGTTGTAATATCCACTCTTGCTTCACCTTGTCTGTCTGTGAGTGCAGACATGTACTGGAAGGATAGCAGGGAAGAAGGAGACCTGGGAGGTATTTTACACTTGTGGAAAGGAGGTGGTGAGTGTGAGTGAGTGAGTGTGGCCACACGGATGGACCTCTTGTAACTCTGATGGGCAAAGGGTCTTCTGTTAAACTTCCAGGGGAGTTCCAGACACTGATCGAGGACACTCTGTGTCTCTAAATTTCCCTTCTGACCTGTTTCTCCTGACTCGTTAATCCACGGTAGTTTACATTTATGTCCTGCGTCTTCAAAAATGATTTTCAGCCCCTGTTCTGTGGGCATCTCTTGCTGTCCGCCATGTGAAATGTTGCAGTTTGATTTCATGTGGTGGAACATTCCTTTTCCTGTTCCATCCTCTCTCCGTGGCAGAAGTGAGCTGCCCCAGCAGTGCAGGCAGCAGCACGTTTTCCCACGTGTGCTGTTGTCTGGCTGCCCGGGAGAAGCCGGGGAGCTGCAGGTCCGTGGCACCGCTCCGGTAGCGTGTTGGCAGGCACATGGAGCAGATTCTCCAGTCACCCTTAACGCCAGCAGTGAGATTTATTATCTCCGTTGCTCTTAGGGAAATTAGCCCAGGGAATTAATTTATGGTGGTTTGAAATGCTGTTGTCTTATCGAGTGACTGCTTGCTTATAGCCAAGCTCCCTGTTACCTTTGGTCACAGGGATTGCGTGTTTAATGTGAGCTTTAACAGGGGCAATTAAAAGGGCACAAGCGAACACAGTCACACTCCGGGCCGTTTATGGCATTTGATCCTTGTACAGCAGGAATGACCCCTTCCAGCTCACCTTCTCTCTCAACATTGTATCTGGGAAGGGAGATAAATTCACAGTTAATAAAGATAAGGCTGGAAAACTCCCATTGTGAACTTGTGAGCAGCTCACAAGTTGCGGCTCAGTTTGTAACAGCAGGATGCAGCAGTATCTCGTAACTCCGTGAGCCAGAAGGAACCACTGCTGAGGGAACAGGAATTGGGAAATGGGAATACCTTGGTTTCACTGTACTGGACAGCCAGATTTCAAGGGGTAAAATCCTCTGCATTAGCATACTATAGATAAAGTCCTTTCATTTCCCATGGTACACACTGCAATCTTTTGTGATTCTTCAGCATTTCTGGAGTAATGGTGCTCTTGGCAGGGACGGCTCTTGTGGGTACAGTGCTTATCCAAGCATCCACAATGGTGTTGAAGATGGAGTGGTGACTCCTGCCCTTCTGTCTCCTACATTATTTATATTTGTATTATCATTAATTAATGATTTATGGAGCCGATTTTGCAAACCACGAGCCCATTTAGGGCAGTATAAAGCAGTGTGGATGTAAAACATGCACACACACAGGTGCTCACCCTGTGCACAGAGGCAGCCACCTTTGGCATGGAAACTGGCAAGAGTTACAAAAGTGTAGAAAACCTTTTTAGCCAGAGGGCAGAGCCCTGGATCCCAAGAGCTGGAGAAGGGATAACTAGAATGTAATTATTCTGAATTGTATTTAAACATCCGCTTCTCCTGCAAGTTGCTTGTTGTAGTTTGAATCAGTCTCTTGGCTGCACAAAGTAGCAGGACCTCAAGTGGATGTTCCCTCTTGAGGGAGTTCCATCTCCAGTACCTGGCTGGGATGTCGAGAGGGTTATTTCATCATGGTAATGGAGATAGATGTGCAAGACACAGTGCTTTTCTCCTATGAAATTAGACACCCCCAGTTAAACAGCTAGCTTGGGGTTTTGTATCAAACCACACATCTAGGAGTCCCCAAAGGGCTTGTTTTCCCACAGTTCCTGCAGTGTCTCACAGTGTTTCCCTCCTGTCATCCCCACTCACAGGTTCTTTGGTTGGAAAGGTGTTCAGGAGCTCCTCTTGAACTTCCTTTTTCTTTTAATCGTAGCTGGATCTGTTTGATATGTCAAGTCTGTCTTTTTGAGGACTTTGTGTTACCTATCGCTATCATGTGATGGCATTAAAGTTAGATTTCAAATCCAGCTGATGCTCAGAATCATATGGTGTGAGAAACTCTGAGGAGGTCGGGTGACTGTGGTCACTTGTTCTTCATGCAAACAGGTTGTATCTGTGTCATTTTGGAGCTGGACAAAATGTCCTGGGCAGTCTTTTTGCCGTAAACAGAAACGTTGAGGTCGTCATGTATCAAGTGTAAGGATAAACATCCTCACTTGTATTTAAACCTCCATCTTCCTCTCTCAATCAGATAGTGTAGCGACAATTGTGTGGGGGTTTTTTGTTTATTTTGGTTTTGTGGTGTGGAGCACTCGTGCGAGCCTGGCTCCTGATGGAATCTCTCAATCACTGGCGTATCACACACGGGTTACATCAGTGCAGCTGAAAGCTCTCTCTGTACTTATGCCACACAGGTTTACCTCCGCGCCCGTAAAACCACATCCACCAGGGACCTCATCAATGCAAATACACTCAAGAGCAGCTAATGAGGATTTTAATTTAGCTTTAAATGCCTTTGGTGCTGGGTAGGCCTTTACAGCACCAGGCGGGGAAATCTCCGAAGCTCTGGCGGTTTTCACCATAAATGTCACTGCACTGTATTTATTATTTGTTTTAGCTGCGTTTCTAATGACCAAAAGCTCATTTCTCAGATTACACCGATGCTGTGTGTTACTTCCCAGCACCTTGGTTTGTTTAAACACAGTGCAAAATGCAGGAGTTGGCCAGAAATAATTTTCCCTTATGGGAGCAAACGTGCAAGTGGGGAAGAACTGACAAACCATCTCCGGAAAGACTCCGAGGGAGACCCTGGGAAGGTCCTGACTTCACTGGGTGACAGGATTTTATGGAGGTGTGTGCTGAGGTGTTACAGATACCTGTGATCCTCTATCAGCATGGATCCTTGGGAGGACTTTCCCCAGGGTTACTCGATAAAGAACATTTTGCCGTATGTAGTTGAGCCAAACTTGTAAGATTAAGGTTTGTCTTGCCAATGTTTTATAACTGCCCAGACGTTTGCAGGCAACGATTACTTATTAATGCTGCTGTTATATTGAGTGTCACCTTTCCTTCTAATTCCTTCAATCCTCAGTGAGTCATTATAGACTTCAGAGCTGACTTCAACCTTTCTCGAGGCCTGTGTTTGCCAGACCCTATCAATGGGAGATTTATTGCCCTGAGGTGGTATTTTCCAGCCGTGGTCCAGAGCCGGTCTCGTTTACGACAGGGTAGGGGCAGACTTTTCAGAGGCTCACAGTCTTGGAGCTTGTTTGAGGTTTGAGGCACCTGTCTCAGGGTGTTACATGCTCCCACTATGAGGTAGTTCTGGTGCTGTTCCTCCTCTTCTTTTTCCCTTTACTTTTTTTGATTTTCTCTCACCTGCCACCTTCTCTCACAAACTTTCAAGAGTCCCTTTTGTACTATCTTTTCCAGCTGGTCTCCTACCCTTGGAGTGCCCAGAAATTCCAGCGTTTCTTCACCTTTTCTCCCTCTGCAGTAGACTCCTTCCACAGCCTCTCTCTCTTCACACTTTCCATAAACCCCCAAGTTTTTGTAACCCCATTTGTCCTGCACATAAAATTTATATCTGGTCATGTTCTGGGAGCTAGCAAAAAATGATCTGTCACCAGCTGGCTATGATTTAAGGCTACAGTACCTTATGTTATACATAACTTCTTTAAACTGGGGGAGAAAACCAAGATCCCCAAATCCCTTTTACCCAGACACTGAGATGCTGGGCTGTGCCACCCCATGTCGACGCTCAGTCCCGCAGTAGTAGGACACAAAGTGTTGGGCAAAGGGGCCTGGTGAACTGCTGGGATAACAGTTCCTTGCTGTATTTCTCCAACTGGTTTAAGATTTGTAGTGCAAGCTTCTAGGAGTCTGTTTGCACAGCTGGAAACCTGCTGTAGCCAACATGATGGTTCCTCCATTTATAATGTCCTACTGCCTGACATGTTTGGTAGCTTTGGTGAGGTGCCTCTCAGATCTCACACCAGGGCCTGGCCATGCTGTCAGAAACGCACCATCCCTTCAACTTTGTGGCCAACCTCAGCCGAGACCAAGGATTAGCTTTGCATAAGCTTGAAGTACAGACAAAACGAGGTGAAAATCCTCCTTCTGGCTTTTCTTAATAGAGTTTGCAACACCTGCCTTCCCCAGGTGACAGGATTAAGTGTCCAGTAAACATGAGAAATATCCTTCTGTGTATACATTCAGGCACTATTAAAAGCCCACTACTACGAGCCTGTGCTCCAAATCCCAGCTTTCTCAGCTGTTTAAGTTTTGGCTCCTACACCCGAGACACTTCACTGCTTGACAGCTGCTCTGTGGCCTATATACAAAATGAGTCAGAAATCTCAGTTTGATCATTCCAGGACTTGCAAGTGCATCACAGAATCACTCTCACAGTTTGACAGCCTGGAAGGAGATGCTGTAGATCTGGAGTCGGATCTCTTGGAGTTTTGGAAACAGGCCTCCAATGCCAGGCAGAGGTGGAGAGCCAGAGACTTGGCAGGGAAAGCTTTCCCTTTCCAGGCATGTACGTTGTGTTTGAAGCCTGAAATGAAAGCAAGTTTTTCCAGCCCTTTAAAACTTGAAGAAATCTGTCCCTCTGTCCCACCTTCCACCATGAAACAGTTTCCTTCCTAACACCTGTTTGAGCCTGACACAGAAGTCTGTGTGTTGGCCTGTCCGGGGAGACACGGTGGGCTGCCAGGAGCCACCCCACAATACCTCAGCAGTTAACACTTCAGCTCACAGTGAAAGCAGCTGCTTTGCTCCACGCCTCATAAACCCCTGAACAAACTTTTACACATTTGTGCTGAGAGAAGGGATAGATACTCCTTATCCACTTCCCCGCCAGCACGCAGCATGGCCCGGGTATTCCGTGGTTATCGGGTGAGCAATAAGGAGGAGTGTGAATGGGGCTGGGGCTGGGCTGGGCACGGTGGCAAGCAGCGGGTTATTGGGGCTGGGCTGGGCACGGTGGCAAGCAGCGGGCTATTGGGGCTGGGCTGGGCACGGTGGCAAGCAGCGGGCTATTGGGGCTGGGCTGGGCACGGGGGCAAGGAGCGGGGTATTGC